>JALHCF010000077.1:61080-165306 GCA_024341135.1 Tolypocladium album
TAATAGGTATTAAATAACTTAGTTTAATTACTAGAGATCTAGCTATCTACTCTTAGGTAAAGACTATAGTATATATATCCGCCTAGCTCTCTATTAATCCCCTTGATTACCTTAGATCGTACCGCGATCCCCAGCGATCCGGATCGCGCTAATCGCACCTACGATCACTGCGATCAAGTGTACTTGTCCGTGACTAGCCAAGCCCCACTTATTTACAGCGTGCCTCACAGCTGCCGTTCCGACCTTTCTTCCGCCGGCCAGTATAACCTTGAATGTCTCTTCCTGCATGGCGCATCATCCTGCTTCTGCGCCTGGCCTCCCGAATGGGCCTTGTCTGTTGGTTCGTAACATTCAACAATACACACCTACTTACTTAAGATATTAAGGACGCTTATATATAACGTACACTATGAAATTTCCTACTCTTATCCTTAGCTTAGCTAGCCAGCAAATAGTTAGTACTTACGCTGATAGCGGTTTACCTAGCCGGCAAATGGTCTGCACCTGCGTCGATACTAGTTCTACCGGTCAGCAGATGGGTGGCTCCCCCGTCGACAACGGTTTTACTGGCGCCAACAGCTGTGCCAGAACCGGAGACATGTGCTATCGCGGAGCGGTGAGTACCCGAGTAAACCTTCGGCAAACTACATGGCAAACTTATAAGCATAATCCCCTAGTTGGGGGAACCTGAAAAACCAATCGTTGATATGCCCTGCTGCAACGGAGATCCCTGTACAAACTTTGAGCCGTGCCAAGGAATAAATGAGCATGGACACCAGATATATTGTGTAAGTTTTTCTTTAAAGTTAGCGCTTACACTTTAATATCTTACTAATTAAATTATTCCCCTATAGGCTATATGCCGGTAATACTCTTCTCAATATTATAGCTATACATAGTTCGTCGGGGCAGGAGGATAGACCTCTGGCAAGACACATGGGGCACTGGGCCCAAAGAAGGAAAATAGGATGGTGGACATAAAAGGGGCATCGTGGTCCCTATGAGCAGACGCTTTCTCAAGTCTCTTGTCTTCTTCACGAGCTTTACACATATTAATAGAGGGACAATGTTGCCCTCCTACTCTTGTTGAGCTGCTCTTTGTTGTCGCTCTTGCGTCTTGCAGCAGAATTTTGTGATCTAATCAAGGCCTTGTTATTAGACTTGAACATTTTCTTTTTTCTTTCTCTCCCTCTGTCATCTGCTCTCCTCGTGTGGCCAGGGCCTTGCAGCCGCTGCTATGTAGCGTTAGCTACCTAGAGTTCTTCCTCCCTACTAACCGCTGCGCTCGGCTTTTGGTGTTTTGTTGAGGACGAACGAAACACCAAAGCCCAGAGCAACGACCGTTTGTGAAGACCGAATGCAGACTCCAGCCCAACGGCCGTCGTACTAGAAAACAAACAACAGGGAAGAAGGAGTATACACATCAATCTCTTCTAACCCGTTTAGGAAATTTAGGGAAATTTTGGTCGGCTGAGAGGGGGGGGGGTCTTCGGCCCAGCTACATACTCGGGAAGAAGGGTGCAAAGGCACAAGGCCAAGGCGGTTTAACTTATATTATATCGTTCATTAAGGAAAACTGTGAGAGGTAAGTAAGGCCGTCTCAACGATGTGGGAGGGCAACATGTCCCTCAATTTAGAACTATGAAAAGTTCACGAAAAACGTAAAGCGCATGATAAACTATCTGATCGTCAGGATCAGAGTCAAACTTTTATGTTCCAGCTTGTAAAGGCACCAAATTATTCCACCAATTTCCTCCGCAGCGACAATCCCCCTTACGCGCCACACCTGCCTCCCCAAGACAACGCCGGCTAACAGGACCGCAGCAAACCCTCGCGACCATCTGATCCAGAGCCCGTCAGATCCAGTGCCTGTCATCTAGCCACGACAAACCACATGCCTCAGTAAATACTAGGATGGACCAAGCACACACCCGACGACTTTCGCCAGAAATAGGATGCTGTCGATATGGACATCGTCTCCACCTTCGCTTCGAGTAGGAACATGGAGAATACTAGGCTGGACGACGGGAACCCCTACTACAGCAGCACAGTCACAATTACCTTCCTATCTGATTACCACTTTGCCCTCAAATCCGCCGAGGTCACCACATACGAGATACCGCAAGCCTCCCATCCCTTCAAACAATTCAACAAGACATTCTTACAGATCATCGATCTTTATCATCGTTAAGAGAAGAGTACTCGTAGGTAACCCGGCTGGTTTATTTTGAAAACTCCCAGCTTGGAAAAAAATGGACCTTGGAGATACGCCGCGAGAAAGCATAGAAGCAAGGGTATCGTCGGTGGAGGGTGGATAGTTTGAGGGAAGTGAAAGGATTACTTACACGTACGAGTAGGGGAGGCAACCTGCGGAGTAGGGCGGCCCACACTAATTCATACAGTCGACTTCACCTTAGTCAGAAATACAGTGCATGCACTGTGTCCAGACGAGTGACGCCACGGTGCTTAAGAGCCCGCACTGTACTGGTCAGGTACCCGCATACACCAGAATCACATCTGCAAGGCACACATCGCGTTGCTTTGCTTTTTGCCCTTCCGCAGGAGTGACTAAAACACGCCGTCACAGAAAAGCACCCGCCTTTACGGAATCGACGATGCACTTTCAGGCCATAGAGCCATCCGAAGAGGACGCCTATCTTTCGCAAGCTGGCAGTGGCGGCGCGCTGCCTCGTGACGTGGAATCCATGGCAGCCGCTGGCTCATTTGACGACGTGTTTGGGTCGGCGACGGCCTCGCCAACGGACCACCCGGACGCGCAAGATGCGGCTCACCCGTCGGACATGCGCCGGCTGCAGACGGAGCACACGACGGCGGGGTATCGTGAGGGCATCTCGGCGGCCAAGGACTCCAGCATGCAGTCGGGCTTCGACGAAGGCTTCAGCTTGGGAGCAACCATCGGCCTGCGGGCGGGGCAGCTCCTGGGGACATTGGAAGGCATCGCTGAGGCCGTCAAGGGCCAGACCGGTCAGGCGGCCATCGAGGCAGATGAGCTGTTGACTCAAGCGCGTCAGGATCTCTCCACCACTCGCATCTTCAGCCTCGAATACTGGGCGCCGGACGGTAATTGGACCTTTGAGGTCGAGGCTGCAGAGGGAGACGACACCGTTTTTCGTGATGTGGCCAATGCCCACCCCCTGATCCGGAAGTGGGACGACATTGTCGACAAACACATCAACCTGTGGAAGGTCGACCAGAGCATTTTGGATGACGAAGCCGTTCCACGGATGGATGCCGCGGTCGATGAGACTCCTGTCTCTTCTTCCACCCCGGCCACGAAGAAGCCATTGGACTGGTGAAGCATTCCGACAACTGCTGTGGACAAGACCCGATCATCAACATGCGTTTGCGGGCCAGTCATCTCTGCGCCGGGGCTGCCGGCGGCGAGCCCGCGCATGATTGCCTGCGGGGCGGCTCGCTCCAGGATCCGTCAGCTTGCAAGTCGCCAAAAGCAACCCCAGGGGCAGCATCGGAGCTTCTCATCCACTGAGCGGCAAGACATCGGCTCAGATCCCTCCCACTCAGGATGCATGGTTCCTCCCGCCCAAATGCATGACATTGGAGGCGCACAGCAAGGTGCCATTGATCGTTGCAATCAATGGAGGCTGCTGGTGATTGAACACGAGCCCAGGTGAAACTTCGGGCCGCCTGACGTATCGATTCACCTTCGGCGGAAGGCGATGCGACATGCGTGCGACAAGTCGGCTGACGTTTTTGATTGGAACAGCCGTTGAGAGATGGTCGAATTGAAAAGCGAAACCCCGACAACGTTGGCAAGTAGCTGCACGAGCACAAAGGAACGCCTCTGCAACTTCGGCTCCAGTTTACCCAGGAGCTGCGTCAACGCATGCTGCAAGCTGCAAGCTTCAATAGGGCTTTTAAGCTACTGGCTCGGCAGCGCCACGGCCGAGATTCGTTTCCCTTTTACGGCGACTTTACCTTTCCTTTTTTGAGACGGGCTGGGGCTATTTCAAGAAGCGGTTAATACGCCACGGATCCAGTCGCCCTGCAGTGTGAGCAGTCGACCTGCTGTCTCACGCGCAAATTGGCCTTCCATCACCGCCTCCCCCGCCATCGCGCCCAGGTGCGGGCGTGGATGTCGACTAGAGCTCCTGACTTTCCCCCTTTCAACAACGCCGTAACAGATCCGCCAATGGACTTGATCCCACGAGCAAGGGACAGCGGATAGCAACAGCCATCAACACCCTTCGGCGCACCCCCTATGGTGCTTCTGGCTTGGGGTTGCTTTTGAATACGAGGTCGTGACCAACAGGTTCGTTGGGCAGCGCACTCAACGGCTGCGAATCCCGCTTGCTGGTGGCGGACAGTCCTGAGGTTTCTATCATCGCCCTAGTTACGGTCATATCTTCCCCAGCCGCGACCATGTCAGGCAAAGCAAACCTGCTGCACATTGGAGCGATATGATCTCGAGACGGTGATTGCGCTAGTGCAGCACACTCCCCTCCATTCTACGCCTACCTACCGCTCGGCAGTGGCCTGCAACCATCTATTGGTGTGCGCACGACCCACGATGGCCGCGTTCTCCCATCGGGCCCCCTGGCATGGCTGCAGGAGGATTAGACATGTTCCTGAGTGGGATGGATTGGATATGGTTGGGCTTGGGGTCTCGCCGTGCATTGACTGCTGGCCTTGGCGGCAGCCCGACAGAGAAACACCGAGCCGCGGCAATCTTGTAGATGATTGTTGCTCGGGTCCGCGGCGGGAACATGCATTCGCATGCAGTCAAGCAGCCCACCAGTCTTTCATGTTTCTGCCTCTCATTTCCCCGTGAATCATCCCTGTGGCTTGGGGCAAGGGAAGTTGCCGGCGGTCGTGCTGTTTTGCATGCGGTTGATGTTGCTTTGGTTAGCTTTGTCGTGGATATTTAAGACCATTGTACTCCCTGGCCCCCTCGGACTTCCCATCCCTCAGCACGAGCAGAATCTTGGACACATTTGCACACTCGTTTTCCCGGGCTCTCTTATCCCCCGTCCATTCTTTTCACCACTCTGGGTGTCCCCATCTTCAAAATGAAGTCCGCCATCTTCGCTGCTGCCTCCATCGCAGCCGTGGCCTCGGCCCACGAGGCCCGTTCGCCTCTGCAGCTCGACCTCGCCGTCGGCAGGCTCGTGAACGCTCATGTCTGCCTGGGCCTCGACGTCAAGCTGCCTCTCGGCATCAACATCGAGACCGATGGATGCCCCCAGGCTCCTCCCCCCGGCGGCCGCGTCAACGTGTGGCACCCTCCTCACCACGTCAACATGGACGGCTGCGACAGCAACGGCGAGGGCGGCTGGCACTACGTCCACCCTGGCAACTCCAACACCAACACTAACACCAACACCAACGCGGCCCCGAGCGTCCCTCACGTCTGGACCACGAGCACTGTCACTCAGACGCTCACGAGCACCATCATCAACTGCGCCCCTGAGGTCCCCAACTGCCCGGGCAGGACCACCACCGTCTTCCCGGTGGTCACGACCACCATCTGCCCGGTGCCCGTCACCACGACCTCTTCCGTGGCTACGCTGACCACGGTGGTGCAGCCGCCGCCGCCGCCTCCCAGCGCACCCGCGACCCCGCCGCCCTATGTCATCCCGCCGCCGCCCCAGGTCACGTCTGGCACTCAGCAGCCTCCTTCCAGCTACCAGCCCCCGGCCAGCCAGAGCACTCCTTGCGAGTCCAGCAACGTGCCCGCGCCGAGCGCCCCGTCGGCTTCTTACCCGGCTCCTCCGGCCAGCAAGAGCACTCCTTGCGAGTCTAGCAACGTGCCCGCCCCAAGCGCCCCGCCAGCCTCTTACCCGCCTCCTCCCCCTCCTGCTGTCCCGACCTACGCTCCCCCTCCTGCTGTCCCGACCTACGCACCCCCCTACGCTCCCCCCAGCGGCAACGTGACCAGGCCCCCTCCTCCCGTCA
This sequence comes from Tolypocladium album, assembly GCA_024341135.1. Lineage (NCBI taxonomy): Eukaryota > Fungi > Ascomycota > Sordariomycetes > Hypocreales > Ophiocordycipitaceae > Tolypocladium > Tolypocladium album. The sequence goes on from JALHCF010000077.1 coordinate 67,015, forward strand.
TTGCTGGTGCCTCTGTCAACGGTCAAAACTTTGCCGTTGCGGCCGTCGTCGGCCTCGCCGCCGTTCTCTTCCTCTAAGCGCTCGCTGCTCTTCCGAGAGGGTCCGCAACTAGACTGGAGTTTGAAGTACCTGTTTGATGACTTATGGGACGGGCTTGGTAGAAACATTTCCCCATGTACTTTAATAATTGAGCACATTGTCAGGAAAATAAGGCTAGCTGTGGGTTGTGCTTGACACGGGGGTGCCACGTCTCGATCGTGGAGCGTTGGTGTTGGGGACGGAAGCACGACGACGCCTGGTTCTTGTATTCAGACTTTTTCCTCAACTATATTTTCAATTTTTTTTTAAAAAAGATTCACACATTCGTTTCAACTTGATCGTTCATGATATATTCTGGGTATCTTGTTGCTGGTACTTTCGCGCGTTTCCCATGCGAAAAACACTTATGAAATTGTGAAACAAGACTCTTTGGAGTTGCTGCGCGACCTGCCCTGGATACGCAAGTCACAACGCCTAATACGGGTGATGCTTGTGTTGTCTTGTCCAATCCCCGTTGCCCAACCCCCATGTTGTGCTTGGGCCTCCGCAAACTAGCGGCGCCTAGTTTTGCTATTTCTCCTCCGCATTAGCCGTCAGCTGGGATACCTAGTTGCCTAGCCTAGTCAGAAGCCGCTGGGATGCGGAGTGAGACATCCAAGGCCAATATCCAACTTGCGCCTCCGGCAATTTTTGCTGCTTCTTTATGAGGGGACGGAACTTCGTCAGGTGATGAGGCGCCACTCATCTGCTTGAAGCGCCGTGTTCCTCCAATCTCTTGGCAATATCTTCCATCCGATCGTACTTCCCGAACAGCTCCTTTGTCGTTTCCCAGTCGCGGCCATGGTGGCCAAAGACGAGTAGTTTACGAACGTTGCCGTCGTCGTCCATGACCAGCCGGCCGCTCCGCTCGTCGGCCCACGTCAGCTTGATGTGCTTGGCTTCGATGTCGGCAATGCCCACATCAACCACCGTGCTTGCGGAAACGCTCATGTTGGGCGCGCCGTGGAGACCAAGCCGCCGTCGCAGGTCTGCCGCCACGCCGAGGCGGTTGTGGTAGCGCGTAATCTCCCGACGCAGAGCGCGCACGAACCGGTCGAGGTCTTGTGGCGGGTGCTCATCGCTGTCGGGCTTTGGCGAGGGCAGATGCCGCGCGGCAAGCCCGGACAGCGGCACGGTGGGAGGCACCGTGTGTCGGTGAACGCGAAGACTCGTCGAATTCGGAAACGGACGGTTAATCATCACGTAGTATGGCCGGAGGAACTGCCCGCGGGACATGACTTCGAAGCGCAGGCCGAGGACGTGGCCGCCATCGACGGCGTTGGGGTCGGGGTCGTGGATCTTGAAGGCGGTGACGGGTGTGGATATGCGGTAGACGCACTGCTGGGTGTAGGCGTGCTGCTGGGCGGAGCGGGAGCTGAGCTTAGAGCGCGAGGAGCCGGCCTTCTCGAGACGTCGCATGCGGCTCGAGGATGCCGGAGGCGCGGCGGATTGGATTATGTTCTGGATGGAGGTGGAAGAGAGGATGGTTGAGCATTGGATTTTGAGAGTCTTCCGGAGGGTGGCCGCTGCGAGAGGTTAGTGGATTCGAGCGCGAGGACGGCGCCGAAACTTGCCTTCTGCTCGGAGGTCCTCAATCTCCTTGTCGAGTTGAACCGCCTCGGACGCGCTCGTAGCTGCAGCCATGGCTGGCAGGAGCCGTGCGCGGGCGAAAGTGAGCCGTCGGGGCTGGATGGACGCTGTGTTGACTTGCGCGTCTGGTTTGTTGTTGTTGGCGATGCTGCAGCACCGACGGACCGATAAGATAAGATGGGCATGACGCTGCGCACCCCCACAGCCGATCCGGTCAGGGCGGCTCCTTGGGGAACGCCAGGGGCGGGCTGGGGGCTGGACCCCGACCCCTGGTGGGCGGCGCATCTTTGTTGTTCCGAAGGAGGTACAGAGTACGCACTGGAGGCACAGGACAAGCCGGCGGAGCAGGTACCTACGTACTCGTGAGCGGGTCTTGGCCCTCGTGGCAGCAAGACCCTCGGCGATCACCGCTGACATTCGCTTCAAGCCTTTGCATCGTGACTCGTGAGCCACCGACGCTGTCTCCGGGTCACGCTGTCTGATGGATTCCCTTCTCCTCTTTCCTTGACACCCTCTCCGTTGGCTTCTCCTCGGCTTCCGAGCTCTTTTCTGCCGGTTCGCCGGCTCCGTTCACTCGCTAGGCCGCCTTTTTGCCACCACGACCCATTTGTAAGCTCCGAGACCCTTGAGGCCACGGTAGCATCCGCATCCGCGCGCCGCTGCCATCATCGCCGACGCTCCACACTCTTTTGGTTCCGGGAGAGCGGTTGAAATCGACGTGCCGACTCGACGTGCTCTCTGTTTTCTTTTCAACTTGAGACCTCTCTTGTCACTCCCTGCATATTCGCACTCTTCCCGTCCCGATATTCCGACTTCCAATCTCGATACTCCGTCTTCTTGAACTGGATCCCAACCAGCGCCGCCTTGACCGGTTCGCGGACCGTCGCCCGTTGCATCGACAAGCCGCGACGTACACAGTACCCGCGACATACCCGCTACACCTTGCTTTCGAGCCTCCGCCACGTCCAAGTCGACCGACAGCAGCAGCCAACCTCGCTGCCCGACCCTCACGAGCCTATGGGTGCCCGAGCGCGACGACCCAAGTCGCCCACAGCTACGCGCCCGCCTCCCCTTTCCTTGAAAGGGGAGCTCGCGAACGGCAAGATGAGCAACAACGTCGAAATGCGGCGCAAGGTCGCCGCCCCGGACGCCGACAACGTGACCAAGAACTACATCTCCCGCGAATCCTTTTCCCTGGATGAGCCCGTGCCGAAGACGCCCGTCTCGAGCCATGGCTTCTTCGAGCTGCCGCGGCAAGATCAGAGGAATTTCCTCTTGCTGGTGCTGCTCTACTTTCTGCAGGGGATCCCGATGGGCTTGGCCATGGGGTCCGTTCCCTTTCTGCTCAAGAACCACATGTCGTACGGGGAGATTGGAATCTTCAGCTTGGCATCCTATCCTTATTCACTAAAGCTGTTCTGGAGCCCCTTCGTTGATGCGGTGTGGAGCTCCAAGATTGGGCGGCGGAAGACGTGGATCGTGCCCATCCAGTTCCTGTCTGGGTTCGGCATGCTCTGGTTGGGTTCGCACGTCGAGGACATGATGGAGACGATGGGCAAGGCGGGTGGCCCTACCGTCTGGGGCTTCATGCTGTGGTGGTTCTTCCTGGTCCTGATGTGCGCGACGCAGGACATCGCCGTCGACGGCTGGGCGCTGACGCTCCTCACCCCGTCCAACGTCTCGTACGCCTCGACCGCGCAGACCGTCGGCCTGACCGCCGGCCACTTCATGTCCTACACGGTGTTCCTGGCGCTGAACGCCAAGGACTTCGCCAACAAGTGGTTCAGGAGCGTGCCTTCGGAGGAGGGCCTGGTGTCGCTCGGCGGGTACCTGACCTTCTGGGGCTGGACGTACATCATCGTCACCGTCGCCCTCGGCGTGATGAAGCGCGAGGAGAGGTCGCGAAACGAGGACGGCGTTTGGGACGTCTACAAGACCATGTGGGGCATCCTGAAGCTCAAGAACGTCCAGACCATCATCATCGTGCATCTCATCGCCAAGATCGGCTTCCAGGCCAACGACGGCGTGACGAACCTCAAGCTGCTGGACAAGGGATTCGGCAAGGACAACATGGCGCTGACGGTGCTCATCGACTTCCCCTTCGAGATCGGCCTGGGCTACTACGCGGGCATGTGGTCGCAAAAGTACACCCCGATGCGCCTCTGGTGCTGGGGCTTCGTGGGCCGCCTCTGCGCGGCGCTGTTGGCACAGCTGACAGTGGCCATCTTCCCCAGCGGCGGCGTGTCGTCCTGGTACCTGCTCGTCGTCATCCTCTCGCACGTCTTCTCGACATTCACCAACACCATCATGTTCGTCGCGGTGTCGGCGTTCCACGCCAAGGTCTCGGATCCCGTCATCGGGGGCACCTACATGACCTTGCTCGCGACGTAAGTCATCATTCTCTGCACTCGCCGGAAATGCGACACGACAAGCTAACAAGCCTACTAGCGTTTCGAACCTTGGCGGCACGTTCCCCAGATACTTTGTGCTGAAGCTCGTGGACTCGTTCACCGTGGCCACCTGCCACCCCAACCCATCCGTGGACCAGAGCAAGCTGAAGGGTCCTCTTATCACCGACGCCTTCTCGTGCGCGATGCAGGCCGAAAAGGAGCGATGCGAAAACGGAGGTGGCACGTGCGAGATGCTGCGGGACGGGTACTACATGGTCAACGTGCTGTGCGTGGCCTTTGGCGTGGCCACGTTCGTATGGTACATCAAGCCCAGGGTGCTGCACCTGCAGAGCCTGCCGCTGCGAGCGTGGAGACTGGCCGGCGGGAAATAGAGAGGGGGACGGTGTCGAGACATGTAATGCATGCGCATCTGTGTATATATCTAGCATCCTGGGAGTTGTGCCGAGCAGCAATGTAGACGCATTCGGATTGCGAGGAAATGCACCGACAGAATAGAGACAAATAATGGAATCAAATCCCCCGGAAGGCCACGTGGAGAACGACCGTGTGCGGTGTGACGCTGAGCGTGTGCAGGGTGACTGCTGCTCGGCGGTGCTCAATAGGGATAATCCCCAGAAAAGCTACTCGTAATACGAGCGTGTTCAGCGCGACGCTGCTCGGCGGAGGTGCTCAGAAGCCACGCTGAAGATGAGCGTGTTCAGGGTGCCAGCTGCTTGGCGGAGGATTCCTCCGGACGCAGCCGGACGGCACGGACCATCGCCGGCGGCGGGCGACCCCTCCCCCGGCCCGCGTGGAGACCCCTGAATTTTCGAGCCGCTGCCCCGCCGTGGCCGGTACCGACGAACCGACGCAGTTGGAGGAGTCCAGCCGAGGCCTGGTGAATCGGGGGTTGCAGGGTCGCCCTCGGAGCGCTCGGGCTGCTTGCCGGGGACGGCGCATATAACCATGGGACCATCCCCTTGAGCTCGTCCTCGGCGCGTTGCGTGACTTGTTCTGTGAGAATCGCCCGGTTTCCTTGGTGGAACGAACACCCCCCGCCGGGATGGGAGCTGCTTCGTAATTGTGAGCACAGCCGACCCGACCGATATAAGTGCTCTCCCGCCATGGCCCACCACCATCACCCGCCGCGACGCTGCTCCTCCGCGCTCTCCCTCTCCGTTCCCTCCTCCTCCTCGTCGCCGTCCTCGTCGTCGGGGTCGCTGACGCTCTCGTTCGCCCTGACCGAAGCCGAGACTGCAACCGACGCCGGCTCCGCCAGCCCGCCCTCGTCGCCGGCACCCGCCGCCATGACGTCCACGTCCGCGTCCGCCGAGGAGGACGCCTACTTCGCGTCCAACCCGCCGCCGCGCCACCTCGACGAGCACACGGCGCTCGCGCGCGCCTTCATCGACGCCCACGCCGCCGCCGGCCGCCGCGTCGTGCTCGTCACGTCGGGCGGCACCACGGTCCCGCTCGAGCGCCAGACGGTGCGCTTCATCGACAACTTCAGCGCCGGCACGCGCGGCGCCACGAGCGCCGAGTACTTCCTCGCCGCCGGCTACGCCGTCGTCTTCCTGCACCGCCAGTTCAGCCTGCTGCCGTACTCGCGCCACTTCTCCCACTCCAAGGACTGCTTCCTCGACTTCCTGAGCGAGGACGCCGACGGCCGCGTCGGCGTGCGCGCCGGCCCGGACTACGACAGGGTCCGCGCCGTGCTGCGCGAGTACCGCCGCGCCAAGGAGGCCGACATGCTGCTCATGTTGCCCTTCGTCACCATCGGCGACTACCTGCACGAGCTGCGCGCCGTGTCGCGCCTCATGCGCCCGCTCGGGCCCCGCGGGCTGCTGTACCTCGCCGCCGCCGTGTCCGACTTCTTCGTGCCGCCCGAGCGCATGGCCGAGCACAAGATCCAGTCGACCGACGCCGTCAAGAGCTTCCAGAAGCAGGACGACGCGCACCAGCTGCAAGCGCAGTCGCCCGAGCAGCCCGAGGCCTCCTCCTCCGAGGAGGAGACCTTCGACAACTTCGACGCCTCGCCGCGCGTGCCCCGCTCCAAGCGCCTCATCGTCGACCTCGACCCCGTGCCCAAGTTCCTCAAGAACCTCGTCGACGGGTGGGCGCCCCAGGGCATGATCGTCTCGTACAAGCTGGAGACGGACCCGGCCATCCTCGTGCACAAGGCGCGCTACTCGCTCGACCGCTACCAGCACCACCTCGTCATCGGCAACCTGCTGGCCACGCGCAAGTGGGAGGTCGTCTTCGTGAGCCCCGGCCGCCCCGACAACTGGGTGCGCGTGCCGGCGCCCGCGTCCTTCTCCGGCGGTGACGGCGCCGGCGGCTGGGGCGACGCCGAGGGGCGGCCGCTGCGCGCCGACGAGCTGCCGCACGACGACCCGGACACGGAGGTCGAGGAGCTGATCATCCCGGCCGTCGCGGAGCTGCACGACGCGCACATAAAGGGGACAGGCAAGAAAGCGTCATGAGCAACGAGTAGTAGAGAGCATCCATCTCCAGCGTGTCATTCGAGGTTTGGTATAATCACCATGCATGTTCATGCCTACGCATTCATACATCCATACTAAAAGACGGAGGAGATAAAAGAAGTGCGTTTGGTTCAAAAAAAGGTCTTTGAAGGAGCACTTTCTGCTTTTCATCTAATCTATCGGGTCCTACCTTGTAATTTACGAGTATCATGTGTACTTATGTGTGCTCCTATTCCCGGAGTAGCCTGTATAAACCGTCTTCTAACCATGAATGAACTGTTAAAAATGGGTATCATACGCCATCCGGAAAGCAAAGAGGAAAAAAACTCCCGCGTGCCGTGCTATGCTGCGAAATCAGGGTCTCGGCCGTTACATGTACTTTGATGGGCTCTCTCGGTTCTCGGTCTACCACTAGTAGGCTGCCGCCCACTGCTTCCAGCCCAGGTGCCACGTCTTGGCCGTCATCATGCAGACGGCGGCGCCGATGTAGATGCACCCGGTGAAGATGATGAGCTCCGTGTAGGAGCCGCCGCTGCGCTCGACGATGGCGCCGCCGATGGGGATGCCGATGAGGCAGGCGAAGGACACGACGGTGTAGGTGGTGGCGTAGTACCGGCCGTACTGCTGCGTCTTGCACATGCGGCCGATGCACACGGGCGCGATGGCGATGCTCGTGCCGCTGGCGAAGCCGAAGATGACGGCGAAGACGACGATGCCGGCAGCCGTGTGGCCCAGCGGCAGCCACACGCACAGGCACGCGACGAGCGACAGCAGCACCGAGAAGAGGCACACGTTGAAAGGCCCGACCACGTCGGCGTAGTAGCCCGGCAGCGCGCGGCCGACGACGGAGCCGGCGTTCATGATGGGCAGCAGGTGGAAGGCGAACTCCTGGCTGAAGTTCTTGTGCAGCGCGAACGACGAGATGTATGCGAGCGGGATGAAGAGCGAGAACTCGAGCAGGAAGATGCCGATGGTGGTGAGCGTGAAGGGCACCTGGCGGAAGATGCGGAAGTCCGGGTGCGCCGTGGCGTTCTGGGCGGGCGGCAGCCGCGAGCGCACGAGAAGGATGCCCATCAGGCCGCAGACGAGGCAGATGAGGGCGAGGACTCGCGTGGCCCAGGCGTAGCCGATGTCGTCGAAAAGCGACGCCAGCATGAGCGGGAAGACGATGCCGCCCACGCCGCCGGCCGTCGACGCCATGCCCGTCGCGAACCCGCGCCGCCGCTTGAACCAGTGGCCCACGGCGGCGATGCACGGCGTGAAGAGCAGCGACGTGCCGAAGCCGCAGAGGACGCCGAAGGAGAGGATGAACTGCCAGAGCTCTGCGCGCCGGGGTTTGTTAGCAGGGGTGTTTGACGCCGTTCCGGGAATGCCCCACAGCACGGGCAGCCTCGGCCGAAGAAAGTGCAACAATATCCAAAAAAGAAAGGGAAAGGGAACGAGAGAAAAAAAGTGAACTCACCCTCGCAGAAGCTCATGCACACGACGCCCGTGACGGTGCTCACGCAGCCCGCCACGACGAGCCACCGCGGGCCGTACTTGTCGAAGACGGGCCCGATGTAGACGCCGCAGAAGAAGGCGAGGAAGGTGTAGAGCGAGAAGATCCAGCCGACGGTGCTCTCGCTGGTGCCCTTGAGCTGGTGTTGGAGCACGTAGGCCTGGAAGATGGCGAGCGTGTTCATGAGGCCCATCGACGACATCATGGCGAACCACGCCCCGGCGACGACGAGCCACGCCTGCGTCCCGCCCTCGGGGTACGTCTCCTCGTACGACGCCGTCGAGATCCTCGTGGCCCGCTTCTCGAGGTCGCCGCCTTGCTGCTGCTGCTGCTGCTGCTGCTGGATGTCATTGGTGTGGTTGCTGTCGCTGTCGCTGTCGCTGCCGTCCCTGCCAAGGCCGTCCCTGCCAAGGCCGGCGGCATCGGCATCGGCGGCCACATGGTCGGGCGACGGCGGCTCGTCGTGGAGAGCGCGCGAGTTGACCTGGTGGACGTCCATGATTCGGTCCGAACGACGCAGCAGAGGGCAGAGGAACTCACGGACGATTTTCTACGAGCGACGAGTCACGGCGGCACTTTATAGGACGACGAGGCACCTCGGGTTTCTTAAGAGCTGGCTACGGGGAAGCAGTCGTGCTCCATTGTTGGTCCTGGGTGGGTATGAAAAAAAAACCTGTGACTAAGAGCAACCTTGTTGGAGCGGAGGCCGACGTTCTTGAGAGTCGGCTTTCGGCGCGGCGCGATGGAGTGGAGCCTCCGCCCTCTCGCTGCGCCGGCTCGTGGGGGTCGAGCGACGACCTTGGCGTCAGAGAAACCGCACCACCAGCCAGCCGCCGCGGCTGCTGCCGAGGCGCCGCCGTACGAGTTTCCGAGCCGGTGTCAAGTGCTGTCTATTCAAGCCCCTGCCGAGCGGCCGGGGCAGGGGGTTGATTCTTGGCCCGTGTTGGTGGCAAATGGCCGATTCCCTGTGTCGATTGCCGTGGGCAGAGAAAGCCCAGGCAATCGATGGCGAGGTGCATGAACCAAAACTCTGTGCCCAATGTCTAAAAGTCGTCGAATGCCGGGCCAATAGCCGAGTTGCCAGCCGGATGATGTCGCTCCGCTCGCTCATATGTGTGCTGTGGACGGAACTGCTCCACCCACGCACGCAGCACGCAAGTCGGGACGCTCTTGACGCAACACTATGCGATGCCTTGGCAGAGAAACATCATGCCGTTTCCGTCCGTCGTCGCGAGCGCAACGCACAATGCCAGTACGCCCGTCCTCAGTCTTCCTCGTCGTCTTCGACGTCTTCCACCGTCGCGGTCCGTGACGCCGCCGCGGCCGAGCTTTGCGCACCGCCCGCCGACGTCGAGTTCAGATATCCCTCTCGCTCCAGCCGATCCGCCTCCTCCGGCTCCATCAGCCCCCCCTGGCCGCGCCCCTTCGTCATCTTGGCCTGCACCGCCGCCGGCACAAACGCCGAGACGGCTTCTTGTCGTAGATTGCGCATGACGGGCTTCGCTTCGTAGACCGTCTTGGGCTCGATCGCTGGTGTCTCTTTATGCTCTGCCTTCTCTCTGGCTTCGTCGCCCTCTTGGCCCTGTCTGGCCGCGTGCTCCGCGGCTCGTCGTGCCCGTCTCTTGGAGTACCACTGGTCCAGGACTTCTTTGGGAATCGGCGGTGGCGTATCTCTCGGCATAGGGATCCGTTGCACGTCTTCGGGAACGTCCTCTTCGCTGCTGGATGCGTCTAGGGAGCCGCGCCTCCTCTTGCCCAGCACGCCGGGTCCGTGTGCGTCGTCTCGCCTGCCCTTGAATGCCGGCGCCCTGTCTCCGAGGGCCTCTCGCGCTCTCTTGACTGCTCTGATTTCCTTCTCCAGTCCGCCTAGCGTTTGCTCTTCATGGCTCGTAAGCTTGCCGCCCTTGGCGGTGATGGCCTTGAGGTCGTCGATTTGTTTTTGGATTCGCTCGGGGTTCCTCTTCGCCAGTCTCTCGTTGCGCCGATCTTGGACCTCGGCCTTGCCTGTGGATCTGCATTAGTACAATATCTTGCTGCAGCGCGCTATCGCTGCCAACCTTTCTTGATTGCCTTGGCCTTGTCGGCCTTGCGCTGGGCTTGGACGGGGTTGTAGTTTTTCTCCTTGGGCATCTTGGGCTACTGGGATGTCAAAGTCTGTCCGGTTGCAAACTTGCAGCAGCTTTGAGCTGTGGTAAGTCGTTCGGAAGAAGAGTGCCAGTCGCTTGTTGCAGATTGTAGCCGTCAGGGCGAGTTGTCGATGAATGCGATGCTCAATTCCGCGTCGCGACCTGCGAGCTTCACTGATATCATGACGGTGGGGCATTTTTTGACTAAGCCGTGGTGGTCCACTGGTTGTCCAATAGGCGCCAGGCTGCAAAGTGACGCCCTGAAGCTCAGCCATGGCCTTCTGCGCTAGCCGATACAACTGGATTCGAGTGTACTTCCAAGGCAGAGGCACGAGAGGAGGTGCTACGATGCAACCCCATGAATTTGATGAAGGCGTATGCAGAGTTCGTCTTCTCAAGGCCCTGCGAAGGCATGCTCCTCTTTGGTGGTTCCAGCAAGCTAAGAAGCATCTCCATACAGCTGAGAGCGAACTACGTTCATCGTCACCCTCATGGAACACTTCTTATTCTTCTTTTTTGAGTAGATGGCATGGTCATCGCAGCGAGACCAAAGCTGCTTGCGAACTTAAAATTGAACGAGACATCCCCGGCCCGCGAAGCTGCTTTGAAATGGTTGACAGACATTCTGGTCTGGAAGCAAGAAATGAGCAAGGACCATTTGCATTACGGAGCTTTGGGGGTCTCCATTTCCCTTCTCCAAGCCGTAAATGTTACGCTCGTGGTCCTTATCGATGAATCCGTGACCAGAAAGGTATATGCAGAGAAGAGTCCCGGTATCCTCAGTTTGGGACATATACTTATCGGTAAAGTCAAAGCAGGCTTTCTAGGCGTTGCTAATACGATAAAGTACAGTCAATCGTATGCCGGACTACGGTCTAAGGTAGTTATACGATTTCTCTACCAGGTCTAGCAGTTCTTCACGCAGCGGCACGATAGCTGTGATATCCGACACGGAAAAGTCTATGGCGAGAATCGCCGCTTAATCAAAGCGTCGGCCATCAGTTGGGAGCAGGTTGCTGACCGACTTCGCCAGATCTGTGGCGAACGTGTCGAGGTCGTTGAGTGGCACGGCGTGCCTTTTCGATCGATCTGAACGGATATCAGGCGACTGGGATCTCTGTATTTTAGGCATGTTGCCAGAGAGAAAGGCTGGAGGTCGAGGTTTGCAATGATTCTGGCTGTGGAAGATGAAAAGATGGAGAAAAGTCTGCCGATGGAGGGGAGAGAGCTAGTAAGCCTGACGATGGAGGGAAAAGAAGGTGAGATAGTGGGACCACAGGAGTCTCTTGCCGCCAGACAGTACCCTGTGAAGAATATCCAGTTACGCGTCCAACACGTACGGTGTGCCAGAAATTCTCGACATGCCAGCTGTAGACCGGGTTTGTATCGCTCAGCGCCATATCTTGAGCACTGCCCAGAACGAGTGACGAGAAGGGCATAGGTATCTCGCCCATAAGTCAAGTACTAGATGAGGACTTCGGGAGAATATCTCGTAGTATATGCTAGCTACATACGACTCCGTACGCCTTGACTCCTCAAATATTCAAGCCAATGCCGCGAGCCTGCAATCCAGTGCTGAACGCCGCCCGTACCTGTCAATTCATCTAGGGAAGAGACCTGTTCTGGCGATTTGTTGAGTAATTCAGTTTGACCCATATGACATAGAGTGTCGCAAATGGACATGGCGATCATCCGAGTTGCACCGCCATTGGTTCTAGGAAACTTTCCAATAGCTGCCATGGCTTCGCCCCAACATGACAACGCTGCTTCGTATTCGGACTGCACATGGCGTATCTTCGCGAACGTGATATGTAGACGCAATTTCTCAAACCTCAAGAGCCTAGGGCGAGATTTGACGACCAGGCACAGCCTTTCCGCCTCGTCAAGACGATTTTGAGCAAAAAGCGCCTCCGCGAGAGACAGTTCAAGCAAAGACCCGCCCAGGGACGAGAACGAATGCTGGCCTCGCCGCACGATCTCCGCACGGAGATACCCTTCAGCCTCTTCAAAGTTGTTGAGCTCGCACAGCGTGTCCGCAAGATCACAAGTTAAATCGCGGAGATCTTCGTCGAAAACGAGCTCTTTGTGCTGCTCTGTTATCTTCTTCGCCCTCTGAAGATGCGTAAGCGATTGTTTGAAGTCACCCTCGAACCGCAAGATTCTCCCAAGCATCATAGCTTTACGAAGAAGTACCGTCTCCTCCATAGGAGAGGGGTGCTGATCAAGGGGGCTCCAGTTCTCCAGCACCGCCTTGGCAGTGGAAAGATCTTCAAATTGCATATAGTCCAAAGAGCGCTGGATTGTGGCGTGGCCGATTGCCGAATGCATCCTCTTGTCCTTAGTATTCGACGAGTCCACAAAGGAATCGCTTGCACTATTTGCAGCTGGGTGCGTGCTGCCAATTCTGTTAAGAAGGCAGCGTGATTGTGCTACACAAGACAAAAGGTACGTGTCCTGCATACCGTTTACCAGTAGTTCCGCTTTTTCGGCTGCGAAACGCCTCCAAGTCATGTTCAGAAGCCGGGCCCCCTCCGTGAGAGCGAGCACTAATTCAGCCTTGACGCTCGGTGGAAGGTGCCGAATGTCACTTTGAGACGCTTCTACAGTGTGCTGAAAGTGAGGTACGAAGAGCCTTGTGTTCGTATTACTATCCTACTATCAGTGTATGGCTGGTGACGTCGTAGGTTTGAACTCACATAGATTCGAGATACTTCCACGGAATCGCTCTGAATGTAATATTCAAGGCCTGCTGTCTCCAAAAAAGTAGGTGCTCGGGGGTTAAGCGGTCATGAATGCAAGTTGCAACGGCTTTAGACAAGACGAAGACCTCGTCGGAGACATTCGAAACGGCCGAGACCAAGTCCAGTTCGCGGATAGCATTTCCAAGTCTCACTTTATCGGAGAGAAGGTCGATTATTTCCAGAGCAAGCCCGTCACAAAATGGATCTCTCTTGGTGATCTGACCTTGTGTCGTCCAGCGTCTCCGAGGTGCGGCCCCGCGAGTCAAAAGATCAACAGGAATCTCTTCGGATGGCGAGAGGAAAGCCAAAAGTACAAGTAAAATAGCGGCATCCTCTGAAGGCTTAAAGCTCTGCACAGGGAAAGCTTCGATAACAGCTTCAAGTGACGGTTGCTTCCACGCTGGCTCTCGCGTTCCATCGACGGAGATTCCCGCTTGAAATATGTTAGCACTGAATGACACTTGAGACCGAGTACATACATTGCATCTGGTTCAAGAGGCTGTCGACGAGGTAAAGTTGTTGATCAATTGTTCGCAGACGTCCGAAGTCATGGAGAGATGTCCAAGGGCAGCGACGTAGTCCTAGGTTGGAGCTATTTCCCAGGTGAAGGTTGGTGAGTATGGAAGCTGGGGGGAGTGATAATCAGACTACCAAACTCTCAGCTTGGAAATATTCTTTCAGTGTTCCTCTGAAGCGAATTCGGCAGGGGCTGCTACATATGGAGTACCTCGCTCCCGGTGATGTCGGAGTACCGCCCGGCGAGGAGTTTGTGGCAAAGGCACGTCATGTTGGAGGTCGATGAGGGGGCGGAGAAGGGCCAGTCAGAGGGGTTCACAGCAGATTATCAACCCCTGCTGCATAGACATGCATATGCCACCCTTCAGGAACTGCGAACGCGCAAAGTGCAAATATTCATGTCTTCACCAAGTGGCGTGACCGGCGCGGCGGCTTTTCAGGCTGGTCGGGCACACGAGGGGTGGGAATGATCTGTCTCTTTACATCAAGAAGTGCGAAGGTGAATTCTCCCGGGCATTTCAGCATGTTAAGGCCATTGCTCGACCGGACCTCGACGCTTTCGGCAACATGTTTAAACACCCTAGTGCAATCGCTCAGGCTCACGCTTTTGTTAGGCCATCCACTAAATCATGCGCTGAATACTTTCCTCAGGCCTGTGATTCAACCATAGACGTCGACACGGAACCAGCTTCAACATAAATCCGCACAGCCAACGAAAGGACTTTACTTCGGTAACCCGCGTATGGATCTATGGCGATGGTATTACGTGGAGGCCAAAGAAAGACGGGCTTCACTATCCAGAATTCAAAATATAAGTTCCGGACATATGATAGCCCATGCGGCAAGGCCAAAGGCTGTAAATGAGTTTATTCATCTCAGATTGTTATAGTATAGTTTCGTTACTCCGTAATCAGAAGTATGAAATTCCACAAACCCACTCATCTCGCAGCACGTCCAGCAAGTCCCTTGGTGATTGTGGCCCAGCTCAGCAGTAATGCCCACTACCCTGGCTCCTGAAAGTTCTCCATCACCGCAAGGTTGCCGAACCGTGGAATTTGCAAAACAAAGGTGCGTAGGCATCCCATATTCTTGGACTGCGTCGATGCCTAGTCTGCATTGTCCGATGGCGCGCCGTACACCGTCCTCGTACTGAATGATAATACCTCTGCAGATCTCCGTTTCGGGAATGGAAAAGATTTGGAGTTTGATAACGCGGTCAAGCGAAGCTGACGAGAAGGAAGGAAATACCACTGTCGGTGGTAGCAGGTTGCGAGAAATATTTATGTACTGTAGTCTGTGGTCTTCGTCTTCAGAATATGCGCCAACGAAAGAGATAGGATGAAAATCCGGCTTATCGTGTATAAGCATTGAGGGTTGCTTGATCACCGAATAGCTCGTCTTACGAAGCCCAATAAGGATATCCCCGCCCAAACTCGTGCTCAGCTGATTCCTGTCAGCCAATTCACCTAAAGTATCTGCTGGGGTCTTACTATAAGACTTTGCGCCCTGTTAGCATAAGGAGACTGGCTAAAAGCAAGGCTAGTGATCCTTCCGTCGATAGGGATATATATCCACGACACCTGTTCCCGTATTATAGTTGAAAGGGTCTCAAAAGTTCTCTGAGCAGACGGGCACATGCTTGTGTGGGCGTGTACAGCATATGTCATGCTCCAGCTCATGAACAGAGTGATACCTGTACAAGAGCGGAGCTGTGTTGTGCCAAGATGGCAAGGCGGAGGCAGGCTGCTAAAGCAGCGCTCAATAGGAGGCGGGCAAAGAGTATCCCAGATGTGAAAACCATTTGCTTCGCCCGCCGAGAGTTTCAAACGGGCCAGGCCAAACTGAGGACGGGAAAGTATTAAAAAGAGCAGTCATGCAGATTCAATGGGGAGCGACGAACCTGAAACTCCACTGATACGCCAGTGAAGCGCTCAACTGCCTCAATGATAAACGCATTATGGTCAGACCTGAACCCAGTCCAGGGCGGAGACTTGCTCAAATTTTCGATACGTTGAAGTCCTCGAGAGTCGAATGTCAGGCGCATAATACAGTTGTTGGGCACGTCGTCGCTTTCCGGCTGACAACCACGAGCCCAAGACTTGATATTGATGAGTGGAATTGATGACCGCTTTTGCTCCTTGTGAATTGCCATCTTATCATGAAGGTCCGAAACAGCGGCGTAAAGCTGAATAGGGCTCGATGCGCAAAATTGCGAGATTGTTGATCTGAGCTCAGGGGGCAATCTTTGCACCTGAATAAGGTCGTCCAGTATCCTAGCTGGAATGTCGTGGCCAACAAGGGGCTCCAACTCGAGGGGAGGGGCACCTCGCCAAGGATACGTCCAAGTTGATGCAAGCCAAAGCCATTGTAGCTTGCTACGTTTCGCCCTTTCAGGTCCAGACAAGAAGAGCTTTAGACAATTTGAATGAACTGTAACACTTTCGGGAGATTCACGGCAGTGTCTGCAATTTAGGCGGCGGCAATACATCCATGTGTGATTGTGGGTGTGGTCGTCGTCGCAAAGCCTAGAGTTAGGATATTCTGATTTCCCGAATGCGGGGGCGGTGTCTTGACAAACTGCAACGAGTCAGTGAGATACGATTCTGCCCATAACGAAACAGCTGGCATCCATACATCCATAGAAAGAATCACCGGGGTCAAATCGAAAATTGCACGCTCCACATCGAGGGTGAACTCGTACGTGTTGTTCTTCCATCATTCTGGATGTTGTGCAGGAAGGAAGCGACCTGCTTCTTGGGGACGGAAATGTGGTGGATCTGGCCAATCACGTGCGAGTCTCTGACCCTCACTCTTGTAATGACTCCTGTCAAATTGACCGCTGCACGAAGAGCGTACGTGCATTAATATATCATTGTACACTGTGGTTTCCTTCCCAGATAGCTATGTTCTTGACACAACCCTTTTTGCCGGTGCCTTGACCGACCCCAAGTGGCTGCGAGGTATTATAGCCTCGGCACGAAACGCCGAGATTGCGGATCTTTTGACCCAACGGCTGACTACCTTGCTCTTTGCCCGGGAGAAAGGAGAACTCCATCGATTGAAGGGAAACGGGATGGATTTGGCCCTATTTTCAGTCCTATCGGGGCGTTCGTCTGAATTGCCCTCGCGTAGGAAGCGGTGGCCAAGGCGAAGACGGCGTCAATGGTCTCCAAAATCCTTTCATGGATTTATTCCGGCTGCAAATCAATCTGGAATCTGTCCAATGCCCTATGCAATAAGGCAATTTGCGAGTTCGTGCAACTACCCGTTCACAACTCCCGCATCGAATATAGTAAGCAGTTTACCATCATCGACGAGCGTAGGCATCGGTTTCAACCGCATTGATTCTCATGCACCAGCGAGCCCGTGTAAATGGTGCCTAAGTCCGGGGGTGACAGAAGGCAGCACCGCAACATCCTCTTCACGCAGACGGGCTA
Source organism: Tolypocladium album (assembly GCA_024341135.1). Classification (NCBI taxonomy): domain Eukaryota; kingdom Fungi; phylum Ascomycota; class Sordariomycetes; order Hypocreales; family Ophiocordycipitaceae; genus Tolypocladium; species Tolypocladium album. The sequence goes on from JALHCF010000077.1 coordinate 83,874, forward strand.
AAGTCCCAGGACGTCCGCCGGGCCTCCTGGTGAGTGCCGTGTCTGTCAGCATGATGCAAGGGCAAGAGAGAGAGAATAAAGAACCAATCTTGCATATGTTCGTATTGAGACGCGTCGTACATGGAAAATAGCCCATTCCCACGGAGCTCGGTTTCCGCCATCCCTCAGCCCATGGGAATGCGGCACGAACTGAGACGAGGCTCATAGTCATATTCTGGTACTTCCTTACCGACTTCTCGCTAATATTTCGCAACCTGGAGGTGAGATCGATAGGCGGAAGCGAGCAACAGTACAATGGCGGTCGGCCTTCGTCAATGAGCATGGCAGCACCGACTTCAACTCAGAGGCTCCATGTGTCTTGCACACTGCGGCATCAACTGTTCTTCAGAGCAGTAAAGAGGCCCATTCCACGAATCCGCCGAGCAGGAGCTATAAATTGTTCACCTCTTGCAACACACGGGCGATTATATGTCGATTCTGGAACATATTGCTTCACCAACACCCCGATCAAGTTTGCTCTCCCTCCTCTCAACCAGTAAACACGCCTCTCCACAGTTCAAAACCAAGAGGGTCAAAGCTCCTGTCTTGCGCAAAATGTGCGGGGTGGTGATCACATTTTCATGGTGCCGTGCGCACAAAGGCTGCTACGAGGTGATGCGGGACGAGGGACCCATGTGTGAGGAGGCGCGCAAGAAGAAGCCTCCACTCAGAGGCAACTGCAGCAGGGGCGTCGTCGAGTACCACACCTACCTGGCCGACATCATCTGCCCATTCTGCAGTATACGAGGAGCCAAGAATGAGCATTACGCTCCCCGCGGACTTTGATGGCAGAGATACTCGCGGCAGGGCCTACTAGAGATGCGTGGTGAGTCGGCCGTGAGTCAATCAGAGAGCACTAGCCAGCAATGTAGGTGTCAAGTTGTGAGTAGAACTCCAGAACACGCTGGTTTTGGCGTTTCGTATAAGGATGTCGGTGAGCTTCATGTTGGCCGTGTCTGGGTGACATGAGAAGTGAACGACGAGAAGGGGGTTGAAAGCAGGAGAACATGGACATCGCAATAGCTTGCAACGGTCACTGGACACGGCCAGGAAGGAACACACCTGGCCATCCAGCATTCAGGGACAAGTTTGATACGTTTCACGCGGTACGACCTTGGGCGGCCAGATTCCGCGAATTGGCACGGCGCAGGCCACGAAGCATCAGAACCGGTCTCTCGGTATGCAGCACTCGGTGGAATGGGACAGCGCCACGATGCTGAGAACACATCAGATGGCCAAGACGGTCGCTATAAGTCGCTCATACCATGCAGCATGTACGAACAGTTACATGCGTCGCATGAGCCAGGCTTGGCAGCTGTACGGAGTACGTTGTACAGCAAACAGACTGCCCTTTTGGCCCAAAAGCCAAAAGAGGAAACTCAATAAAAGATCTGTCGACAGGGTCGCGCTGGCCATGTAAGCAAGCACTTTGATTGTGGCCCGGATAAGTAATGGTCCCATTTACGTTTCGCCATTGTTAACTCGGTGGCGCGGATGCCTGCAGGGGTCAGAGTGCGCGCAGGGCTGTTAGCTCCGGCTCAGGCTGTCCTACCCTTGCCCACCCTGCCTGCCACCCGCTCCAGTGACGGTGGTGACGGGGTTCGACGTGCTGGCGCACGCGGAAAGAGTGGGCGCAGACCCGGCTGGGAGGCGGCCGAAACCTTCGGGCCTCGAGGGCGAGCCAAACCCGAGGGCGTGCCTGGCGTGGGGGGTGGGCAATCCGCACACGAGGACATACTCGTACCTTGCCGTACGAGGTGCGGCAGCAACTACTCCTCCTGACGCCTCGGGGCTACATCCGTTTGGAGATCCGGGGATTCGAAACGACGCTCCTCTGCCCACCCGCCACCGAGGCCCGAGGAGCCGCTCGTGGAGCCCGGGCCCCGGAGTTGGCTGGGTTGTTCGGCTGTCGTTGGCTGGGAGCAGTCGCGGCTCCGTGCATCGTGCCTTGCTGACGGCGGTGGCAAAGCAAGGCTGGCCGGATCTGCGCACGAGGAGGCGACGGGCCAGTGTCGATCAGGCTACTCTGCTCCCTGCTATGCCGTATTCAGTCGGCCGTCGAGATGGCGTCGAACTCGCGCCTCGCGCGGGTGCAGCAGCAGCCACGCCCAGGCAACGCTGCCTGGCCCGGCCGCTGCTGCTGCTGCTGCGTCGTACAATAATGGCCCAACGCAAGTCAAGGACCCGATCGAGGTGCTGCGAGAACAAGAACGCAGGCCCACCTCCGCCGGGCCGACATCGCCAGTTGGAGTGAGTGACAGCGACAGGCAACGCTGCTGGTTGGCGGCGGCGCCGAGGGGCCCAGCCAGAGCGGGGCGCCCACGCGAGCGCGGGAATCGACCGACCGATGGACGGCCGCGTGGGTGGTGCGGTGTGAGATTCAGCAGAGCGGCGCGGTGCGAACGCCGCAGGCTGGTGCCCTTAGCCTCAGGTCGCTGATTCAGGAGGCAGCCTCCCAGTGGTCGCGGCGCCGAGTCGTGGCAGCAAGCGCCGCAGCCGACGGCGAGTTTAATGCTTAGGTCGGTGAGGCATAAGGCGTGTGGTTGGCGCGCGCGCAGGCACGAGAACGAACCGGCTTCGGCGCCGTGGCCCACCAGGCTGGCTGGCTGGCACATGTCACCGATGTTGTCCCGGCGGGCGAGCCTCTGCACCCGACGGAACACTCCGTACAAAAAGTTCTCTGTCAATAATGGAAGCCTGTCCCTTGCGTAGGTAAGGTTGGCAAGGTAATTAATTAGTTCTCGCCGCGCGCGCGCCGCTGCATGTGCCGGCTCACCGACGCAGCATTGCACGCGCAGGCTGGTGCGGTTGGCTGGTTGGCTGCAGCTGCCGTGCGAACATGTTCTGGCCCTTTGCTTTCAGCGTTTCCATTGTGCTACTTGCTGCTTTCAGCACATGCCAACGCCGCTCGCCATCTTGACTCAGTGCCGACGCCATTCACGCTCGCGACGACGACGACCACCACCACCACCACCGACGAGGCTCCCTCTCCCGTGCCCGCAAAACAGACTGGCCTGCTTCCCTGCTGCCGCCTGCAATAGCAGTGCCCCCTACCCGTTAACACGCTGGACGCTCTGCCGGTGTCGGGCCCGGGCGACGAGCCTCTTGCAGCGAGTACCCACCGGAGGAATGCCTGCTTATGCGCACCGCTGGCCGCCTTATTTCGTCACAGGTGAAGGGGTCGGGTGCAGAAAAGTGGTGGCACGCACGCCACGGCAGCTAAGCCTGTGGCGGCGCAGGGATCCCAGCCAGTTCCATGCCTAGGTCAGCTCTCATCTGCCTTCGATGCTGCAGCGTGACGGCGTGTGCAGCGATGAGGTGGGACGCTTTCCCCCTCCCCCGCCGAAGCACATGTCAATCGACCGTCGACGATGCTCGCGGGTTTGGGCTTCGAGAAGTGCCAAGGTTCGCGCCTGCGCGTCATGTCTTGACTCCGTCCGCGAGCCGCCCCCCGCGATACATGCTGCCGTGCGGAGCGCTCGGCATCGGTCGTGTAGCGTAGCTGCTCGAGAACAGCTTGGTGGTTTGCTCCCGCGAGTCGACCTGGGCGTCTCGTTGGACCTGTCGCTGCGGGTGACTGATGGACTGACTGCCCGGACGAGCCAGGTGCATGCGCCTCGACGGCGCCCAAGGTTGCTCAGCTCGTTCCATTCCATGGCTCGGATGGTCATGATGTGATGCCCAAGCTTACTCGTAGGGTCCCGTCGTCGCCGTAGTCGTTCGCTCGTGAGATGCCGTCGCTCGTCGCATTGTCGTCGGCTCGTCGGGCGGCGTGCCGGCCATCTCGTCCAGAAGCGAGGAACTGTCGAGGCGAGCACAACCTCGCAATAATGCCATCCGTTGCCCCTGCGGGAGATGAACGGTCCCGTCTGCCAATCCCCCTCGCCGTCCAATACCCCAATAACTCGCTGCACGCATGAGCGCATCCATCCCAAAGCGGTCATCCGACGCCCGCCCGTCCAGAGATGAGAGGGACGCCGGACCCCTGGGAGCCGTGGGAGGCTCAGCGTCACTAGCCCCCAGCGCTGGTACCCGCCCGGCCGGACTTTCGGTGGCATGGAGCCCACCCGCTCGGGCGCCTCCCAGCCAGCGTCCCAGCCAGCGTCCCAGCATGCGCTCGCTGTGGGGGGGCAGTCGAACCGCTGGAGCCTGCGCGCGGCGAGGTGAGGGTTCCCGACTCTCTCCGTCATCGTCTGGCACATTCAGTCAGTTCCTCTCGACGCCGCCGCACTCGTCCATCTCGCTCCTCCATCCCCCTCGACACCGTCCCCGACTTCGCATCTCGCACAACGCGCATCGCAGAGGCGTCCCCATGCCCGCCAGCACCGCGACGCCCGCGGCCACCTCGAGGCCCGTCGTCGCCATGGATCCCACCACGACAGAGCACGACTTTCGCTTCCCTCGCCGGCCAGACGGCGACCACGACAACGACCACGACGCCGACGATGCCCTCCGCGCGTCGGCCGCTGCCGCCAACGACGGCCTGCTGGGCACGGCGCTCTTCCCCTCGCTGATGAGCGGCGGCCCCGACGCCGCGCAGAGCGTCGACCAGCTGCAGGACGACGACCCGCTGGCCACGCAGGTCTGGAAGTTCTTCAAGGCCACCAAGCAGCAGCTGCCCAACCAGCAGCGCATGGAAAACCTCACGTGGCGCATGATGGCCCTCAACATGCGCAGGCAGAAGCAAGAAGAGGAGCAGCAGTGGCGCAATCGCCCTCAGCAGAGCCGGTACGCTGCACCTGCGCGAGCTCCCCCGCGTCGAAATGCCCGCACCCATCCTTCAATCCGTCAATCACATTCCCAGCGCTAACCCGGCACTTGTTCCTCCACCCTCGCAGGCCCCAGAACCCAGCCGCCCAGAATGCCCCCAGCGGCATCGCCCAGCTGCGCAAGACGTCAGAGAACCGCCCCGGCGGCCCGGAGCCCATGAACCTCGACGACTTCATCTTCGCCGACAGGGCCGGCGCCCCGGGCGGCTTCATGTCGCCGCCCCCGCTGCCGTCCAAGTCGACCGACGATGCCTCCGCCACCAACGCCGCCGCCATCCCCATCGGCAAGTCGAGCAGGGATTCCGCGAGCCACTTCGTCCCTCAGTCGGTGCCCCATCACCAGCGCTCCGGCAACGACGAGTTCAACTACGTAACTCGTCACCATCGCAAGACGAGCATCGACGAACGCCGCGTGAGTACTGACCTGGTCCTGACCCGACACTGCACCCTGGCCGGGATCCCGACGCCGGAACCCCATCCCCGTCACCGCGTTTCAATGCATTTGCCGTTCCTCTTTCGCCCATTGCCATCTTTTTCTCCATTCGGTCGCTCAAATACCACCTGCTTTCGCCCCTTCCCCACAGTCGTTTCGTTTCCATCACATCATCTCGGATGACGCCATCCTCCCCTTGACACCGCAGGCGGGTCACATGCTGACGCTCTCTTCTTAAGAACCGAAAACGCCCCGCCAACTTCTCTCCCCATGTGGCTGCCGTCAACAGCAGCGCCGCAGGCGGTGCTCACGACCTGGAATCCGACGCTGACCTCCAGGGCTATTCCCTGGACAATACCAATACCAACCAGCCCGCGATGCCGCCCGGCATCCCCTTCAACCTCGACACCTTCATGGACAGCGACGCCGTCATGAGCTCCGCCGCGCACTTTCAGCAGAACTTTTCCTTCTCTCCTTCGACTTCTCCGATGATACCCAGCGGTCCCTTTTCCAACATGTACAATAATAACGCGCCAGTCCAAACTTCGTCACTCAACAACACAGACCTCTACTCTCCCACCGGCTCGGCGTACCAGTCGACTGTTTCCACTCCGATCCCCATTTCAGACCATGATGGCTTCTACTTTAGCTCGCAAAACATGCGGCAGCAGCAGCAGCAACAGCAGCAGCAGCAGCAGCGACCGCAGAGCTTCCAGCAGGCAGCGCACTCCAACATGGGCAACAACATGGGTCAGGGCCAGCAGTTCATGTACAACAGCGTCAGCAGCGGCGGCCATGGCATGTACGCCGGGTCGGGTGTTGGGTCCGAGCCTGTGTCGGCGTTCAGCACGGCGCCGAGCTCGTTCGGTCACATCGACCCGGCGCAGGTGTTCCAGACCGACAGCCAGGGTGCGTCTCCCAACGTTTCGATACGGCAGGACAACATGTTCTCCTTTGGCGGTGATTCGGACGATGAGGACGGTGGCGGCTTTGCCGATCGAAATATGGGGATGCAGACCGACTTTTCGTCTGCCGTTGACGAGGCGGGCTCGTTAGGATGGGATGCGTCGCTCCCTGGGCAGTTTAGCACTCAGGCCGCTCGCTTCCCCGGTGGCCCGCCTCGGAAGCAGGTGATGATCGGAGGGACCACCACCGACTATGTCGAGAACAACGGGGATTGGGAGAGCACCGGGCTGGCTCGATCTCAGTCGCAGTCATTCAGGCATGATCCGCGCCAGCAGAAGATACCCCGCAATGCCTCGACTCCGGCACACCTGGCCACCCAGCACAGCGGCTTTGAGCAGATTGCCCACTCGCTGCCGACCTCGCCGGGAGGAGACGTCCCAGGCTCCATGTCTGGCTTCTCTTCTGCGGCGCCGAGTCGCCCGAGTTCGCCGCCGGGGTCGAAGCACGGCTCGTCCACCAACTTGCAGGCGGCGGGCGGTAGCCAGAACGACGGGAGCCAGCCAACCACGTGTACCAATTGCTTCACCCAGACCACGCCGTTGTGGCGACGCAATCCGGAGGGACAGCCTCTCTGCAACGCTTGCGGCCTCTTCCTTAAGCTGCACGGCGTCGTGCGGCCGCTCAGTCTGAAGACGGACGTCATCAAGAAGCGGAACCGAGGCTCGGGAGGCAACGGTCCGGTAGGATCAGGCGCCAGGTCGAGGAAGAGCACAAACGCAAACAACTCTGCGGCTGCCTCGCGCAAGAGCTCGGCCCTCTCCATGTCCACCATGGCGGCCAAGAGCACCAGCCAGCCGACCACGGCATCACCACCGACCAGTCGATCCGCCGCGCCTAAAGAGAGCGAGAGCCCTGTCAGTGGCGGCCCTACGTCTGGACCCAACACGGCTGGCAGCACACCGACAAGCAATTACGGAAACCTGGGGTCATCCACCGCGATGGGCGTCAAGGGCGCCGTCCCCATCGCGGCCGCTCCCCCGAAGGCGACTCCCGGTCCCGGCGCGTCGTCGGCGTCTCGATCCGCCGCCGCCTCGTCGAAGCGCCAGCGCAGGCACAGCAAGAGCATCGGCTCCGAGTCGTCCACCGGGATGGACATCGACGCCCCGGGCGAGACGGCCAGCTCTCACGACCTCTCACGGTCCCTGGGGCAGGTGTCCGGCATGGGCTCCATCTCCAGCACCATGATGTCCAGCTCGTTCGGCATGAACCAGCGGCCGCCCATCGCGCCGGGCGGCCATATGCCCATGGGCTCGCACCAGCCCAACACGGGGAACCCCGCCGGCGCGCAGGAGTGGGAGTGGCTGACGATGAGTCTTTGAGCGAGCGGCCGGGTCTACGCGCGCGCGAGCAAGAGATGGTACAGGGTCACGGTTCATTTTTTCAACGCTATAGTTGCGCCCTTTGGGATTTACGGTTTGTGCAGAGCGTAGACGGATTGGGAGTTGGTTTCTATTTTCAGCCTTTTTATCTTGCAAGGGCCTTTTTTCATGCTTTGGTTCTCAGTCACGGACATCGCTCGCCTGTGTCAGCGGGCGAAAGACTGGTTGACGACGCGCGGGCGGAGGGAATGGGCGAGGGGCGTCACGTCGGAGTCTGTTTTTCTTTGGGTCAAGGCGCGTCATGGCGTCACCTCTCCGTGACGTCTCGTGTCCTTTGCGGCAGTAATTTCGCAGCAGCGCAGACTGCGATGGGGTGCCTTTGCGCACCAGCGCTGGTCGAGGACAGGGGGGTCGAGCGCAGAGATATATGCACACACACACAAGTCAATCGAGATGATACAGTATTCCACCACGGCCTCTCGCCCGTGGGCTACCTGTTTCAGAGGGGACAAGTGCAAAAGAATGGCGGTTGCTCCCTCGATCCGCGTATTAGTTGCGACCGCCCAACACGCCCCGACCCATGCGAGTTCTGCCTCCACCCTGCTCAAACTCCAGACAGCCAGTCGCCGCAGCGACTGCGTAGCATCGAAGAAATGTAAAAACAAACAGCAATGAGAGTATGCATCTATCGTGTGCCGCCAGACGCGGCGTCCAACTCCTCAAAGAGCAACAAGAAAAGGAAACGTGTTCGGGGGGAAGACGCGGAAGCGAGGCCCACACTGGTCCCCGAACCAACGTTCCACCCCCCCTTTCGCGAGGCATCACAGCATCGCCCTCCGAAGCACGCACTCCCGCCAGTGCGTGCCGGGACTGCACTGCTCGCTCTAGAGCATCGTCCCGAACGTCTCTCCGTCCGACGTGGGGATCCTCTTGCGCGGGCTGCCGCCGTCCTCCCCGGCGGGCTTGCGGTGTCTGAACGTGAATCCGACGAAGAGACTCTTGCCCATCTCGTCTTCGCGGTCAGCCATCGACTCGAGCGCCGCTTGCTTGTCGTGCACCTCCTTGTACTTGGCCATGTCCGCCTCGTTGCCGAAATCGTCAAAGTAGCCGGCGTCCGTTTCCGAGTCCAGCTCTGGGACGAAAGGAGCCCGCGTCTGCCGCAGGGTCTGCCACTCAACTTCGGCAAAGTACTGGTGCTCGTAGATGTCCTGGATGTTGGAGAAGCGCCGGGTACGGGAGTTGATGCATCTGCGTCAGGGGTCAGCAAGTAGATCCAGCAAGTACGCGGGCGGCGAAACATACGTCGTGATGAAGTTCCACGTGCGGTTGCTCAGGAAGTAGTTTGGGTCCTCCCAAACCGGTCTCTTGAGTACCTCCTTCCAGTGCTTGAGGTTGCGCCACGTCTCGTCCGGCGTGGCACCGGCAAACGGAGGGAATCCCGTCAAGGCTTCAAACAGCATGCACCCCAGGCTCCAGTAATCCACCGTGAAGTCGTATTCCTCCCCTCTAAGGACTTCGGGGGCCATGTAGTCGGGTGAGCCCACGATGGACTTGGCGTAGTTGACGTCGCCTAAGCGCATGTTACGGTAGCTTTCTCGACGCTCAGCCACAGTCCGCTGATCCATGGGCTTTCCAAACGGCACGGACGTCTCAGACGCCTCTTCGAGCTTGATCCGCATCGACTCGATCCTCGAAGGAGCCAGCACGCCGGCAGCGAGGCCAAAGTCTGTCAGCTTGACGTGGCCGGTCGAGTCGACCAGGAAGTTCTCGGGCTTGAGGTCTCGGTGGATATATCCGAGCTGATGCAGGGCGTCGACTGAACAGAACATCTCTGCGATGTAGAACCGAGCGTGTCGGTTGGACAATACACCCGTGTTGTTAAGCAAAGTGCGGAAATCACCGCCAGGCACGTACTCCATGGCAAGATAGATACTCTTGTCGTCCTGGAAGGAGTACAGCAGCCGGACCAGCCATTCGCTCTGGGCAGTCGTGAGGATGTCTCGCTCGGTGAGGACGTGTCGAACCTCGTCGAGCTTGAATAGAAGCTTCTTGCTCATGACCTTCAAGGCGCACACCTCACGCGTATCTTTCTTTTGCGCGAGGAAGACTTGGCCGTAGCCACCCTGGCCAACCTGGGTCAGGATCTGAAAGTCGCCCTGTCGGAGGCGCACGCGCCGCTTGCGCAGGTTCGCGCGCTCTCGTCCTGCGTATTTGGTCCACATCTGACTGTGAGTCTGCTCATCGGTCTCGGGCGGCGGCGGATACTCGGATTTGAATGCAGCCAAACGGTTCTGTCTCGAGCCGACGTATGTGAGAAGATCAAAGTAGTAATCGAGAAAGTCTGCAGTCTCTGTCAGTGACGGTGCCATGTGTCGCTGATCTGGGGATACTGACACAGCTGAGTGACATTGACCAGTCTCTTGATGTGTGGCTTGTTGAGGATCTCCCGCTCCTCGGCCGTCAAGCCCCGGGAGGTGTTGAACTTCTTGGCCGCGGGCGTGATGGGACGCTCCCTAGGCTCGTAGAGCTGCTGGCGGGACAGCGCCGCGTGGTTGTGCTGATGTGGAGAGTCGGTGCCCAACAGTCGCGACGGCGGAGGCGTGTTTTCTTGGCCCTGCCTCTTCAGGGGGCTGCCAGGCGCAGGAGCCTTGTGGATGACGCTCTCGTCGACGTTCAGCACGGTCTCATCTGCAAGCTGCGCGTTGGTCTTGCCCGGTGACAGCGGGGTCACGACGCTCTGGGGACGCGTCAGGCGGAGAGGGGCCTCGATGCCACTAGGGTTCAGCGTCATGGCGCTCTCGAAGGCGGCGGGCAGATCGTGCGCGCCGGGCGGGATGGTCCTCTTGCTCGGGCTGCCCTGGGGAGTCGGAGGGTTGATGAAGCTGTTGTTGTTGCCCCTCTTGGGCGTGCAAGGGCGAGCCGCGGCATCGCTCGACGGCTTGTCTTTGCCGCCGGGGAAGAAGTTGGCCATGAAGCTCGCCATGGCTGAAACGGCGTCGGGGGTATACTAATGTCGACTGCAACAGTGGCGAAGGCGATGGCTGTGAATGTGAGGATGAAGATATCAAGAACAATAACAATGGCTTGTCGGCGGTGCCGCAGCCCTGGGAGAAGAGAGATGTGGTGCGGGGGTATGTTTTGTTTCAGCCCAGGGCAGCTTCGACACTGAATCTCGAAAGCCGCGCTGCGCAGCAAACCAGTGGCCGACGATGCAGCGGGCAGTGGGAGAGAAAAGCGTCGTTGTCGAGGCCTGAGCCGCGGGGTGCAAGGCGCGACGGAGGGATGCTGATGCTGGTCGAGCTGGTCGGGCTGGTCGAGGTGTGGATGCTGTTTTGGGCGTTTGCAGGCATGTCATTGGGTGGGGTGCTCTTGACGTCAACACCGTTGCAGGGGCAACAGTCAGGCACGATGGGCCGATGCTCAACTGCTGCAGAGTGGCGGCAATACGAACATTTACTGGGCGCATTCCAATCTTTGATGAGCGTAGGCCAGGCACTTTCTTATACGAGCAACTGTAAAAGTAATTTGCGGCGTACCTTTAGCATCTTGAGAACCTAGGTAAGGTCTTACCGTATCCTTCAGTCAACGGTCAAACGTTGTGGGCCGGTTCCCACCGAGCGTTACCAACCCAGATTGTCGAGATGAGCACCCACGCAAGTTGCGGGGAAAACGAGAGATGGGTACTGGCCTTTCCTGAGCATGTCAGCATATTCCGCTATCCCGAGCATTTCTGCGCGGAGTGAATTCCTGGTGATGTGATGTGCATCTTTGGCGGTCGTGCTGTTCCCCCAAGCTCCGTCAGCCGTTGAGTTTCATCATAAACGCATCGAGAGAATCGATTTGCCGCGTAGACTGAGAAACCTCGCGCCCCGTAAGCGTCTAGAGTATGCGTGGAGGACCCAATCATCAACCGCATGCAAAACGGAGATGGCACAGAGGGGCCAGCAATCCGGCTTCCACCGCAAGACGGGCGATGGGACGGTGACGCATTCTGTCCGCACGAAGCTGCGATCCCACCCCCGATGCACCAACCGCCACCCATTCCTGGAGTAGAGGGCGACGACGCATTTTCGTGATGTCACTAGAGCACAGTCGCAGTAGCAATGAAATACCATCAAATTATCATCGCGATCTATGCGCGGTCTATGAGAGTCTATGTGCTGTCCACATTCTACGTCTCCTCAGCCGGCTTCTCCTCCACCGCCGTTCCCTCCGCGACCCTTTCCTCCACCGCCGTTCCCTTCTTCTTCTCAGCGGGCTTCTTCTCCGCCGCCTTTTCCTCCCGCGCCACGCGGACGTCGACGATCCTACGCGCGCCGGCCAACGTCTTACAGACGTTGAAGAGCATCTTAGCGTTAATCAGCGACTTGCCGCCGTCGTCGTTGGAGACCGTTGTCTTCTTGCCCTTGCCCTTGCCCTTTCCCATATCGCCCGCGATGTTCTTGTCGCTAATGATGATGAGGCCGTAGCGCTATCGGCTGAGCATGACGTTGAGGCGCGGCTCCTGGTGCGTGAAGCCTATGCTGGTTTCTTTCGTTATCGCAATGACCACGACGCAAATATCGCCCTCTCGGCCCTGGAAGGAGTCGATGGTGGCGATGGCGGGCATTGCTTCTCCTACCTAACTATTCTTGTTCGTGATTACTTGATACTTTACTTGCAACGTGGTTTGCAGTGAGGTATGACACAGGACAGGGCCGGCGTCGTGCATAACGCCTCGACGCCGAGCCATGGCGCAAGCAAACACCGCCAGCGTTGCCCAGAACCTCGTTCATCTGATTACAAACGATATCACTCGTATTGTGGTAGACGCATTGAGCGTGAGGTTGGTCGAGGAGTTCGACAAAATCCGCGACGAGATGGGACGAAAATTGAACGCTATTGACGATAAAATGAGCGCTATCTGCGACGACATGGATGGAATAACCATACCATAGGTCGCGCGTCGACCTTTTAGAGAAGCGTACCGACTCGGCGGGCAGGTTTCTTGATAGCGCGGGCGCGAAGGGCCACGAGAAACCCACCTGTCCAGGCCCCATCGCTGAAGCAGACCCTATTCTTTTTTTTTTTTAGAAAATAAATAACTACATAAATAAATAAAAATTTCCCTGGAGATTACTTTGTAAGTTTAGAGGCTTCTACAATCGTCTTCCAAGATTGCGTCGCATGCTAGGTCGTTGCCTGCTACCCTAGACCACACCCCTCGTGAACAGTGGCCAGCGCTTCCTCGGGCTAGGTCGGAAAGGGACCCTTTGCCTGGACTGCTGAGTTCTTGCGCCAAATATTAGGTTGCCATAAAACTCTTCCGTCCCACTATCCACGTTGAAAGGGGCCGCTGCCATGCAGCCGAGAGCAGACTATTGGCTATCATCGATGGTTGCGCCGTCTCTCGCCACGGATCGTAGCCGAGGCCAAGGATCTAATCTTATCAATCTGCCCACTTCCCCCTCCCATCCACCACGAGATCAGGTGCCGCTCCGCGCCGCGCCTCAATTACTGCGTACTCGAACCACTTCTTAGCCATCGCATAAACCCCTCACTCACCCATCTCCTACCCGCCGTTCATATATAGCCGTAATCCTCGCTCGTCTCGCTCCGTGCCTCCCCCAAGCCGCATTCGCAAGCCCGTTTCAGAATCAGATGCTAAGCAGGCCGACGTCACCATGAAGCTGTCCACAGTCGTCGCAGGCCTTTCCGGGGTTGCTGGCGCCGCCCAGAGCCCGCTGGCGCTGTTCGAAAACTCGGCCGAGGTAGCCCGGATCCCTACCAGCTACGAATCGGCCGTCATGGGCCGCCGCATCCTCGCTTTGTCCAAGCTCGCCACCTTCTCGACCGTCTTCCCCGACTCCTCGGAGACGTTTGAGAGGCGCCCCAATCACCTGGGGGGCGTGCCTATTGGTCTGATGGACTATGTCGCGGACTGTGAGGACGAGGGCAACCCAACTATTCTGGCCATCAAGATCGGCACGAGCTTCAAGAATGTCCGTGCGGGGTCCAACATCACGATATCCTTGCGGTGGACGCCTCCATATCCTCCGGCGAAGCGCATCTCGTTCTACTCCAGGCTCTCCGCGTACATCCCTTTCCTCACCCGCGATTGCCCGTACAACACGGCGGCGGAGCACCCTGAAATCCCAGACACGGTGCCATACTCGGCTGCCAACCTGCCTCGCTTCTCCCTCATCGGCTACTTGGAGAAGATCGACGTAACCGAGTCCACGGCGACGGACCTGGCCGTGTGCTACACCAAGAAGCATCGGGATGCCCGGTACTGGCTACCAGGCAACCGCATCCACGAGAGCGAGTGGGTAAGGCTCGTTGTGACGAATGTGTACTGGGTCGGCGGATTCGGAGACCGGGCCTACATCGGCTGGATCCCTGTCGAGGAGTGGAAGAGCGTGACGAAGGCTGAATGGGAGTCGATCCATTTGCCCGGAGAGAAGAAGGGCTGGAGTGAATGGAGCATCGACCAGGCTGGCGAGCTGTGAAGGCTCCGCAAGTAGGCATGCGCTGCGTGTCACCGCGACTTGTGAGCTACGCCTCCTGGCTGCTCAGCCTACGCGTCGGCAATGACACAGAATTCGATGACACAGCTGTAAAGAGCCACACCTGATAGTACTACTCAGAATAAGCCTTCTATCAATGATGACCACAAGTCGCAAGGCTCTCAGTCTCTCCATGAGTGACCGTAGGGTCATGGCGTATCCAGCCCCATGACGATCCAGCAACCGTCCTAGGAAAGGCTCGATAAGCCTACGCCGTTGCGGAGGGAGAAAAGCCATGGCCAGGGGGTGAACATGGGCGGCGAACATGGGCGGCTGGCGGCCTCAGGGACTCGGCACATTTCTTGTGCTCGTTGGATGGTTGGGACAGCGAGAGGGCAGGCCCGGAGAGTACGACTAAGGACCAACACTCGCAAGAGCGTCCATATCAATGACGGCGCGATAACGGTGGTCGGACAGATGGGATTGTTGCTCTTTCTGGCTGGCCCTGGACACTGGCAGCTGAGAGCACGCAGCCCGAATATCGAAGCGGCAGCGGGGCCAACTCATCAGATAATTGCATGGCATGTTCAATTTTCTCTTCCCAATGGAAACGAGGCGAATGATTCGGTATAGGGCTGTAGATGCCGAGCTGTGTGCATGCATAATCCACGGCACGGCGCTTTGAACTGCCAGCAGTCGAGGCGCTCGTCTCACCGTCATCTCCGGCACTTCATCCGAACGGCAGCCATTTCTTCTGAGGGTCATCTGATGTGCCGCAACAGGGCGCTCGGCTATCAGGAGCCTGCAGGCACGAACGCAGAGAAGCTGCAGGGAGCGAGACGGTGGCTGCATTCCGTCGCGGTGGCACAACGTGGGAGGTGCAGAAGCTGCTGACCACAAATCGTGTCCTCCCGCGAATCGCACATGATCTCTGAGAAACAGGCTTTCTTTGGCCTCAATGGCCAGCCAGGACACGCGGGAAAATGCCGACTGAGACAAACAGAGGTCTTCGCAGACAGGTGGGTGGTGTCGACGCTGCTCGGTCTATGCCGCGCACGCTACGAGAGTACAGCAAGGGGTTTCCGCCGTGTTGTGTCGGAACAGGAGGCCCTTAACGCCGCCATCCGCAGCAGCGGATTCGAACATTGTTACCCATGTGTGACTCTGACCTGGGAATATACTAATTGTGCACGAAAAGCCGTTTGCCGCGCGCAACTGCGTACTCGTAGGGTTCCGATGTGGCGTCGGGGTGGTTGCCAGCATGGGCAAACGTCGAGCGGCACCCACCAACGGGCCCAGAGCCAAACGCTGGATCTGGGTGCTCGCCAGATCAGCCGGTGCCACGAGCCATGGGAGCCGTCTCGGGTTCCTCTGCCCCCGGGAGGATTCAGGATCCGATCCGACAACTTGGGAGGCAAAGCTCAGCATGCCCGTGACTCCACGGCGACAGCGTCGGCCGTCAGCCATCAGCCATCAGCACGGCGTCAGCAGAGGACAGTTCGAGGCTCGTCGAGTCGGGGCGGAAGCCTTCCAGAACGCAAAGCGCGCCTTGTTCGGATTCCGAACTGCCCAGCCAAGCAAGCATCGGTGGAGTGAGCTGCCGCAGCTACGGTTGCGGTGGCGGGCGCAGAACGGCCAATGCAACGCCGAGCGCGGGGGTGCCCGCAGTGGGCGTCCAGAGACAGCTACGGGCGGGTCGCCGCAGATAGGGCGCAGGTACCCGCAGCGTTGAAATTGTGGTGGTAGCGACTTACCAGCCAGCACGCGCTACTTGGAGCTTCCCCGGCTGACGGCTATCCAGGCCCGCCCTTGAAGCCGCCAGCTCGTCTTTGCAAGTTGCCACACGCCCGACCCGCCTCCCCTCCCCTTCGGGGCTCCCGTTGGTTTGCGCCAAGTCAAGTTGCGCCCCTAATTGCCCGACGGCGCAGCTGCTTTGGCACCTGGCACCCGGAACCTTGAACCTGCCTAACCAGAGACCCCCCCGTTTCCCGCGGCGCTGCCCGTTAGATCGATCGCGTCGCTCGCCTGCTGCTGAATTCGCAGGGCATGGCACACTGGCGCTGTCAGCCACCCCCCGGCCCCCTCGGTGCCTGTGCTGCCTCGTACGTGTGTAGCTTCCCATGGTCCCGCTGTTATACCACAGTAATCTGCACCCCGACTCCCTAATTAGGCGCCATTAACGGTACCCACTTTGGCCGGCTCTGGCACCGGGAACCTCCTCCCATCGCGTTTTGTGTCTCTCTCCGACGTCCTACCATCCCACGAGTCTTCAGCACATCCGGCCCTCCTCCGCCCCGTCCTTGTATTGCCATACCGCAGGCCGTTGCGTCATCCATACTTGCGGCCTGCTGCCACCCGGGCGCTGTCGAGAACCCTCCGCCTCAGCTGCCGCTCGTCGGTGCTATCAGACGAAGCAGACCGCCTCGGACCTCCTCCGGGCCTCGTCGGCCAGGCTTGTTCGCCTGACATCGCACGACGGCCGGCACGTCGCCCCGAACCACATCCTATATCTTGTTGCATGCCTTGAGCGGGATGGCTGCCCGTCGATCGTCCGAATCATGACCTCGAGGCCCCAAATGGGCGTCCCGCCGCGGCAACCCCAACGAGCCCTCAGCTCGACGCTGGCGGTCCAACGACCCGCACATCACCAGCGGTCCCTGTCGCAGCAGTACCTCTCCACGTCCACGTCGCCCGTACGCAAGGACACCCATCCCGATGCGAACAACGAGCCAATCGACGCGGCCCAAGGCCGCCATCATGCCTCGACCCCGAGACGCGGAGGCTCCAAGCTGCGGCTGGAGCTGTCCAACGAGCTGGGCGCCGGGCCCGTGTCTGCCATCGAATCGCCGCAGAGCCTTACGCCGTCGCGGATGATGCCCGTGTCCGACGCCATGGAAGTGGACAGCATGAGTCCGGCCCTTTCCCGCGCCTCCCAACAGGACTCCGATAACGTTCCGATGCCCATGCCACGACGCCGCCCGCAAGCATCCCAAGCTCCCGTTGGGACTCCCCGAATCCTGACTCCCGCGCCGTCGCAAATAAAGAAGGACCCTCGACCGAAACCATACACCGTCGAGGTCCCGGGCGCCGCACCGCGCTTCGTTTCGACCAACCGACAAGACGCCTCGGCTCGGGACCTCTTCAGCAAGGGGCTCTTCTCGGGGCACGCCGATTTCTTTCCTTGGTCTGGCCGCCACCATGAGGACGAATGGAGCCCCGAGGCGATCCAGAAGGGAACCTGGGATCGAGGCAGCCAGAACGAGGCGGCGTCAGCCCGGCTGGCCATCTTTCCTGCGCTCAAGCAGAAGAGCGGCCTCAATGCCCTGTCGACCATCTTCATGGGAGTTCTCAACCAACGGAGGCACCGAGGCCAGATCAGTGCGCCATCCACCTTCAAGCCGCCGCCTCGGGTTACCCTGACCGACACCAAGCGCGAGGTCTGGCTCAAGGATTTGGCAAACCCAACCATCTCGCTTCGACGCCTCAGCAGGACAATCCCCCACGGGATCCGGGGAAGAACTCTCCTCGATCAGTGCTTGAACAAGAATGTGCCCACGGAACGCGCTGTCTGGCTCGCAAAGTGTGTCGGTGCCAACGAGATCCGAGCATTCAAGAGGAAAGGTGCCGGCGGCGCCTTCGTCATGGGCGGAGAGTCCAAGTGGGTGAGGGACTGGACCGTCTTCGTGGAGCAGTTTGTCGAGGCGGTAGTATCGGCTTTCGGAGAGGCAGATTGGAAAGCCAGAGTGACTTACGCGTACGGCGCACCCGCGGCATCCCATTTATGATTGTACTGGCTAACAGCTTGGTGCAGAATTCGGCTGGCGACGAACCTGTATTCTGAACAGCTTCTAGACCGCGACCACTACCTGGATTGGATCATGTGCGGCTTGGAAAACAGTTCTCAGTCGAGATTACCGATGTGGATATTGATCGCCCAGATAACGTGGGCCGATCTTCTCCGTTCGCGAAAGCATGGACGCCGACTGATCTATGCTTTGCTCGGGCATCTTCATTCTGTACGTGTCTCAACCAATCTTGCATCTCGTTGACCGCAAAGCTGACGTGGTACTACAAAGATATACAACGACCCCGACCGCGACATCTTGATACAATTATCGGGCCAGCTCTCAGGTTTGTTGAGAGGCCTCCTCCAAAACAATTCCGAAAGCTTCTTGTCCCCGACTTTCTGGCCAAAGTACCGAGAAGCTTTGAGGTCGTCACTACCTGTCGAGGATGGCGGCCCCCAAGGCGCATATCATAAAGTCAACGCGAGAAATGCGCGGCTCTTGGTGGCGAATACCGCCTCGGCGCCCGCCGGCCGTCAAGACCTCGTCCAGCTTCTGGATTTGGCTGCTCGAGGCCAAAGTGACGGCGACCTTGCCGCGAAATGCTGGGAAACCCTCGACGACAAAACGGAGATCGTCAAAATTACCGTGGACTGGGCTACGTCTCCTCACCGGCCTGGCCTTGGCAAGGTTTATGTTGCTGTAAGGCTTCTTCAGACATGGAGACCGTTCAGCATCAATGCCACGCAGCCAATCCTGGATATCTTGAGCGACATGCCTCCCGCAGATCCGCATCGCAGCAAGGGTGTCTTCCACCTCGTCTCGGAACTCGTTCGATGTCGTCTCTTCTCTGTAGCCCAGTACATGAAGTGGCTCATCGGGCGTGGTGGATTGCACGATGCCACAGACATCGATCCAAACGACGGGCCTTGTGCCTCTAGGTTGCTCATCGAGCTGCCTGTCTACTGCCTGTCTGAAAGCCAAAAGGCTCAGAGGAGCAATCTTCTCCGGCGCGCCGGACAATATTCGACGGCGGACGAAGAAAATGACATCTCGAATGCCTTGAGATGCGTGGACGACACGCTGGGCTTATCTCCTCACCTGGCTAACGTTGAGATTCAAACCAAATGCTTGCCCCTGAAAAAGCTCCTTCGGAGGGTCTCAAGCAGCAGCAAGGCAGTTCAGACTGCTATTGGTGCGCACCTCCGCGACGTATTCACGACTGAGCTCCTCGGAAAGGTCGATTCCGTCATCGCTTTGTCACTATTCCACTCCGTTCGCGCCATGCTAGAGACCGTTGAGGACTTTCTCATGCTGTCGCATATTTTGAAGGCGTGTTCTACCGCCTCAGATGTGGAACTCCTGGCAGCAAGTGTCGACACTATCAACTCGCACTTGGAGGTTTTCCTGGCTGTGGGGTGCGCGGATGTCCTGTTTGGCGTTTTCCTTGACAGACTGAAGGCCGTCAACAGCGAGCAAGGAGTTGTTGCCCGACCCCTGCTGGCGGCACTCTCCAGCCTGGCGCGACGTCTACCTAACCAGGAGGAGGTCGCCAAACAACTGATGCGCGAACTGGCCATGAGTGATCGAAGCAATGCCATCGATGCATGCTCCCCCGTCTCGGACAACATGGCCATGCAAACTCAGGGCGCAGATGGCGAAGTATCAGAGCAAATCGACAAACTCCTCGCCAGCGGAAACACCATTGACCACCCGACAATGAATCGCCTGTTTCGAAATATCATTCCCAAAATGGAAGCGGGCTGGGCCAAGGGAGACGAGAGTCGAAGGGTCTTCGCGTCGCTCCTTACCAGGCTCCGGATATTCGACACGCAGCATTTCGACAAGCTCATGGCAGACTGGGCCAGCCATATTCGGACACTGGCGGACCGGCCCCCGCTTCTGGAGCTCTTCCCGCTCTTAGCTAGTCTCGGTTGCCTCCCGATTTCCACAATGCTTCACACTGCGAGCTTTGGCACCCCGGCGGTGGAGAGTACGCCGTTGGGCCCAGGCGTTACACCGCCTGGGTCGGCGGTCTATCTGCAAGAGCTCCTGCAGCTGCTCGTGACAGCATTGCCCAAATCCACGACGCTCGACAGTGACGAAGTATATCGATTCGAGATTCAGCAAAAGTCGGCAAGGTCGGAACAGCCCAAGGGGCTGCTCATGTTGATAAGGAATGCGCTAGTTGAGTACTCGGCGCTGCGAGAGCGTGCCCCCGGACGGGACTTTCTGCTCGATGACGCCGGATGCGAGGAGCGCCTCCTGGAGACTCTCAGGTACCTGGTTGTGGCAGACTCAACCGCGGTGGCACAGGTCTTGA
Source organism: Tolypocladium album (assembly GCA_024341135.1). NCBI lineage: Eukaryota > Fungi > Ascomycota > Sordariomycetes > Hypocreales > Ophiocordycipitaceae > Tolypocladium > Tolypocladium album. The sequence goes on from JALHCF010000077.1 coordinate 103,993, forward strand.
ATATCGGAAACTTGCCGATCGGTGCGACTTCTATGGTTGAAAAGCTCATCACCAAGCTGCTTGCACCGGATGACAACGGCGATTCGAAGACGTCGTTTGATGAGATTCTCGGCCTCGCCAACGAGCTGACAATGCCGTTTTGCCAGCTCAAGCTCAACGTGGACCTCTCTGCGCCGCAAAGAAGTCCTGGCGACACGGCAGACGACAACACGTCGCGGTTCGACGCTTTTGCCAAGGCCATGGATCGCGCAATTGAGGCCAGAAACATCATGTGGACGAGCATGCTGCCGTGCTTGAGCCAGGACATTACACGGAACTTGAGCAGTCAAGCCCACCTCAGATTCTTGGACCTGATGCCGTCGCTCAAGTGTGCGAGCGCCGAAGACGGCGAAACCAACCAGCACCGCATTCACCTTGCAGAGAATCTGCTGGGAGTGCTGGAAGCCATCAATTCCGGGCAGCTTCCACCTAAATCGGCCCAGCTCACGGCTAACCTGGTGGAGAAGCTTTCCGACCTGTGGGAGATTATTGCATCGAAGGACGAGGAGCGAGTACAGATACGCGAGGAAGTCCTAGGCCATTGGCTTCCCATGCTCTTGAGATTCATTGTTCTGAACAGCTCTTCCCTGGAGTCTTCACAGAACCCGAACAACCAGCCCAGTGCTTCGAAGACACCGATTCTGCCCAGCCACGAAGCCAGGGCTAGAATCATCCTTGTCCTCTGTGGCCTCCTCCTCGAGCTCGATTCCCAGCCACAGACCGCCCGAGGCGCGCTATCCCAGGAAGTGTTCGACATCGCCGTAGTGCTGGTCGACGCACTGCCAGACGAGCTCCGAGCTCACTGCGCCAAGCTCATCCTCTTCATGCCGGGCGGCTCGGCAAGCACGAGCACATCGTCTGACGCGCGGCTGTACTACCTCTTCAGCGTGCCGCAGCCAACACTTGCGGAGAACATGAAGCTTGCGCACAGGGACAAGGCATCCATACCTTACAGTGCCGCAGCCAGGGGCATGGGCGCCATGTACGGCATCGGACCGGCGTCGCAGGAACGGCTCACCCCGTTCTCGCTCCGGCGGTGGGAGATCCTGAGCGAGCCCACGCCCAACGTTGGCGAGAACGACACGAGCCTTAGCCTTGGCTTGTTCGATGCCATCAAAATACAGTGATGGCCTTTTAGGGGGGTTGTAAACTTGGGACACAGCATGGTTTATATCGGGGAGCATTGTTTACTTTGTCTTTCTCATGTTGACTTGTTTTCTTATTGGGTACACACATTTCTCGACACGACATACCCCTGCAGCACGATGTTATGAACACGCCAGAGAGCGGGAAGGTTTACATGGAAGGATACAGCAGATATGCATGGTGCAGCAGTGTTTAGTTGTAGGTTACTGGACGGGTCTTGCATGCATGCAGGTGGCGTTGTCGAGTGAAGATAGCATCGGAGTGGGCATCTTGCGTGTACCATCTGTTGGGTGGCTAGGGAATCGAAAGCGTACTGCTGAGCCTCTGTGTCGTGTTGCTGCTTTTTTCTGTGACAGGTGGTGGCGTGAAGTATGCATGTTGAAGCTGACGGGGTTCAAAGCAGCAAGCTACTGTACACATTCGCGGCCGTGTTGAGATGTCGGTGTTTGGGCATTCATTACCTCGCTAGACTATCCTACCACGGCACCTCCACTGTGCTGCAAGATCCGTCGAGCCCCGTGGGCCAAACAGCGACGAAGGGAAATACGAATAGATGCATCAAACGCAAGCAGACGCACGTTGACCTCCTTTCAAATACTCATACACGACAAAGGAGAACCCAATGCAGCAGCCAAAACCGCCCAAACACATATGTGGCTGGCGAAAAGGAGCGGGAAGATAGATGAGAGCAGGGGAGCTACACCTGGGGCGCGGCAGCTCAGTCGTCGTCAAAGATCTGGTACGTGTTCTGGAGGATCGTGTCGATGACCCTGATCTGCCAGCCCGCGTCGGCGATGGCGGTGCTGGGGTCGGAGCCCATGAGCGTCGGGCCGAAGATGACGGCCAGGTTGTGCGAGTTCATGCGGTTGACGTGCGAGTTGTCCATGACGCGGTAGAGGTGCAGCGTGAGGGCGCGCAGCGTGGCGTAGTTGGGGTCGGGGAGGGCGTTGATGATGGCGTGCAGCGAGTCGCGGCGGACAATGTCGTCATCCTTCTCTGTAGAGGCGGGCGGCATTAGTGACGGGGCTTGGGTTTCGGGTGGCTGGATGATTATGGCTTACTGGCTGCGAGGATGAGAGCATCGTGGTGCTCGTGGGTGAGGAGCGGGTCCGGCAGGTCGCGCAAGAACTGCTTCAACAGGCCCGTCACGCTGTTCACGTCGTGGTAGAAGTTTTCGGGGTTCCGGAAGTCGAGCGCAGGACTCGAGGATTCTGTTTGGCGGTTGGGGTCAGCACGATGGATAAGAGAGCGCGCGGTGAAGCCAACGTACCTGCGTCGAACATGCCCTTCAGCTTGTTGATGTGATTCAGCGAGCCAGACTGCCGGTAGATGCCCTCGACTCCCAGTCCGAACAAGTCGACGGCCTGGATGCACTGGTACACGACCATGGGCACGGCGAGACCGTCCCTCTCATACAGGCGGTTCAAGGACACGCCGTAGACTGGCTTCGCCGGCGCAGGGATGTTCTGGGCGGGCGGGCCCTGGTTGCCATACCCGGACGGGGCATTAGGATGGCCACCGGCACTGGACGGAGACTGCAAAGGAGAGTTAAGCTGCTGGGGCGGGCTCTGCTGGGCCGGTGCTTGGGTGCCCTGGAAAGGCAGAGCCCCCAGCTGCGGCGGACCCTGAGAGGACAGCGAGCTCCCATTGCCGTACCGGGGCGCTGCCTGCGCCGAGTTCCTCGAGCCAAACTGCTGCGGTGGTGCGCTCGCTTGACTCAGCATGTTGCCCTGGCTGAAGCTCCTGGTATGAGGCTGCTGGAACTGCCGCTGTTGGTCCGGGGGAGGCATGCCCTGGCTTATCGGGCCTTGGGGGCCGCTGGGTTGCCCAAAGTTCCCAGTGCTGCTTCGCTGGCCGACAGAGGACGATTGCTGGGGGCCTGAGCCCTGCTGGCCGGCAGTTGGGCCAACTGACTGAGGCATATTGAAGCTCTGTGGTGTAATTTGGCTTACGGACGAAGTCGTAGGGTTGAGGATCTGGAGCACGGTTAATTTATGCCTGTTCACAAGTTGTACATACAAGGGTACGGACAGGATTCCGCTCGTATTTAACTTCATATTGAGGTTGAACCTTGGTATGCTGAGCCGCAACGAACTCGTTCAGGTCCCGCACGTTGTCGATGGCGGCGACGGCCTGGCGCAAGCTGCGCGGCTGGGGGTTCGCCTCGCCTGCCAGGCTCTGGAACGGGCTTACGATCAATCCATTGCCGAGAAGGAGCTTTTCGTTAAAAGCAGCTGTCAAGGTCAGTAAGAGTGTAACCAGGCCTCTATGCGGAGGCATCACCTACCAAACTTCTGCATCTGCATGGTGACGCCTGAGTCGGTCTCGGCGACGAGCTCTTGAAGTGCCTTGACGGCTTCGGGACGGGCCGACGTAAGGAGGTGTGCCTTTTCGGCCTGCAGGGCATTGACGTGCCCTTGATACGTCTGGTCTGCGGCCTGAACCTTCCTGAGCAGGTCTTCCTCCTGCTGGGCGGCCGACTTGTGCGCCTTGAAGGCGCCAAGCACCTTGCCGCCGCCCGGCCTCGACTCGCCCGTCCTGGCCCTGTCGTACTCCTCTGCCAGCGAGTCATACTTGGCCTTGCTCTTGCGCATGTGCTGCTCGAGGTCGGCAACCTTCTGCTCGGCGGCCATGCCGTTGGTCTTCCAGCTCTTGCGGCCCCGCTCGGCGTTGGCGGCCAGCTCGAGCAGGTCCTCGTGCATCTGGTGGAGCGAAGCGGCGAACTGCAGGCCGTTGTCAGCCATGCGGTCGTGGATGACGAGCATCTCGTCGTAGGACTGCGCGAAGGAGCCTTGCCGGTGCTCAGGCCGGCGCGAGCTCTCCGAGGTGTGGCGGCAGATCTTTTTGAGGCCCTGTGCGTGGTCGTCCTCGAGGACCGATCGCTTCTTGAGGAAGAGGGCGTATTCCTGCAAAGGTGAGTATTTGGCCGGGCGGCATGCGGGCGGCTTGTTCTGGGCGAAGGTACCTTTGCTGAAGCGATGCTTTGCTTGAGACGATTCAGGAGAGTTGGGATGCCGAGCTATTCGGCGTCAGCACCTCGCTCAAACGGTCGCGTGAGGGACCGGATTTACCTCTGAGGCCATCACATCGCTGACCTGCTTGGACAGCGCCGGGTCGATGCCTGGCCGAGGAGGCTGTTCCTTCTGGCCAAGCGACCCTTGGGCGGGCGGCGGTACGGCATCGCCACCCTCGCCGCCTTGCCTCGCGCCCGAAGGGTTGTCGGCCGTCGAGGGGTCGTTCTCGACCTGCTGCTGCGTCGTCGCTGGCTCCATCCCCGGCAGGCTATCGCGCTGCTGCTGGAGATTCGGCAGGGCGTCGTCGTCGCCCGAGGTGCGAAATTCGGTCATCTTTGGGGGTGGTCGTGGGCAACGCAGCAAGTGCGGGGGTTGGGTTCGCTGCTGGAGCGGCCTCTTCTCAGAAGAAGGTGAGAGATGGCAGCTTGCAGTGCCCGTCGCCGTCGCCGGGTCGGCTCGAGACACCGGGCGTCTTCAGCGAAGCGAGGGCGCGCTGGTGGAGGCGGACGCGGAGACGGAGCGGGTTGTCGCCAACAGGAGGCGGTAGCTCGGTGCGCTGCTGCAACGCTCTGGGGCGGGCCCAATCCGCTGCCCCGTGACTCGTCGGCGCCCGACGCAGGCGCAGATGCTGGACGTGGTGAGGTGCAGGTATGGGAGGACGCGGCGGCTGTCACGCTTCGGGGGCGAGGTTCGTACGCGTGGACGCAGTTGAAGCGTGGCTTCAATTATTCCCGCCGCCAGGCACGGAGGTCGCTAGCAGCAGTGGCAGCAGTCTAGTATAGCACCACCAGAGGTCGAGCTGCGGCGAGGTATGACGACTTGGCCATGGCCACAGTGGCGTGGCGGCCAGCTTAATTAGTGGCTGCGCCCGCTGGCCTGGCATCCCGGCCACGCAACCCGCCCACGCCGCACCCACCCCAAAGGCCTGAGGTGCTGCGCTGCAGCGGGCGCGCGGCGTGCCTGGGCTGCCCAAGCACGTGGCACTAAGCCTGCCCGGGCCATCCACAGCCACGCCGACTCTCGCTGCGGCTCGCCTCGTCGGCCGAAGGCGTTTGCGAAACACACGACGCGGGAGCCTGGGTCCATAAAACTTGATACGAGCGAGATTCGGAGCCGTGCCTGCTTCTCGCCCGTGCTGGGTGCGTCTCCGCGCTCGGGAGGGCATCGCGCCGTTTCCAGGACAAACTTGTGACATCCGCAGACCGAATCGAGCCATCGCGCCGCGAAGTCGTCTTGTCCCTTGAATTTCCCCTCGGTGATGGCATGCGCCCCAACGCGGCTGGTTTGTTTTACAGACTTTTACAGACTGGGATTGCGCATCGGATTTAGAAATGCTTGCTGCTGATCCGAAAGGATTGTCGCGACGTGCATCCTATAATCGACAGATGATACTCGCCCTACGGAGTTCACATCTCCGACTGGTCCTGCAAAGGTGCGACTGTGCAGAAACACGCGCTAGCGACACGCTTTGCTCTGACGAGTGACTACCACGGGGAACTACGGGCGAAATGCCAATCACATGCGACACGCCGGCGGTTCAAGTACACCTTCCGCTTAGTCGATGCTTGTCCAGCTTAGTCGATGGTTGTGCTCCAAGACTGCGCGGGCTGGAGATCTGGACTTCCACGGCTCGACGCCCCTCGTCGCCTTGGTGCTTCCCACGCCGTGTCATCAAGTATTCTGCCATCCAGTCTTCTTCCATTCACGGCCAAAACTTTGCGGGAGCCTCACGAGCCAGGCAAGCAGTCGACGCTGATGACCGATGAATATTTTTCGGATTCCAGAACCGTAAGCGATGAGAATGAGCCTAGATATTTTCCGACCAGAAAGCCTGCCGGTTGCTCTACTTGACGGTTCGCCCGTCAAGAGACAGTAGCCCAGCGCCTCAACCCCGAAGAATCGACGACCCGAGCACTCATGCTCCTCTACCCATTCCTGATCCTCATACAACCAACGCCCGCTTCCCCGTTGTCGTTTATCGCAGACGTCTGGCTTCACGTTCGGACTCGAGCAGGCACAGGATGTCGTCCTCGCGAACTGTGGGAAAGCACACGGCAAGTCAGCTCCTCCGTCGCACGTTCGTCGTTGCTGGGGGGGTGTGAGGTTCGCAAGCATACCAGGGCCCTTGACGTTTCGGATGATGGATCGGGTCTGGTCGTCCATGAACTCGACGCGCACCTGGGTGACACCACCGCGAGAGCCTGCGAAGAAATCCCAATTAGCCATCCTGTCGTTGCGACACCCCGCCGTCGTCGTGTGCGAGAAGAGCATTTCTGCAGCGTCTCGGGTTCGGGCGGTTCGAGGGGAGTTTTGGCAGCGTACCGGTTCGGCCGAGAACTCGGGTCACCTTGACCAGCTTGACGGGGGCCTTGGAGGAATCCATTGTGATGTGTGGTGTTTGTCGTGCTGTGCTCGCGGGCAAACGTTGACAGGAATTTGACAAAAGATTCGCTTCGGTGTTGAAAAGTGGACGCACCTATTTTGTGCCATTCACCAGGGTTTTCCGCGCCGTGGTGCATCCGCGCCCCACCACGCGATAAAGTCACGTGCAATTACCCGAAACCCCAAAATCTGCCGAACCTAATCCGAAAACAGACGGGGCACGGAAAAGACTTTTGTCCGTGGAAGATCCGTTTCGCTCCACCTTTTCAACGATTGCCTAAAACGGCACCGTTATCCGCCGCGCTCAGAAACGCGAGTCCGCATGTCGTCGGACGCCGGCTTGCACGAATGTTCTCCCAAGACTACTCCGTAAAAGCCAACGCAACAGTTCGCAAGGGGGTTGCGCTTTACCAAAGACGGTCACTGTCCCGGGAACCAGGTTCAGAGGCAGCAAGCTACGAGTACGAACCAAAGCGGCGCGCTGAGAAATGTGGTGAGGCCCTGGACGTTCACCGACGGAGTCTCGGTCTGCTTTCTTTTGAAGTCTGATTCGGGCCTCACCTCTTGAAGCAACCGTCATATCCGAGGGTGAGCTGAAGGGTGTTTCACTCGGCCCCCCCTTGGCCGGCAGCGCAGTCCGGCAGACCCCAGCCAGCTACCCGCCTCTCTGTTGATCAGAAAGGCCACCCTGCTCCAAGCCCCGTCCCTTGTTTCCTCACGATGAATGCCCGACGCGCCTTACCGGCCGAGGTCGCACCTTATATCCGGTGTAGCCGCTCCGTGCGTGTTTGTACCCGTGACGAAACGGGCGAGGCGCATCTCATCTGCGTCGAGTGTCTCTGATCTGCAGGGCTTTGTTTTCCGCGTGTGTAACCTATCATGTAACACCATGGCCAGTCCCTTGCTTCCGCGGCGAACTAATCTCCGTACTCGTACTTTACAGACTGCAACGTGTCGGTTCTCAACTTGCAATTGCATCAGCGGCAAGCTAGCCACGGCCAGTCTGCAGTCTTGTCGGTCAATGCGTGCTACCCTGGAGGGAAATCCTGCTGTTCACATGGCCTATGCCAACATCCCCAGCCATCTGGGACAATCTCTCCGGTATTCCAAGCGTGAACAGGTTCTCTGTCTCACCTGCCCTTCTGGATTGCGCAAGGCGACACTCCGTATTTGGGCTGTTTTCAGAGTGGATAACTCCAAAAGATCCGGGCCCACGACCAAGTTCTTCCATCTCCCTCGCAAGCATACTGTAACACAGCATACAGGCATCAGCACAGCACCAAGAGTGTTTGAGAAAAGGTTGCAGGCGGGGACAGTGTCGGTTCAGGTCTATGCTCCTTGTCTTAAAATGAAATCTCTTGAGCAACGCTGAGGGAAGTTTGTGCTATTCAAGGCCTCTATGACAACATGCCTTTTTACATCTCGCCTTCGTCCACATGATTCACCACCGTTCTGACCGTCAATGAACACTATGCCTGCATTGAGTTGCACAACGCCATCCAGACTCTGTGGTGCTCATCTGCAACCACCCAAGCACAAATGAAAGATCCTTGGTCTGTATATACAATAATTTCCGCCGCCTCGGTCGCCATGGCGCTTGCTCATTGCCAATGTCTATCTTTGGAACATGTAGAAACGAATCTTGTACAAAGTGAGCTACCAGTAATGGGATCGCATGTGTACCCCCAAATGCTGGACTGGGAAGAATCCAGGATGTTGAGCAACGTAAGCGTAGTGTCAATTATGAAGGGATGATCGAGCATTCATCGTTAGAAGATGCACCCTCTTCTTTGGCCACTGTTGGTTCATCCTCAGTCTTGGACGCGCTGGGCCAACTCGGCGCCGGTACCAGGGCGTACTTCAGGCCGTCTTTACCTTCGAGCTCCTTGCAGAGCACTTGGATCGCGAGATTCCATCGTGCAGTCAACCGGGACTGTCTGGCCCTGAAGACGGTGTCGACAGCCTCCTCTTCGCTTGCGAATGTGCTCTCGACCTCGCGTCTATCAGATTGCTGCTGACCTGCGAGGTTTTCGAGCTCAACCTCCTGGCTGTTCAGGAGATCCTCCATTGTCTTGGATTGACGCTCCCGAATCATGTTGATCCTGGATTGGTGCCGCCGCTGCATCTCGTCACGGAGTTTGTACTGATGATCCAGGTCTCGTAGGTTCTGCTCGGTGACCACACGAGGCGGCATCTCGAGCTCGCTCGGGTTGCAGCCCGACCCATCGCAGTAGGCCTCCATGTGCTTTATCCGAAAGTTGATGCTGCGCTCGCTCTGTTCGAGGGTCGACCGCAACTCCAACTCCTCGGTGATCTGGCTGTCTTCAAGCTGGGCCGTCTCTCTTGCGTGCTTGTCCTTCAGCTCCTCTACCTGCTTCGACTCCCTTTCTGAGAGACAAATCTTTTCTCGCCACTGACGCATCTCCAAGGAAGTCTTCATCTTGTCCATGAATTCGCTGAATCGCTGCATCGCTCCGTTCTGCTCTTCTCGAAGACTTTGAATGTCAGGGTGCTCCGCTGAACGCTTCTCGGCAGCCTGCTTGTCTTCTGTGGACGCGGTGGCCCATTGGTCCTGCTCTGTCTTCGTTTCATCCGAATCTTGGTCAGGCTCTTCCTCACTGCTGCATATGTTTGGACAACCGACAATGGCATCCCAAACTCCTCCGCAGACGGAGCAGAACTCAGCCTTGCATACACAGGTCAAATGTGTTGACCCTCCAGGACGCTCGACCAGACCCCGACAATTGTAGCACCTCTTACAGCCCGGTTGGCCTCCGTGCCCAAGCTCTGTTTCCACCTCACAGTCCTTAGGACACTCTTTTCCGATGGGATGGGCATCTCCTTTGCAAATATTGCAAACCCTTGTGTGACACTTGCGACATGTGACGGTAAAAGGGGCGTTGGGATCCACTTGCTTTGGGTTCGGGATGAACTCGCCGCAGGAAGCGTTTGAGCAGAATATCCTCGACTCCAATGGCGTGTTAAACTGGGTGACTGCCTTGAGAAAAGTTTCTTGTGCCGCTGTGTCGAGAACCGCCTGGATATTTGCAGCTGGCACCGGCATGCAGCAACGGGGCGGCATTTTGGTTTCATCCTTGGCCGCTTGATCGACCAGCTTTCTCAGGCACTCTGTGCATAGAGCATGGCCACAAGGGAGGCTTTGCAGCGGCCTTGATGCAGCACCGTCGATTCGACAACTTGTACATGATCTAGGAGAGGGAACGGTCAGTACATGCATGGAGAGAGGGAGTCATCTACTCGTGCGACGAAACTGGGGCAGAAGACGGAAAGGGCGTGCGTACGAGGCTGGCGTAAAGGAACGGCTCAGCTTCTTCCTGAGTTTCATCCGGCCCCGGATGCTGGAAAAGCTCTTTCTAGTACTTAGACTAAAGATGCTCTGGGGGGAATTGTCGCCGGCGACAGACAACTTGTGCGACCTGGATGGGTCGAGCGTCGGACCATCTTGTGCAAGATACTTCTCATAGGGATAAAAGCTCAAGCTACTCGATGATTTTGCCGAGATGTCCAAGTTGGTTGGATTTGGACTCGGTGGACCGAAGATAGATGAGTGCGGTGTGAGACATGTGCTCGCAGTGCCGTCTGATGCCGTAGAAAAGGTTCGCTCCTGTGACGTTGATTCGCTTGATTCAGAAACTGCCCTGGACATCTTTCGCTTGTAGCTGCATATCGAGGGTAGAGTTGTCTTGATGCCGAGTTCGCTGGCTTTGGCTACCAGTTCTTGGTCGAGATTGGTTTCCGACTCCTCGATCGGAAGCTCCAGCACTTCCGTGCAGTACTCAGCGTCGCCAAGCTCTGGAATAGGAGCTTTTTCGTCCATGGCCCTCTATTTAGTATCCGTAGCCGTGAATGTGACTTCCAGGTTCGCGCGCAACAAGTGAGAAGGATAAGGGTCGCGGACTTCCGATAGGCGAAAGGACGGGGCGTCGCCGAGGGCGAGGCGATGGGGGGAAAGCCACAATCAAATAAGATTTCGGGCAAACCGTAAGGGGCTTGGCTAACTGTGATGATGGCAGATGGCTTTGGCCTTGAGATCCGGTGGTGTGGTGTGGGTAGTGAAGACGGGTCGGGTGCATTTGAGACACAATGTCAGATCTGACTCTCGATGTGCCCCCGGTATTAATGCGGTTGGCCAGCGCGACGATGTTCGGAGCTCTGTGTCTAAGAACAAGCGGAGGAAGCTAGAGCAAGGTCTCGGAATAAGAAATACGCAAGCCCCAAGGGCGGGTGTGGGAGTCGGTCGAGGGCGGCCCGCCGTCCAAGGGTTAAGCGCGGGAGAGCAGAGCAGGGCGAGGGAGGGCGGACACGGCAGCCCTCAACAGAGTCAGGCGGCCGGGTTGGGAGATACGCACGGAGACCAGCAGGCTGGTCGACAGCGGAATAAGCAAAATGAAAAGCACAGAAGCCGGTGTGTGGACGGGGAGGCGGCTGTGGACCGTCGGTGTGTAAGTGGGCATCGTGTAACACGTTGACAAAACACCGAGTAAGATACGGACAGGTTTGCGAGAACCGCGACGACAGAAGTTGTCGCCTCGACCAAGGGGTGAGCCCGAGCCAGGGAGGAAAGAGGTGAGAGGTCAGACCATGCAGGTGACTTGTTGATTCATCAACCGACAAAGCTCGCATCGCCAGAACCCATGTGCTGTCCTCCGTCAGCCAGATCCGTCCACCAGGCGCCTGGGCGGACACCCCGGCGCATGCGTCCATCGTGACGATCCAACGGTGAGTCCTTACCCGTTCGAGCCGTCAACTGGCACAGCTCAGAGGCCAGTGCCGCGTTTCCGTACATGGATGCATCACGAAAGACACGCGCCGCAGCCGGGTCTCAGCACCGGTAGCTTGGGATCGATCATCGGCGCACGAAGCCTCGCCTCGGTCTTCACCCGCCGCTGGGATCGCCGGTCACGGTGGCCCGCGTGGCGGACTTGCGGTCATTGTGTGATTACGGCATCGCAGCCTTCGCGGCCAAGAGCCCAAGCCGGCGCGGAAACAAAAGGAAACACCGAGGCGAGATGACAAAAAGCAACGTGCAGCAGCACCAGTGCCGAGAAGGCGGGCAGCATCATCACCAGCAGCAAGCCTGCTGCCTCGTTGGATCGACCGCTTGAAGCCTCCCGGGCCATCCTGGGCGGCACAATTCATCGCTGCCAGTTCACACAAGCCCCTTGTTCTCGTCGGTGGGTACGGATCTGCCAACCCTGGCTCCGGTTGTTGTGAGTAGCAATGACAAATGCCGAAATCTTACTGCCTCGATAGGAAGCCCGGCATCCTCCAATGCACCTCGTCGAGGCTTGCATGCCGCCCGACGCCTCTTGCTCCCAAGGGATTCGAGTCCGGGTCTTCACTGCTTGCGTGCGTGCGTTAAATGCACCTCAGATCCTGCGGCTTCCCTGCCAAGCAGACATGCTTGAAGCAGGTGAATGGTGGCCCGTCTCCTAACGTGTCAACCACTCACCGGTCTATGCACTTTCTCGCACCACAAAACTGTCAGTTCCATTGAGCCGAATCGGATGCTCACTGCATTCACGGGCCCCGGAGACGAGAGGTCGAAGCAGAGCGCACGTCAGGGCCGGCAAAGAACCTTGACAGGTCCAAACCAAAGATCTCCAGGCTGGTGATGTGATAGACTCTCTTTGGGAATCAATTTGATGGCATACACGATGAAACAAAACACGTATTTGATGGCCTCCTTATCAGGGGTTGCGAGTTTGTCGAGGGCGTGGCTCACTCGCAGCACCAGCTTAACTCAGTCACCTGACTAGTTCTTACCTAAACCTATACAAAGAGGGATAATATACACGGTTACGGTGAAACAGATCGATGTCTTCAGGACGGAGACCAAAACGGTAAAGCAGAATGAACGCTACCATGGGCCGTTTTTATACTAAGGCCCGGTTTTCGCCCGCTATGTCGCCGTTATATATACTTCGTAGATTGCGAAGGAAGAGGCAGCTGCGGGCTATACTCTCGCTCCTTAACGTCTTCATTACTTCGCACAAGGGACATGGCAATCATTTAGTTGGGTCTCCCGAGCCCGGCAACATGGTACACGCGGAACGGCCCTACCCGTCAGCCTGGCTGAGAGAAGGGGCGTTGAGCACAGAGCAGGACTAGCCTACCGACAGCAATGATGCGCTCGAGCCGGGAGGACCAAGGTAAAGCACCGACTTCCACGTCGTTGGGAGCTTTAGAGACAGAAGCATCGCTGGCGCGCCTTGACCCGTCACTGGCAGCACCGAATATTACTTGTATGATCTTAGCATCAGGTGGAGAGCGCCTCCACCGCTGAAAGAGTGCGTACCCTGAACCGATTTCGCAGACATAGCGGGTCAGCTTCACGTGCGTCATTGCTGTACGAGTAAAGGATGCTTCATCATTGGTCGCCGCCCCAGACGTCACTCACTTCAGAGTGCCCCGCCCGCCCCTGTACCCCCGCCAAGGAAAGCCACCGAGACCGGCACCCAAATCAAGGTGTGACTCCGGCACTACGGACAAAGTATAATTCTTCAACCACACCTCAACAACACTCGAATCTCCCACCGTAGCCTTGCGAACGCAGTCTCGATTCAAGTCTCAGCCTCGATTCCGTCGAATTCGAATTCGCAAGCGATATTCACGATGTGCGGTACCGAGAACGAAGGGGCCAATGGCTCTCACCCGGCCCAGAACCAGAACCCGGCAACGTCGCCGTATCAGCGTGTCGAGGATTACATCTCCAATGTCGGTCGTTACAAGATTATTGAAAGGTATGGATAATCCAAGAGGGACATAGGAAAGGAGCCCTTTATCGGGTGCCCAATCACTGGCCTTGCCCCTACCCCAATCCCAATTCCATGCTCAGTCCCAATTGCAATCCCAATTCCCGTCCCAAGTAGTGGCGTCGGTTGTCTTCTCCTATCGGGGGCTCTAGGACTTTGATGTTAACGTGAAAAATCAGCACTTTGAGGGAGGGAGAACAATTCTCCAACGCTTTCTTCACGACCGAGATGAAGTGCAAGATCGCAACAATGCTCAGTGACTTCGGCGTTGATTATATCGAGATAACTTCCCCTGTCAGCTCTCCGCAGTCATACGAGGACTGCAAGACCATCTGCAAGCTTGGCCTCAAGGCTAAAGTCCTCACACATGTACGATGCAATCTTGAAGATGCCAAGAAGGCTGTGGAGTGTGGTGTCGATGGTGTCGATCTTGTTATCGGAACCTCTAGCTTCCTGCGCGAGTATAGCCACGGAAAGAGTATGGAAATGATCCAGAAGACTGCTATCGAAGTTATTGAATACGTCAAGAGGTATGGACTAAATGCTAATTCTAAGCAACGAGTTGAATACTTATACCTATACTAGCAAGGGAGTTGAAGTACGGTTCTCCTCCGAAGACTCGTTCCGTTCCGACCTCGTCGACCTTCTCACTCTATACAAGGCTGTTGATAAGGCAGGAGTTGGCCGAGTGTATGTTTAATCACCCTAACAAAGGCGGCGATTCTTTAGCATGCTAATGAAAGCAGTGGAGTTGCTGACACAGTTGGAGGAGCTACACCGCGTATGGTCTATGATCTGGTTCGAACACTACGAGGTGAGTGATAATAAACTGAGTCTTAAGGTTTTCGTGCTTACACAATCTATAGGCGTAGTGAGTTGCGATATTGGTATACCCCCTATTCGTTATGTCTATAACGCTCTACTTACATAGATTAGAAACACACTTCCATGACGATACTGGCTGCGCAGTTGGAAATGCTATTTCAGCTCTGGAGGCTGGCGCAACTCACATTGATACCAGCGTCCTCGGCATTGGAGAGAGTACGCTTCCCTATTTTTCTGCCCTCTATTGTGGTTCGTGTGATCGCTGACGTATTGACTCTAGGGAATGGCATTACCCCTCTGTGAGTATTCGCTGTAGGCTTTTGCCTAAAGGTGACTAACAAAGGAGAAAAGTGGCGCCTTGATGGCTCGTATGGTTGTATCGGCCCCTGAGTATACCACGTCGAAGTATAACCTCAAGATGCTGAAGGAGATTGAAGAATATGTCGCTTCTTGCGTGCAAGTGAATATTCCGGTAAGTCACTCCTTCCGAAGCATCAGCTTATTCACCAGCCCTGCGAAGCCCAAGGATGGTCGCCCAAACTCCAGGAGGCTTGCCCACAACATCCTGAGGAGTCAAACGAGCCCTCACTACCTACGCTTCCTACCAATTCAAGAATCAGTAGCTGATATTTGTTAAGTTCAACAATCCAATTACTGGAGCAACAGCGTAAGTTATTTCCGATTTTCGACCTGTTGTTGGTGGGGAGCCTGGCTAACTCGATAACAGTGTAAGTCGTTTTCCACCGTTTATTAGTGGGAAGCCTGGCTAACTTGATGACAGTGTAAGTCATTCTCTACCTGTTGTTGGTGGGAAGCGTGGCTAAGCAAAAGACAGTGTAAGTTATTCTCGTCCGATTCTTCGCAGGAAATCCGGCTAACTTCAAGACAGTACGCACAAGGCTGGAATTCACGCCAAGGGTAAACAAGTGTTCCGCTGTTCCCCCCCCTTGACGTTCTATTCTAACCTATGGCAGCTATTCTGGCGAACCCTTCGACATACGAGATTATCGACCCCAGCCTATTCGGTCGTATGTTATTTATTGGTCCCAAAATCATGCGGTCTGCAGCAACTAATAATATTAGTAACTCGATATCTCTCAATCAGCTCTCGAATTACCGGCTGGAATGCCGTGAAGTCCCGAGTCGTGCAGCTAGGATACGAACTCACAGACGATCAAATCAAGGAAGTGTATGTCTATCCCACTAGACAACTTAGGCGTATCAAGGCGGGAGCTTGCGCTAACACCTGGATATAGGACGGCTAAGATCAAGCAGCTGGCTGATAGTCAGTACCCCAAACCGGACTTGTTGTTAACCTACAGAACTGACAGACCCATACAGTTCGCCCACTGGCCATTGATGACACAGACAGTATCATTCACGCGTATCATTTGAACCTGCGGCAGGAAAAGGTGGCTTGAACGGCGTAGAGATTTGGCTATTGGGGATCTAGATCGGCGTAAATGTATTGAGAGAGCCTTTCCAGGACTACGGCGAGAAAAATGACAGTGAGGCTTTCCTATTCGACATCAGAGAGATACCAGTTGATTGATGTCCTGTGTTGTTTCATGCGTTCCATGCGATTAGTAAATTTGCCTCAAGAATTACTGAGACATGCCGTCCAGACGCCCGAGAAGGACAGAGCTGGCTTTGCGGCTACAGTGCCGCGAATTATAACACCCCTTGCTACTGGTAGTTGTTGCTGAGCAAGCGGCTTGAAACAAGATGCCATATTGTTTAGAAATTTCGCACAATCTATTAAGGGCATCTGGGCTTTTGTCAAACTTACGCAATCTAACCGCGATCAGTTTTAAGTAGTAACCGCAAAGTTCAGCTGCTGTATGCATGTTGAACTGATATTAAAACTACGGGTTTATCTGAGATGCACACACCACTACCGCTGAGCGCGCAAACGAATGTCCACGAGGATGATAAGTCACAGTAGCATGCACGTGTTTATCAAAGAGTGTCAATGTACTCAATCTATTACCAATTCTCTGTAAGCATTATACCTGTCTCAATATTCGCCGCAAAAGTGTCCCAGACCCTCTAGTGACAAAGAAACCATAACTTAAGAGTTCAATCGCACTGTCTCCTCAGCTTTGTGCTGGAGTATCACGCCTGATGTCATCCCAGCTCCTTCGCGCCGCTTGAAGATCACATTACCGGCGTGGAAGTTGCGAAGCCTTTCTTGCTTAGCGAGGTTGTAATTCGCTTGCACTTTCTAACCTCGTTCTTGCTGTAGCAGTTGTCGTTTGAAGGGGGGGATATCTTACCGTCACATTCGCTGTTCGTCATCGGATAGACCCAATCGAGAATGGACCTCTGCGAAGGTTTCGAGATCTTACGCCACTGCCACTGCGCGGGTCGTTCCTCGACTGGCTTGCACAGTTGCTCAAACGTGATAAGGACTAGCCGTGTTTGCTGGCAATCGGCTAGCGCTTGGTGATTGAACCCAATTAATGGGTTCTGAGGATACAGAACTGGGAATAATATATCGAGCTTGAGCGGAAACTGTTTTAGCCCTGGTGGCGCCTGAGGGAGATTCGATCGAAGTAGCTGTATCAAAGGTATGCAATGGTCGTCAAGCGGTAGGATATCTTCGTACCCCCCTGTGGCCAGAAAATTCCTCAAGATTTGTAGGTCAGCCTTGCCGAGATGCCAGGCAAGAAAAACGGTCTCATGCGTGATTCCTATGTCCTGAAGCTGCAACGCAACTTCATGGACATTCATGCGGCTGAGACTCGAAGTCCGGGCTTGGGAGTAGACCGAGGAGTGTTTCTTATCAATTGCAAAAATGGATTATCCACGGAACCAAAACGAACGGGTTGGATACCGTCTGAGTGGTAGTTGAAAAGAGGAAAAGGATAGCATTCCTATTCATAGCCTATAGTAGCCCTGCTATAATAGGTGCCGCACACCTACAGCGCTATTAGTACAGCAGCCATCGGCCACGCCGATCGCTATAGCACTATTAGCTACTAAGGCCACAGCAGCCACAGGGCTATTAGCAGCTGTGGGCACAATAGCCTATAGGGGCCAGTGGCGGCAGTCATGGCCGCCACAGGCGCCACAACGCTATTAGCGGCAGTGGCCACAATGGCTATAATAGCAGCCATAACTTCAATCAATAATTGCCGAATAACCAAGAAGAATACAGAGGCAAATTGACAATCATTCAGAAGCTCTCTTTCAGGAGATTCTAGAATTGGTTGAGTTATCTTTATGGGTTACTTCTGTGTACTGTAATTTATCTATAAAGAGGGGGCTTCTCTCTATCCTAGAAGACAAGACAACGAGCTTCAACCGCATTCTCTTGCACATAGCTGCAGCTTCCTTCCTTCCTGCCTTCTATCCTGCCCGTTCAACTTGATCCCTTTTCCCTAGGCTATACTATAGCCTAGAAAAGCCCCTGCCTAGGCTATTGCAATAGCCTAGGAAAACCCTCTCTTCGTTCGACTTTAAACCACGCGCCTATTCCATGCCAAAGAGATCATAATCTCAACAGTGGTCAATAAGCGTATTGACCAAGACTTTGCCAGAAACTTACTCAATAATAGCGAACTCCCAAAGCTGACAGGAAGGAGGGGAAAACTCATCGTCTAAGACAACAAGATCCGAACCAAGCCGCTTGCCGTCTTGGATCTCTGCAATTCGCTGACACACCAATCTGTTGTAATCAGGTATGTCAGGTGGAAAGATCCACGTCTCCTCCGCGGCAGTCTCAAAGGTTCGTCTCAGAAGCTGAAGGTCCACCTTGGGCCCCTCCTGATCCTTCTCGAAGAAAATCTTATCAAGATGCTCAAAGCATCTCCCTGATTCGCAAAAAGTAGACCGGTTGCAGCCCTCGGCCGTGCAAATGAAGACGTCCGGTCGATGTTCGACATCGTAGGTGTGAAGAAGCCTTCTTACTCGCATGAGCCCGTGGCATGCGACGTAGCGACAGTCTAAAACCATATGAGAAATGCAGCGTTTGTTGTTGTAACGCTGCCAATATTGCCGAGCGGTATCTAAGTCTAGGGTGACTTGATGAGGACATGGCTCATCGATAAAATACTTACATCCCAGAGAGGTCCCGGCGCATTCAAGACCTAGGTTCCGCAAGGTAACTCTTTCACCTCTGTAACTCTCTATTGCGTTATTTGTTAGTTGATTCGAGAGGTATTAACAAGAAGCAGTACGCTACATACCCCACAGAGTTGTGTTTTTGTCATGGACCCGAGTGCGATGCTCTGTCGAAAAGAACTCGCTGTTGAGACCACACAAGTCTGGTTCTTCCAAAGGGCTGATCGTCGATCCCCCCGAGTCACCTTCATGCAGATCGCTCATACTGGGTGTTTCGAAGCTGTCCAAATTCTCGCTGGCGTCAGGGTCCTCGTCGATGAGTCTGGGGCCCTGGGCTGAGTCTTGAGATTCATCTTCAGCCTCGTCTGAAACTTGGTAACCACGCCCTTTAATAATAGAGGAAAACAAAGGGAGATTTCTCCCGCGTAATGGTAATGGGCCCGCAAAAGTCAGCTTAAAGCTTGCATCAGGTGAAACATGTCCGTGCTTGACATGCATGGCCCAGTGATCCTCCATAATCCCTTTTCTCATGCGATTACCCGTCACCGCTTTGCGGCACCTCGGGAGAGTGCAGATGTAGCGATTGCCGATTCGGTGCCTTGGGCTCTCTGCGTGCTCCCAAGCCTGTTCAGAGGTCATGAATCGTTCATTACATTTCATACGTGGGCAAGCGAACGGATGCGTGTGCTTTTTCTCATGAAGGGAACTTGACTGGTTGCTTTTGAAGCTCCCTTTACACTCATGTTCGAATTCAACACGACAAGGGTATTTGTGGCCGAGGTAGGCTTTTTTGTGAGTCCCAGCGTGCGCCTTGGACCGAAAGAATCGCGAGCACTGATATTCCTCGGCAAGGGGGCATTCGAACAGTACACCTTGGTGCTTGTTCGATAGGTGTGATTGAATGGATTGCACGTAGCTGAACGTTTCGACGCATCCCTGCATGGGGCATGGGACTCTCTCTTTCTCGTGCACGCCTCTGACATGGTCCTTTCGCGCCACGTCTTGCGTAAAAGCAGAAGTGCAGCCTTCCCAGGTGCCAGGGAACCGCCGCATGTTATGGACTTTCTCGATGTGATGTTTTAGGCTGGTTGCGATTCGAGAAGTTTTAAAGATGCACTTGTCCGATAAGGGACAGGGCAGCGCTTCTCCTTTGTGTACAGCATCAACGTGCTTCTGAGTAGCTTTAGCTGTGTCCAATGTCTTAGAGCAGCCACTCTTGCCAAAGTTCTTAGCGAATGGACAAAGCCAAAGACCATCCTCTGTCCTATGAAGGAGTCACATCATGTCGAAGAATGCCGTGGCATGACGCTTCGTGCTGGGTTTTGAACAGCTGCTTGCACTTGTGTTTCTTGCGACATGAGGGGTTGTTGGAGGTTATAGGTGTGTAGCGTAGCAAGGGCTTGCGTAACGCAACATGAGCCCTCGTATGCCGGGGCGCCGTGGCCGCCGTGGCTAGGTCTCGTATGGCTGCTAGAGCTGCTATAGCCTCTATAGCTGCCGTGGCTCTAGAAGATCCGAAGGCTTATAGGGCCTATAGGGCAACTGAAGACAGAAGGGTCAGGGCTTTGCAGGTGCTGACGGATCAGACAATTGAAGGAAGGCAGGCTGCAATTGTGTAGGATTGAAATCGTTGTCTAACTCTGAAAGCTGGGAGGAAAGCCCTTCCTTTATATTACACAAAAACAGGCCACGGTACTGACTTAGCTTTGATAGCCCTGAAAAGCTGGGAAAAGCCGGTGTTTCGCCATGGTCTCTTTGTTTGACCCTCCGCCCCGCCAGCTATTAATCCACCCGCCAAACCTTCCTTTTTGGCTCTGTCGCAGCCATCCACCAGCAACTAGGATACGGCTAGACCTTTTAGATCAGTGGTTAAAGGCACTAATTTTTGCGTTCTGTATTAAGTACTCAGGTGGCACCGTTGGCCACTGGTCAATACCGTCTTGGATCACCATACTCATACCTCCTTCTAGGTGAGTTTGGACGTGACAGTGGATGAGCCAGGCGCCCGGGTTAGTAACGTGATATCTCACCGCCATCCAGGACGGTTCTACTGGAGCATCAGGTGTTGCGAACCCATCTCGTCGTGGCGGATTGACGAGGTTGAAGCTCTGAGGAATCTCTTGCATGGCTTCCTCCACACTCATCCATTTGAACGGGCCATGACCCGAGCCGATGAGCCACATCTTATTACCGTGCTTATGGATGGGGTGTGGCGGCTGCGGAATCTGCGTGGCTATGAATATAAGATCGACCCACGTATTATTGAGCGTTGTGATGGTGAGGTTGTTCATAGCATTTGGCTGAGGCTTGAAGAGAACTGGGTCATTGGCGTCGACTAATAAGGGCCGTGAAGTTCCGTTGAGGCCCCATTGGTAGGCGTTGCCCGTGATTCCCATGTCCAGAATGAAGGTTTGATCGGCCTTCTGCCCAACAGGGAGAGCCGGATACCCTTTCTGGACCGTCTGGTTATAGAAAATAACGTCGGCGCTCACTGGCATTCCGGCATCGTTAATATATGGAGTTGAATGGCGGATAACTGGGTCCTTGTTTTTGACGCGGTATGACAATGTCGCCTGTCCGCTTAGTATTTGCACCGGGAAGGTGCACGCGTGTCGGATTGTGTAGTCTCCTGTTTCCGCCATGTGCACCAGAACGGAGTATCTATCACCGTTCGTGATAGAGATCGCGTTTACTTGTTGGGGTTCGATATACTCGCCGTCGACTGCGTATACCCACATTGGCAGCTGGTCAATGGAGAAGGTCGTCGTCAACGTGCTATAAGCTCCAATTATGTCGATTGCAGCCCACGTTCCATTTTTACTACATCTGTCTCTGTGGACCTCGACGACGGCATTGGATCCCTGAGTTGGGGTGCAGACGTCAAATACGTCCGGAGGGATCGCGGAAACGTTTGTCGGTCTTCCTCCAGCGATAAACTTGGCCTGGACCTCTTTGGGGAGACAGCTAGTGACCATTGTCAGTAAGCGCTTCTAAAGAGAGATGGTTTACGGCTCAGTGATAGCCTGGGTGGGACAGAAAATGTACCCCTTTGGTGTCATGACGCTTGCTCCGCCAATCTTGAGAAGTTTCTTTTGTACAGGGCTCAGCAAGGAGGCCATATTACTGGCAGACAAGCAGTCAACTTTTCCTTGTCCATTAATCAGGAGAGAGTCATAGCAGGGGATCTCCATTTTGGACTGGACCTCGATGTCCCAAGCCTCGGCCGAAGTTATGTGTCGCCAGTCGCTTAGCATCAGCGGCTTGATATCCGCGACAGCTTCCTCAATGGCATGAATGGTTCGGTCATCTTGCGATATGAGGCGAAATGGTGTGGGTCTGTGCCTTTTGGGATGAATGACGATCGGACCGAATTGGCCGTCTTCAACCTGGCCTCGATGGTGGGCATGATACCAGTACTCGCCGTACTGAGTAGCCGTCCACTTGTACGTAAAGGACTCCCCAGGAGATATTTCACGCTGCGAGACGCCGGGTACACCATCCGACCAAGGAGTCCCACTCATTTCAATGCCTTCGGAGTCAGTATGGCAGATAACGTGGGCGGTGGAGTATGCCATATGAACATACCATGGTAGTGCATGGTCGTGTTGAAAGGCATGCGATTGTGAACGGCCACCCATACCTCTTCCCCCTCATTTATCTCCAGCATGGGGCCTGGGAACTTGCCATTAATCAAAATCATGTCCCGACTCAAGCCATCTGGGGAGTTCTTCTCCCACGTGACAGTGAGATCGAACCGACGCGGGCCAACGACTGGCGGAAGGGGGAAGGTCATGCCCAGTGAGAACGGCAAGACCGTAGCCCAGGTGACGGCCGAAATGACTTTTCGCAGCATTCTGCGCATGCTGGACCTCTCTAGTGCTTGCGAATGGATATGAATTGAACGTTGGCAGACCTGATGCATGCGACAAGCACGGGACTCGCCTATATACTCTGACCTATCCCGCTATCGACACCCGAAGCCCGAAATCCGCACTCCGAAGAGAGTCGCACACGCCATTGATCCCCGACAAACGAGACCCGACATTCATCTTCCAATGCAGCATAATCCCCGAGGACTGGTAATTACCATTACCGTAGTATTATTATCAACTTTGCGTCTATTGGCATAAGGCGACAAGTTCCCATCTGGGCACAAGACGTGTTGCGCCGAGGGTGTATTTGCGGAAACAAGGCAGCGTTGATGCCTCGGCTCTGGGTCAACGCCATCACCGCAAAGGCGCCATCCTCTACGTCAAGTTTTCCAGACCTTGCTCCGTGAACACACCACCATCCAGCATTGCATAAGCTCTGAGGCGCTTTGTAGACCCTCTGGAGTGTCCTCGGCTTCGGTATCAAAGGCGACGGCAGGTCTGAGCCTACAAGAGCCTTCCGAGACTCATACGTAGCCCTAAAGTTCGGTCTGTAGGGGATATGGAGCCGTCAGTGTTTTCGACCAAGGAATGTGGGGGTATTTCTGGTGCCGTTGTGTCAACGGAACGCCTACCACTGCCGGGCTTCTCCAATTCTCTGGTTCCTCTCCATCAAGAGATCGGATTAGGGGAATAAGGATTTGGGTATCTACCTACAGTGTGATAGTGGTGTTCCATATCTATCTACCTGTATCCTCATTGTCATCAGATTTGACCGACGAGTCCTTAATGCATCCTCATCGCGGCAGTGTGCTCGAAATTGCGCTGTGTTACAGCTTAAAATTCGCTCACCAACTCCCTTTACCTGATTCCCTTGGGTACACCACCATACGTCCCCTGAACGGCATCAAGCCTTGGCTTCACCGACCTGTTGCAGTTCATGCCTGGAGAGCGTACCCTCAGTCTGTAGGGACTGTGCAGCACTCGGCAGCCTAGGTTCTACTGGCGACCTCGGGAAGGAAGCCGGTGCTGGATTTACCCCTCCGACCGAGGGGCTGCCTACCGAGACTTTGTCAGTCACACTTCTCCATTCAACCCCCGCAGCGCCGACAAAACTACACAGGCTGAGGGCCAGTAGCATCCACCAGACGCGCCTGAGGGCATCGTTATAGCATGAGGCGACTATCGGGATGAGCCTTGCGTCCAGCTTTGAACGAAGCTCAATAGCGCCAATTTTCATCAAGGTACCCGTGTCCAGCTGTGCGAGGCGCTCGATGAAGAGCTCTCGCAGCCGGTTGCTGAAGAGCGTCTGACTAATGGACACGAAGATGGTGCCGCCGAGAAGCTTGCACACGGTAGTTAGCGACGTCCCCGTGGGTATGTCAGCTGCTGGAAGCATGGTCTGTGCAATTAGGATGGGCTGTTGCCAGCCAAAGCCTTGTCCGAGGCCATAGAGTGTCAAGTAACCAAAAGTCTTGTCGCGACGGGTCTCGGGTGTCCACGTAGTGAGCAGACCGCAAGCTACGCTCACCATGCTGACGCACAAGACCATGAACGGCGCCGAGTAACCGCCCTTGGTGAGAATGTAACCACTTGCAAGCATTGCAACTGTCATGCTAATGATGAATGTCAGGATATCGAGGCCACTTCGCACGGCGTCATCACCTTTGACGGCCTGGAACCAGAGAGGCGTGTAGTAGAGTATGCAGAAGTTGACACCTCCCTGCGTGAACGAGTAGAAACATGCAAAAGACATGCTCCGCTGCGTGATAATGTTGCGGGGGATGGTTGCTATTGGACCGAGGCGTATCTGCCAGGCTGCCCACGCTATCATTGAAACTCCGAAGACGGATAACAGGACGACGATGCGGCCGTCCGACCATGGGTAGCTCTGGCCACCCCACTGCAACGCAACGAGCAGGCAGGCAACCGCTCCGACAAAAACCATGGTTCCTATTGGATCCATCCGCTTCAACTTTTCTCTAGGGTGCAGGCTGGCCAGCCGGGCGGCTGCCGGCGGAGATTGAAAGAAACCAACTAAACCAGCGACCACAATAGCGCCGAGTGGCAAGTTCATGTAAAAACAGCCGCGCCAGCTTAGCCGGCTGGTGAATGCGCCTCCTATGGGCGGCCTGCATGATAGGCTCTGTCAGCACAAGTAGCGCATGGACAAATAGAAACCGGCATAGGCAAGGGTTCTCACCCCAGGATGCTGGCCAGGCCGTACACCGTGCCAAGGTAGCTGGCATACATGGGTCGTTTCACCAGTGGGACGCTGAATGCGATGGTGACGAAGCTCCCAGTGAAGACGCCTCCCGCACCCATGCCGGCAAAGGCGCGCCCAACGATGAACGCGGATGAATTAGGAGCGACGGCACACAGAATGCTGCCGAGCTCAAACAGAGCGATTGTGACAATGTATGTGGTTTTGAGGTCATAGAAGGTGTACACCCGGCCCCAGAAGATTTGAAAGGCGCACATGGTGAGAAAGTAGGCGGATCCGTACCAGCCGATATCCTCGGGGCGCTTAAACTCGTCGGAGATGGCCGGGATCGCAGTCGAAACGATTGTCGTGTCCTGTTTTGCGCCGTGAGCAGCTGAACGTCTGGCCAGAAGCAATGGGGAGCTACCAAGGCCTGCAGGAGCAGCACAATGCACGCGAAACAGACGGTCAAAGCCAGCCGGGCCCCCGTGGGCAGTGGCGGCGGCTGTTGGCTTCCATTTCCATGTTCCATCTTGCTTACATACATCTAGTAAGTTAGTTCTCGGCGGCGGGGGTAATGGAAGACGCCGCCTTATATGTAGAACTGGTAACATGATAGACTGGGCGGCATTGTGTACAATGCCGCTGCCGAATATCCGCCCATAAAGCCCGCTGCGAGTTCTGAGCTCTGCACCCTTGGTCTGGTGTCAGCACACCGCAATAGTGGCCGGAGAAAGGCCCAAGGCCCGGGGCCCGAAGCCCGCCGCGGTGGATCCCCGGCCCTCCACAACCTATTTCCATAACAAGGAAGTGGGAACCAACTACATACGTCGGGCCGTCGGGCCCCAAGCACGGTGAATTTTGCTGCCACGGCTTTGGCGCCTGCCACGTGCAGGAGATGTGCAGTCGGGGCTCGGTATTCGTGATGGCGTCAGAAAATCCCACAGGGGTGGTGAAGATTAAATACATGTATAGAATCCTCATTTATTAGCCTCATCAGGGTAACATCATCGACAACGCGGCTTAGTCTGTCTCAACTTAATGGTCTCACCTAGACTGTACCTTTGCCCAACCCGTCGCTGAGGTTCCATTGTCTGCGTTCGGAAGGACCAGACGGCATGGCAGACGCAAAGCGCCTTCATCTCTTCGGAGACCAGACAAACGACTTTGTGCCTGGATTACGCCAGCTGCTGCTCGTCAAAGACAGCCCTTTGCTATTGTCGTTCCTTGAGAGGACGTACATTGCATTGCGAAGGGACAACACTCGCCAAGGTTGTGAGGCGCATGAGTTACTGCCACGCTTCTCTAAGGTTGCCGACCTGCTGTCTGCTTACTCGCCAGACCTACCGTCAGCCCCTGTACTCGCAAGTACCCTGACCATAATCTACCAGCTCGGCAGTTTCATCCAGTATGGTCGAGCCCATGGGTCCTCATTAGTGGGCATTTTCTTGCACGTTCACGCTGACACCGTACTAGCTACTATGAGAACGATTCCAGATCGTACCCGTCCAGCCAGAGCCATATGGTTCTCGGCATGTGTACGGGCCAGCTAGCGGCTTGTGCCGTCGCATCAGCCTCGACCGTGGGCCAGCTTGTGCCTCTGGCCGTGGAGGCGGTGGTGATTGCTTTTCGCACGGGGCTCCACGTCACGCGAGCTCGCAGATCTCTGGATAACCAGGCAGAAGAGAGCAAGAGCTGGTCCTCCGTGGCCCTGGGGTTGCAAGCGGATGTCGCGGCATCGCGAATGGACCAGTTTTCCAGGAGTGTGGCAAGTGTATTCGTCCTCTGTGAGCCGATGGCTTGGGATGTACTTAACTGCTAGCTAACGGCCAGCAGAATTTACCTATAGGTTCAAGACCCTACATCGGCGCCGTGGCACCGTCTAGTGTAACTATTTTCGGGCGTCCCGGCATCCTAAGGGACTTCTTCAGCTCACCCATCATGGCCGACACCAAATTTGTGTCGGTACCGGTGTTCGCTCCATATCATGAGCCTCATCTATATACCGACTCCGACGTCCAAGACATCCTCAACGGCCTTTCCGAGGCTGCCTCCAAGACCACCACGATTGTTCCCGTCATCTCCAGTGTAACAGGGGAGTTGATACAAGCTGCAAACTACCAACTTCTCCTGCAAGCCTCGCTTACGGAGATGCTCAGAGAACCTCTGCGATTGGATATGATGGTTAGTTTTCTCCAGAAATCTTGTCGAGAATCCTCAGGTAGCAGGTGGCTCATTTCTTCAATTGGGACGAATGCATCCCATGTTCTGGCTACCGCTCTCGGCGAGATCAAGGGCGTCTCGGTCGAGGTGGAGGACTTGACTTGTGCGTCGCAGTCTTGCACGCAGCAATTGCATGCGGGCCAGGGCGGACGGCTGGAGCAATCGAAGATTGCTGTCGTTGGATTCTCGGGGAGATTCCCAGACGCTGCAGACCCGGAAAGCCTTTGGCAGCTCCTCCATGAAGGTCGGGACGTGCACCGCGAGATCCCGCCAGACCGGTTTGATGTCAACATGCACCTTGACACTAGCGGGAAGAAGAAAAACACGTCGCAAGTGAGGTACGGGTGCTTTATCAACGAGCCCGGCCTCTTTGACTGTCGTTTCTTCAATCTGTCTCCCAAGGAAGCAGACCAGTCTGATCCTGCTCAGCGACTCGCGCTGATGACGGCTTGCGAGGCTCTTGAGATGGCCGGTATTGTCCCCGACAGGACTCCATCTACGCAGAGAGATCGCGTAGGAATATTCTACGGCATGACAAGCGACGACTGGCGTGAAGTCAATAGTGGACAGGATGTCGGCACGTATTTCATCCCAGGCGGCAACCGCGCTTTCACGCCAGGACGCATCAACTACCACTTCAAGTTTTCCGGACCAAGCGTCAGCGTCGACACGGCGTGTTCATCCAGCACCGCTGCCATTCACATAGCGTGCAATTCACTATGGAGAAACGACTGTGACACCGCTATCGCTGGGGGCACCAATGTCATGACCAATCCGGACAACTTTGCTGGTCTGGATAGAGGCCACTTCTTGTCTCGAACAGGCAGCTGCAAGACATTCGATGACGGTGCTGACGGATACTGCCGAGCGGATGCAGTTGGGACGGTGGTCCTGAAGAGGCTAGAAGATGCGTTGGCCGACAGAGATCCCATACAGGCCATAATCGGCGGAGCATACACCAACCATTCCGCCGAGGCCGAGTCCATTACGCGCCCACACGTTGGGGCACAGTCCGCTATTTTCCGTCGCATTCTCAATGATGCAGGTCACGACCCACTGGATGTGAGCTACATTGAAATGCATGGCACAGGAGTAAGTGGAACCAAAAACGCATGTACAAATATTCGAGGCTGACTCCTTTCATAGACACAAGCCGGTGATGCAACGGAGATGCGGTCAGTCCTGGATGTGTTCACAGGCATCAAATCGGGTCGCTCTGCAGAGCGGCCCCTGTATCTTGGGTCTGTCAAGGCCAACCTCGGTCACGCCGAGTCTGGATCTGGAGTAACGTCGCTCATCAAAGTTATCATGATGCTGAGAAACAACGAGATCCCGCCACACTGTGGCATCAAGAGCAAGATCAACACCAGGTTCCCGGCCGACTTGGAGAACCGAGGAATTCGCATCGCCATGAAAGCCACCCCCTGGCGGCGACCAGTGGAGGGCCGTCGGTTGGCATTCCTCAACAACTTCAGCGCGGCCGGAGGGAACTCAGCTCTCCTGGTAGAGGATCCTCCTGCTGCACCCAAATCTCGGGTATTGAACGACTCAAGAAGTACGCATATAATTACTGTGTCAGCGCGATCCGCAAAATCGCTTCGCCAGAACATCAAGCGCCTTGCGGAGCACCTCGAAAGCAATCCTGATATATCTCTTCGGAGCTTAGCTTACACGACAACGGCGAGGCGAATCCATCATGAATATCGTTTCACTGTTGCCGAAAACACTGTTGATCGCGTGCAAAGGGCCCTGGAGAAGTCTGCTCAGCTGGAAACCCAGCCGGTGCCACGGAAAACCCCAAATATTGCCTTTGCATTCACTGGACAAGGTTCCCTCTTCGAGGGTGTGGGACAGCAGCTATTTTCCTCCTTTCGAGTCTTCCGGGAGGAACTCAAGCATCTACAAGGAATCTGTGATAGTTTTGGGTTTGATCCGTTCATGTCCCTCCTCATGGACTCTCCCGCTCCCGCTGCTACTCCACAGGCGACGCAACTGGCCTTGACGTGCTTCCAGATTGCCTTGGCTCGACTCTGGAAATACTTAGGAATTCTTCCTAATGTAGTGGTCGGTCATAGTCTAGGCGAATATGCGGCTCTGCACGTTGCAGGTGTGCTCACAGCGCGCGACGTCGTGTTCCTCGTTGGGACGCGAGCTCGCATCATGGAAGACCAATGCTCGGCCGGTACCCATGGAATGTTGGCCGTCAAGGCGCCTTTGAGCGCGCTGAAAGATATCCTACGGCGCTGCAATGTGGAGATCGCGTGCATCAATGGCCCTGCTCAGGTTGTTCTGGCCGGTCTCGAAGTCGATATTGACGGGGCCCAACAAGCGCTACGGTTGTCTGGCATTACAACAAGCAGACTCAGGACTAGTTTCGCATTTCACAGCTCTCAGGTTGATCCAGTGCTCACCAAATTTGAGAAACTCAGTTCTGGCATCATCTTCGGGAAGCCTACGCTGCCTCTTATCTCACCTTTGTTGACAGATGTTGTCGCCGATCAAGGCCAACTTGGCCACAACTACCTCGCCCGCCATTGCCGAGAGACGGTGAATATTGCGGGTGCTGTCCAGTTCGCCCTTGCTCAACACTTCTTGTCTGAAGACACTATCTGTATCGAAATCGGCCCAGGTTCCGTCGTGACAGCCATGCTGAGGTCCAGCATCGGGCCAGGCCTACGAACGCTTGCCTCTGTCTGCAAAGGCGAGAGTATCTGGACGACAATGGGCAAGTCACTTTCTGTTTTGCATCAAGCCGGCTTGAATTTGCAATGGGGTGGGTACTACGAAGACTCCGAAGAGCTCAACGAGGTCATCTCCCTGCCCGCCTATCAATGGGACTGTACGAATCACTGGATCCAGTATAGCAATAACTGGTGCTTGAACAAGGGAAATACACCAGCTGGCAAGACAGAGGCTATTACACCATTAGCACCTGCGCCAATATTCCTATCGGCCACATGCCAGAAGATTTTACAGGCTGAGCATGGGTCAACGAGATCAACTGTGCTCATTGAGTCTGATCTGAGCTACCCGGACCTCCGGGCCGTCTTTAAGTCACACAAGGTCAATGGCACAATGCTGTGTCCTTCCTCCGTCTATGCCGACGTTGCCATCACGGCGGGAAGTTATTTGCTGGCTGATAATCCGCGGAAAACCAATAAAGGCATCGAAGTAGCCGATATGGCTACGACCAAGCCTCTGCTGATGAGGACGGAGGGAAAGTCGGAGATTTTCCGTGCATTTGTCGACGCTGATTGGCGCTCTCAAACTGCCAGTGTGAATTTCTACAGCGTCGACTCTCGCGGCGAAAGCACCGCGGAGCATGCGACTTGCACAATCATTTTTGGAGACCCAGACGCATGGCTGTGCGAGTGGAAACGCATGTCCTATCTTGTTGGGTCTCGAATGCAGAGTTTGCGTGATGCCACCCTGAACGGAGGTTGCCACCTGATAAAGCGCGGTATGGCCTACAAGTTGTTCGAGAACTGTGTCGAATATGGAGAAAGATTTCAGGGCATCGACGAGGTGTGCCTGGATAGCAAGAACCACGAAGCGACAGCCCGTGTCTCGTTCAAGGACAAAAGCACCTCTTTCCATGCCAACCCATATCATATCGACAGCCTTGGCCACATTTCGGGTTTCATCATGAATGCTACGGAGTCTTTTGATTACAAGTCGCATGTGTTCATCAACCATGGCTGGAAGTCGATTCGGTGCGCGGTGAAACCTTCTGAGGAGGACACGTACCATACTTATGTGAAAATGCAGTCCTCCGATGGTATGCGGTATGTTGGAGACGTGTTCGTGCTTTGCGGCGATTCTATTGTTGGGGTCTACCAAGGTGTTGCGGTAAGGATGCGGACGGCTCTTTGGCAACGACTGACTTTGTCGCTAATGTCTTTCAGTTCCAGTCTGTGCCGCGGAAGATACTTGATCTTCTTCTCCCCGGCCCTACAAATCTGATGCCAGCAAAACAAGCAATCTTTGCGTCCAGTTGCGGTTCCGCTTCATCGCAGAGCGCCGTTGTCACCCAGCTACAGCATACCGATATTCAAGCCCAGAGAAGTGACGTTTCACAATCTTTCCGGATTGCCCGAGCACTTAGCATTATTTCCGAAGAGACGGGGATAGCCGTGACCGAAATGAAGAATGACCTTGCCTTCACTGATATCGGGATCGACTCGCTTTTGTCACTGGCTATTTGCAGCAGGTTTCGGGAGGACCTAAGCATGGACGTTAGTTCAACTCTTTTCTTGGATTGTATCACTTTCAGGGATCTCAAAAGACATCTTGGCTCCGACATTGCAGAGTGCAGCCCCAAGACTTCAACGCTGGCATCCGGAGTTTCTGGTGACTCCAGCACCGAGAGGTCCACTGATGCCACTAATTCGGATTCTGACGACAAGTCACCCCTCTCAAAATATGGGACACCGCCCTTGATATCTGCAATATGCAATATTCTTGCAGATGAGATCGGTGTCAGCGTGGAAGATGTGTGGGGAGCGCCGTCCCTTGCCGAGATGGGCCTCGACTCTCTCATGTCTCTTAATGTGCTTGGCAGACTGAGGGAAGAACTTAACACGGATATCCCGGTAGATTTATTTTTCGACGATAACATGGCCACGATTAGCGCAAGGTTTCTCCAAGACTCTCCTAAGCGAGGAGCGTCCGATTCGGCAGCAGCCGCATCAAAGTCAAGCCTTGGCGCAGAAACTCCTGCCGATATGCCGGCCGCAAGTTCTGTCATCCTTCAGGGAAATATCATGACAGCAAGCAAGATACTCTTTCTATTTCCCGACGGCTCTGGTTCCGCAACCTCCTACGCCACTTTGCCGCCTGTCGCACCGGAGGTTGCCGTCGTTGGCTTGAACTGCCCCTACATGAAGCAGCCCCAAGACCTAAAATGTGCACTGCAGGAACTCACGATCCCGTACCTGGAGGAGATACGCCGGAGACAATCACAGGGTCCATATTATCTGGGTGGGTGGTCAGCAGGCGGTATTTGTGCTTATGATGCCGCCGCCAAGCTAATGGGATGCGGTGAAGAAGTCAACGCGTTGATACTAATCGATTCGCCAAACCCCATACGTCTCGATAAGCTGCCTGTTCGGCTTTATCACTTTCTAAACAGCGTGGGCATGTTTGGGGCCAGCGGGTCCCTCGCGCCGGAATGGCTGCTGCCCCATTTCCTCGCATTTATCGACGCACTGGACCGCTACGACCCAATTCCGTTTGAGACGGGAACGGCACCAGAAACACATGTGATATGGGCTGCGGATGGTGTTTACAGGTCAACTAAGGGGAAACGGCTGGAGGAGCTGCCAGATGACACGGCTGGAATGAAGTGGTTGTTGAACGACCGCCTTGACCGCGGTCCGAACGGATGGGACAAATTGGTTGGAAAGGAAAATCTCAAAATTGAGGTCCTAGAAGGTGCTAACCACTTCACTATGATGAAAGACTCGCGAGGTCGCAAACTGAGCAAGTTCCTTGCCAGGTCGATGGGGGTCTGAAGCCGGCCTATGGAATTAGGTGTGAGGACTGAGGAGCGTTGGGAATGGCTGGATCAGAGCATTATTAAGCAGACCAACTCAACGGGAAATGTCCTAGAGCAAACGGGGCGTGTGGGACGCCCTTTCCTTTGTAGAATCAAGGCTTTTATGGTACATCCATCTCCATGCTGTGCGCGGAAGACGACACATGAACAATCTCGCACATAATTGGCAGAAAATGGGCAAGAACTCTGAGGCTACTGACTTCATAGAGGAGTGTGTTTGTCTTCAGTAGCTGAGGCTGGGGTTGAATCATCTTTATACGTGGTACCCAATTTCCTGGTTGAACGAAGGTGGAAACTAGGAATTAGCATGATTTATTAGACTTCTATCAACTTGGGCTGCCGTCATGCATCAGTAGAGAAATATAAACGACTGACAAAGTGGCAAGAGACTGACTGGCTTTACTTCGCAGATGAAAGCTGTAAACGAACGACACATATGTACATGATCAAGTTGCCTGTGACTTGGTCTCGACCCAGAGCTGACAAGAGAGGGCTACTAGCACATGAGCCTAGAAAGTCAAGTCTCAGTTCTTACACCAAGACACAATTGCCTTCAGGTACTACTATTATTTCGTTGATTCAGTGCTGTGTCGGCTGTAATATTACACGCCGACTTCACGGCCAGCCCCGACGGCAGGTCCACCATAGCGTACGCATTCTTCATGACCGAAGGTGCAATCTCATGCGCAAGCAAGAAACAATTGAAATTGGAAAATCAACAATGGGATCAGAGTATTACGCCCTCTCAACGGCAGTATCTAGGGCAGTGTGGACTCATCAACTCATCGAAGAATTGGATAAACCGCTGGAAAGCCCGATCATAATCTATTGCGACAACTAGGGCACCATCCCATGATTAATATATGCCGAATTACATGCCCGAACGACATAAATGAGCGTTCATTATCACTACGAGATATCAAGTGCTGATTACCAACGGCGTCAGTTAGTATCGTAGACAATAGCATCAACGCACACAATCAATGGCATCATCAGACCAGAGGCCACCCAATAAAGGCAGGTATGAATATCGCATTTCGATAACTTAGTAGGGAGAATAATCAATAGCCCTTCTTTCCCTAATCCTGGGTTCTTGGGCGCGACATTCAAACCCCAAACACCTTCATCCTATCCTCAGCGGGCTCGTACTCCTTCTCCGCAATCCGTGGGCCCACCGGCTTTCCAAACACCATCTGAGCCTTCAGGTTCCAGTCGTCGGGTACGCTCCACTGTTTAGCCACGGCAGCGTCCACTATGGGATTATAATGTTGCAAGTTGACCCCAAGGCCCTCAGCAGTCAGCATTATCCAGACAGCGTATTGCAGCATCCCACTTGCATGCTCAGACCCTACGGGGTTGACGTTAGTGACAGGTCCATGCTGGGGCTGGCCGGGCTGTTCGCTTACACTGGGGGACCTTGTCCTTTAGGATAGGCATCTTCGCCTCTATCGTCTTTAGCGCATTGGCACTCTCGTAAAACAGGATCTTATCAAGGCACGTTAGAGCAGGCGGCCAAACCGGCTACTGCGGGTATGTGTACTCACTGTTCCATAAGCCCCACCGAACATCTTGATGCGTGGCTCGAACGCCTTCTCGAACATGGGACCCGGGACGCTGGCCTTGGCGACCTGATAGGCTAGGTCCCAGAACTTTTTGTGCTCATCCTTCAGAAGCACCACGGCACGGCCGGACTGGCAATTAAAGGGTGTGGGCGAGTGAAGGATAGCGTCGCGGACAATGTCCCGGACTTGTGCATCCGGAATTTGAACATCATCTGAGAGGACGTGTAGCGAGCTGCGCTTCCTTATGGCATCTCCGACGGTGAACGAGGACTTGGACATGGTGGGTAAACGTGGGATTATTAGACAGAGGCTTCAAAATGGGCGCTTGCAGAAGTAGCTAACCTCAAGCGACAGCATATAAACATGTCGAAGGCGCTCAAGGTGCAGGAAACTGCAGAGTCACATGCACTGTCACCTGCGTGGCGCACCGGGTTTCGGGGCTCGGGAGTCGGAACACACCCGAGCTTCTTTCACTCTCCCCGAGTAGCCAAAGCGTCGATATGCCTACTGATTGGTCAATTCTACTGTGTGCGCTGCTGGCCGGCATTGCATCCCCGGGCATGTTCAGCTAGATCAGGGGTAGCCGCCGCCGCCGAGGTGCTTGTCAAGATGAATTTTAGTATGTGGGGAATCGCCATCCCGACGCCCGGGTGCCGATGCCACCACTGACGGAGGTGTTCGGCGTTCGCGCAAACTTCATCGCATCAGGATCGAGAACGGGTACTTCCATCAACCGTCTAGAGCAAACCCGAGCCGCACCTGGCATGAGGCTGGCTGTGTGTACATCTCAGAGCCTTCATTCCAGTGGGTTCGTTATCATCGAAGTGCTATATCATCATATCGGCCCCGCGGGGTCTAGCCGGTTCTTAAGTATTCTGCTGTCTAGTCAATATTCCCACCGTTCATCTTGCCAGTCGCCAGACATCTCACCTACGGGGACAGAAAATGCATGCAATTCCAGACCTCGCAGCTCCGGCAGCAGCCAAGCCGCCCCGAGCAACGTCATTGCTACTACAAGGCAACTCCCGAAAGTCTATTAGCAATTTATTCCTGTTTCCAGGGGAATACGGCACATTCGAGTTCTTCCGCTCGGCATTTTCAATCGATCCCAATTTCGTGGCAGTCTTCGAACTAACTGGCGTCTTTCCTGAGGCTACAGAGCAGCTGGCTACATGTAACGTTGACATTCCCGAACTGGCAAGGGTGTATCTGGACGAGGTCCGTCGCAGGCAGCCCCACGGGCCTTACTCATTGTTGGGGTACTCGGTTGGCGGCATCATCGCGTACGAGGCGGCCCAGCAGCTACTAGCAGTCGGAGAGGCCGTAGAGAGAATCTATCTCGTTGACTCGCCCTGTCCGGTGGCCTTCCGTCCTATGCCTCCCAGTGGAATGAAGCTCATCATCGACACGCAGGCAGATGAGGTATCTTCGAATTCTCCTCTGGCTTTACCTGATACGCAACCGGCCTCTGTTCGCCAAGGTAGAGCGCCCTTTGGGCTCGAGAGCTACACGCCAAAACGGCTTTCGCCGTGTCCAGGTCATCCGATCCCAAGAACGACTTACTATGTCTCCAAGCAAGGTCTGGATCCCAACCATGCAAGCGTTCCACCTATCAGTCTATATGGTAGAGACAACCCGATCATTTCATGGCTATTCGACAACCGTGAAGGCATCGGAGCCTCTGGAGATGGGTGGGAGTTGTTGGTGGATAGGACGAAGTTAAGGATCATCCCTATAGGCGGAGACCACTTGAGCATCATGCAAAACCCAAATGTAGGATACCTTCATTACTTCTGGTATACATTACTGACTTTTTGTCCTCCCTTTGCGACAGATAGGGAGTTGGGCAGCGGAACTACAGTCCTCCTATTGGGACTCGTCTTTCCCATTCAAAACACGAAGCACTCGAAGACGCTCATAGAACAAGAATTCTCACTTGCATCGTACGTTAGAGCCGTACACAAGGTATGAGTTACTTTGCGACAGTTGCAGAAAGAGTTCCAGGGTGAGCGAAACATGCGATCGAGCACAGCCGAGATATGGCAATGCAAATGCACATATTGTGATGGGAGCTTACCCGCCCCGGGCAATCAATATTACTTCCAATATTGTAAGGTCTGACTAAATAGCATGAAGCCATATAAGTGCTAAACCACAGAGTGACCTGCAAAACCCTCTAGTCTTAAAGGGAAGCATTTGTACCTATAATATATGAGGCGAACCTTCTGTCTCTTATGCCATAAGCGTCGGTGATTCCTTAATTTGCTCACATGCCGTCTTCGTTTCGGTGTAACGCTGTTTGATGAACTGAAAAAGCGCGGAATAGATGGTCCTCTCGTTCGATTCGAGGTCCTCCCCATAATAGCAGTATTTCTTCTCGAACAGCTGAACCACCCATTCAAGCTTCGATAGCTCATGCAGCACCAATTGGACCCTTAGAGCCCCCTCCAACTCACCATCTATATCATATGCTCCAAGCCGAAGCGGGACCGACGCGAAGGCGGCTTCCTGGTGTTGTCGTTGCCGCGATCGCTCATCATCCCTCTCGTGATGGACACAAAGCTTGCTACCAAAGCTGAACAGTGTCGATTCGTCTACTTTGGCAATGGCGCCGTATGTTGCCAGCAACTTGGAAATAATGACGGTGATTAGGAATGGCAGATACGCATCTGCATCGCATCGACACTGCAATATCTCTATTAGCTGCTTGCTGATGCTCGAGCAAGTGAGCAGGGCCTGGTCGGTGGTTGTTATGGGTTGCGCACTGGCCACTATGCCATGGTCGCGATGCGTAGTCTCGTCTCTGGATGCCATCATAATGACAGACTGTTGAAGTGCCTTTGTGGTTCGCAGGCAGCTATGCCCGTCTAGTGGAGTT
Source organism: Tolypocladium album (assembly GCA_024341135.1). Classification (NCBI taxonomy): domain Eukaryota; kingdom Fungi; phylum Ascomycota; class Sordariomycetes; order Hypocreales; family Ophiocordycipitaceae; genus Tolypocladium; species Tolypocladium album. The sequence goes on from JALHCF010000077.1 coordinate 140,532, forward strand.
TGAGGCTGCTGCAGAGCTGCATCTCCGCGCGGGGCTCTATCATTGCCATCGGGGTCGGTGCTGCTGCTGGGAGTCTGTTCAGAGCAATGATGCAAGTCCATTGCCGACGGAGCGGGGAACGAGAACCCGGGCGATGCCAAGTCATCTCCAGGCAAATTGAGGTCATCTACACCGGTCGAAAAGTACTCCATAATATTGGCGAGGTCGATGGAGTTATTGGCGGCAGAACACACGGCATGTTCCAGATGCACATCTACGAGTAGGTCGCTGTCGTGCGTCGTCTGCCCAGTCGCAGACGGAGAAGGTAAGCCAGATATCACGGGCCCAAGATCCAACCCCACAGTATCCTGGCTCAGGTCTTGAAATGGTACGGGAAGGGTTTGGGTGTCCACCGAATTCGACGGAGGTGCGGTCGGGGATTTGGCCGGCCCGCCTGGTGGTGCGGTCCGCCTAACTCGCACGAGCGCCTCGAGACATTGATCGGAGCCCGATGCTGTAACACCGCGACCGGCGCTTTGACCAATACGGTCAGAGGGCATCGGTAACGTATCGTTATTGAGGGCCTTGATAAGGTCCATAGTAGTCTTTCCCGTCCTCATCGAGACACTGTAGTGACAACTACCGCTAGTACGAAGGCACCGTCCGCATTGAGGATGCTGTTTGTCACAGCGCACCTTGGCCTCGGAGCACTGGTCACAGGATCTATCGGCAGCGTTAGTCCGCCGTTCCTCGAGAATGGGATTGAACACAGTTGCTGGTGACTGACGAGCGGAATTTGATGTTGGACAATACAGGTTGCTGTGGGGACTGGCGAACCTGTCGTCTGAGGCTCTCTGATGGCGGCATTTCCTCCTCGGGTGCGATGCTACCCTTCATAATGAGGGCGATAGTAAGATGTGGCAGTTTGGTCTGGTGCCTTACATTTATTGCAAATCCGCCCGCCTACATGTACCCCCCAATGCTACAGTACCAACAGCACCCGCTTTTATGCCGCAGCTGCAAATCCTCGCATGCCTAGCCTTAGGGTGAGTGAATCTGTTGGCCCGCGTCCTGGGAGGGACTTACGAGTACACAAGGCCCTGGCACCTATAACTTATGAAGCAGCCAGAGAGCAGCGGGGTTGGTGTGGCAGCGAGCTTGATGATCCTGCATAACCCTTCCCTCTACTCCGTACATTCCATGGCTCTTGCCAATACTACAGGCATTTCCCATTGGCCCAGCCAGCTGCTCACTACCCGGGTGCGCATTCTCAGAATTGACGCCCGATCCGGTGTTCGAGTGGAGGGTACTCGACCCCTGTGTGTTGGCTTCTCGACCCCTGAGTGTTGGCTTCTCGACCCTGTGAGAAGGCTTCTCGACCCCTGTGGGAGAAGACCTGCAGGCTTATAATTAGGTCGCGTCTGCACATTTTGCAGACGCATCTCAGCATTCGACCAACAAAACAAGTACCTATTGATGTGGCGTCGCTGATGCCTGACTAGAGGACCCATGGGACCAGGGGGCCATGGTCATTTCACCAGTGGCCCGTCCCGTCTACGATTTCGCCCTGATGCCCTCTAATTCTTCGGGAAGGTCGTTCGCCGACCTCGTTGCAGATGCGACGAGATGGAGTGGGCAAAGTGGACAACGGTGATAGTGCGGGTAAAGGTCTCAACCACCCAACCTCTGTCAGTTTCTGACTTCTGCATTGTCCCACGAAATTGCAATCGACCAGCGCACCTGGACGGCGCGCACCCGGGTTCCCAAAGTTTGCCCAGCAACAGTCCACGCTGCGACTAGGGCTACCGCCGCCGCCATTGACTACAGGCCCCAAAGGCTACCGCAATGGCCGAAACAGCATTTCCTGACGGCGCTCCCGCCAGATGGTATATATAATTCAAGAGAGTCTTCTCACAGAGATCAATTCTTGAGCAGGCCCAAGGGATATGCATCCACGACGGGGAAGTTTCAATATGAAGATGCCAAAATGGCCGAGCCAGCGTTATCTTCGCTTGTGACCGGAAAAGCGGCCTCCAAGTGGATCGGTCGAAAGAAGAGGCTCTGCATGAGTGCCATCAAGACAGGACTCGTATCCTGCTGTTGGCCGTTGGTACATGTATGTTATGTTGTGTTCGTCGTGCCGGATTGCCGTGTGTGGGGCATATGCGTCTCGCCACCACCACCCTCTGCGGCGCCCCTTTGCCCTCACGATGGGAAATTTGTCGTGCCCAACTGGATCCTCGCCTCCGGCGTCCAGAGATGGCAGCCAGCAGCTGAGGTACGCCTCGACAATCTTCTTGGTTCTTGCAGCCGACGAATGCACGCCAATGCGCAGCTAGTGGTAGTGAAGAGCCCGCAGGTACACCATGGCGTGCACGTCTGGGAGACGAAAGGCGGCGGGCACTTCGGTGGTGCCAGGCGGACAAAATGGCGTTGGCTTGCCGTGACCAGCAGTGTCTTGACCCTGCTAAGCCGTAGCCGCAGATGCTGCACCGTCGCGAAATCCTGCCAAGAAGAAGCGCATCCTCGATTTATTGTGTGGCAGCTGTCGCTCAGCAGAACCTCTCGCTCCTTGTAGCCCGCCTTGCCGCATTGGACCTTGGCCGACTTAAACGGAGTGTTTTGCGGAAACAAACTGGCAGTCACCTCCCTGGCCGACAGTAAGTCTGGAATGATTCCCGTAAACTCATAGTCGAGAAATTCTGCAACGTTCTCAGGGTTCGCGTCATGTTTACAAACCTTGGTACTCTCACCCGCATCACACCCGCCCGGAACGAGCCGATCTACCCATTGTCAGCTGTGATGTGCCAAACTGTGTCAGCTGTGCTGTTCCAAACTGGCCCTCCACAAGTGGTGAGAGGCAGTGAATTACAAAGATTTGAAGCTTCAAAGAAGAATTCACACCATAAGGCCTCAAGGTACTCTTGCAAGAGATTCATGTGTACCCAAGACGCATTTTTCTTCGTTTCGCTTCGTCATCGTTTCAAATGGATGTCGTAAATTTATGGCTACTAGATAAAGCCATGTGATGGAGCGGCCAATTAAACTTGGACGCCGCGACAGCGGATGGGGTGTTAAGAGGTCGCAGCTGCTGAGGAGAGGATGAGCTGGCGCAAGATTCTCAAGCGGCTTCTCTGCTGGCTGGGCTTTGAAACGATAAGCAGTACCGAAGGCTTGAGGGCAGAAAAGAACCTGCTGCGCACGTAACATGTGTTTGATTTTGCAGTCGCAACTATGGGCATCCGATAACAGTTGGTGATAGGCTTGCATGGTGTCACAATAGCATCAACCTTGGAGCGAGAGCCCAAAGCCGAGAGAATGGATCCCATCCCGGCCCTTCTAGATATGCAAATGCCCTTCGATTGCCTTGCGGGAATCGGAATCGGGGCTCGGGAACCTTGGTTCCCCGATTGAGCAACGACCGAGCCTCGGCTCGGGACTCGTACATCGTCGTCGGGTCATCAACAACGGGCCGCGGGATCGGGTTTGGACGATTCTGCCCGCAAAGACATATAAATACGGATTATGTGAGATGAATTTGCACTTGGACGCCATTAACGATCACAATTTCGAAAATACACCGCTGCTTTCATTTCCACCTCGGAAACCGTTGAGGTATCAACAACCATGGCTGCTGCTGTCGATTCTCTTGGTCCAAGCGATTTCAATTCGTCACGATTCCTTTCAGATTACAAGAAGCTGGCAGATTCCCTCGGAGCTCCGTACTCGGAGTCTACGGTACAGGGAACTCTTGGCAGCTTCCCGGATTGCTTTGAGGAGGGAACGGTGATCTGGCGTTCCACGAGCCGCCCCGGGGACAAGCTGAATTATAGGTTTTACCTTCGCAATCGTCTTGACACGATTACCCTTGGCGTGAAGGCTGGCTATCTTGAAGCGAATAAACCTATGTCGCGGCTGGCGACGTGTTGGAGCGACCTATTTGACGGCGACTCGGTGCAGTGGTGCGATCTAGATCCCATAAAGGGTGTTGCCAAGACATGGGTTTTCTTGAAGGGCCAAAGGTCCGTGGACCAAATACTAGACGCTTCAGAGGTCCCCGCGACTACCCGGGCGCATCGAGAGACCTTCCATAGCCTCGGTCTAAAGCTCGCGCATTTCGTCGCCGTCGACCACCACGGTGGCACCATGAACATCTACTTCACCGTCCCAGGACCTATCTCTGAGGCACAGGCCGCCGCTTACACCAAACTAGCCGGCTGTAAGCCTCCGACTCGAGCCGAATTTGAGGACTTATATAAGTTCCTCCCTCCTCAACGCTTCGTTTTCGCCACCACCATTAACTACGATACTGGCAAGATCAAACGCGTGGCTTTCTACGCGCTGAATATTCCCACCGGTGAGCTACCGGCTACTGCAAATACCCGGCTTCGCAAGTTTTTCGAAGAGGCGCCGTCGTACGATAAGGAGCCTACCAGGAACGTCGCGTGGTCTTACGGGAACGGAGATAGCAAGTACATGAAGGGCGAGGCTAGTTACACCGGAGATCTTCAGAACTGGGTGCAAAATGTCAGAGGGCCCGTTCCCGAAAAGATGGCTTTGCTGTTGGAGGACGCGAGGTCGTCCATGTCCTTTTAGCTTGCTTGAGGCGTCGCCTAGCATGCCTGCACACTTTCCACGAAATAAATTTGTATTGACGAGAAAGGCCGCTTTGTGCCAATAGGCAAGTGATTTCGTAGGCGGCAGCGGTGCTACCCCCGGACGTTCACGATGTCTCAGTCAGATTGCCCTTCGTGATGTCTCTCACCTTGACAGAGACCCCGAGACCTCCTGACCACAGCATGAATCCATTCCAACCTCTCACTACAATGCCGCAGCCTTCCTGATGCGACATACCGGCCTCCTCGTTGCAATGTATCCCTTGCCTACCCAGCTATGAGGGGCTGGACTGGAGCTTGTTCGCAAGCAGGAGCCGTCGTGTTGTATATATAGAGCAAAGGAAAGAAGAGAAGGAGACATTGGGAAGATCCGAGCTCTCAATTTCGTAGACGGCGTGTGGCTAGAGAAACCAGGGAGACAAGGGTCCACGTGTCCGGGCCTGGCGAAGCCGGATCAGCTACTCCGGGCGTAGCCCACGACACGAGCTATAAGAAGATGGATTTACCCAGAGACCAGAAAAGGCTTTTTCTTGTTCCCTGGGGTTGGATAAACCAATCTAGGCCACCCTTATGTCGTTCCAATGAGGGTTTCGCCCATCACAGCAGGTACAACTGTCTTATATTCTAATAGTTGGAATGTCGAAGTTAACGAATTTATAAATACCACCCGGTGCATAGGGTCCAGGAACATCCTCTAACTACGGTGTGTCCTTATACTTCGGCCCATACAAGCGATACGCCTCCTCCTCCAGAGCACAGAAACATTTCGTCGCTGCGTTATCACCAGGCGGGAGGACCTGGGTGAAGAAAAGTCCCGCCATGCCACTCGCGCGGTCAAGCCACTGCGCCATGATTAGCCAGGACTCAATACTGCTGGGAGTATGTTTGTTGATGACCGAGAATTGAGATTACCGGACGCTGGAGTACATTTCACCCCTCACAGGAACTATCTCAAACCTCGTATGATGTAGGCCGGACTGATTTGGGCGACTTACAGCGTGAATACCCGGCATGCCTTGCCAGTTCGCGCTGTGCGCAGCCCTCCGGTTAGGAAACCCTTCTGCATTGATGGACGAACTCAAACCAAAGTCACCACCCGAGCCTTCTGGCCATGTTTGACCCAGATGGGCCCGCCTCAAGTCGCACACCACGGACATGAAGTAGGTCGGGTTAGTAGTCTGCGGTTGCAGCAGACTGTCGATGCTTTCCTGGCTGATAATGCCGGCACCACCAACAAGAAGGGCACAGAGAAGCTTTGTTTGATCTGCCGGGGTGCTGTAGAGGCCGACGCCGCCGCAGCAATCGGCTGCCGGATATGCGTAGGGAACCTTGCCCTCGATGAGGGATCCGTCTGGGTTGCGCAATGCCATAGAAACAAGCCTACCCTCGAGATCTGAGCGCATCCAAGGTCGGAAGGTTGTGCATCTCATATTGAGCGGAGTCCATATATTCGCTTGCATGAACGACTCAAGGTCCTGCTTTGCAACAATCTCAATCTACGGACCCTTTCTTAGCTCGTGTATGATCCGTCACGGTTAGCACAAGTTGGACACCCTACCGTTCGGCCTGCCCAGTCCATACCCGGGCCGTAGGCCCAACCTTGTCCCGGCTCAAACACCAGTGGGAGTAAATAACCCGCCTGTAGTAGATCTAGCGTATTAGCAGTAGCTCAGAATTTCAAATGCACAAGGACGACGATGACTCACGTAAGAACCGGTAAAGATGCCTTCCTTCTTTCCGACGTATGCTGCCCAGCGCTGAAGTCCTTCGTGCTGTTTGTCGTAGGAAAAGCCGCTGCTGTGGGAGAGCAGTTGACTAGGGATGCCGTTTAGCAGGATCTCGTTAATACAGGAGTTTGGATACTGTGGGAAGTTTTGTACCGGAGAGAGATCGGGGCAGTGCACTTCCTCAAACATGGCGCGCCGTTGTCATCAAACCCCTCCAGCACGTCAATTTCGGATAGCTCCGGGACTATGTCTCTCACATTCTGGTCCAGTGTTACGAGGCCTTTCTCAACCGCAATCAAAGTCGCGACTGCGGTTGAAAGCTTGGTGAGTGAGGCTATCCAAAAACATGAGTCCATGGAAACAGGCTGGGACTGCGCCAAATCTCGAGAGCCACGGGATGCGGAATAGAGAATGCCTGCCTTTATTATTGATCTACTCATATCCAGTATAGCTTGGTTTAAGTTTACTTGCCATTTGTGCCAATCACACTAAAACAGGCATTGTGCAGCTTAGTGGCGGTTTCGTTGCTGACCTGTCTGTCCAGAATTTGATCGAGGGACACCGTGCTTGGACGGCCGAGGCTGCCCATGTTGATGTCTTCGGTGTGGTATTAGTCTATGCCTCTGAGCCGTTTCATTTGCCACAATCAAGGCAACGTAATGAATGGTAGAGACGGCGTTCCTATTGAGTGTTATGCGGACCTGTCGTGTAAGGCCAACTATCATAATGTTTCACCTGAGTGCATTGCCATCATATAATTGTATACCCCGGCGGTATTGGCAAACCAATACGGCAGAGAAGCGTGACATTGTGAGCCGTTAACGTGGAACCCGAGTGCCGACCGGGGAACGGGTGTTCTAAGTAGCCACACGACCGCCGATGCCCGAGGCTGCGGAATTCGGGGTTTACTGGTGGACGTGTTGAAACTCTGACAGTTGCATACGAAATGCTCTTCCGTCGGATGGGGTTCTCTGCTTGCCTGGACAATGATTGCAATAACGCATGTGCGCCTTCGAATGTCAATACATGCTGTCTCTAGACACTTCGCCCTTCTTTCGAAGAATGAGATCCATATATTTGACTAACTTTACTTCATAGCGACGACAATTACCTGCTTGTCTACCACAGATGGTATTGACTCAGTCTCGTCGAGCAAGCCGGGAGATTGCCCCAAAGACCACATAAAACACGCCTAATTGCCGTCGGGTACGTTGGGATTATGTTAAGATGCAGTTTAGCGTAGAATTATCAGTAAATAATGAAGCGAAATGCGGTTCAAAGGCATAGCAGGGTGTTCTGGCATGAGCAGAGCCAGGACCTGCCTATCCACCCAGCGTTTGGGCAGCCGCCATCTCCTAACTCAAGTACGGCTTGCATTCCTCAAACGGTCTCTGCCCAAACAGTTTTCTCCCACCCACGTAACTCCTGTGAATGTTGGCGCCAGCAAATTCGCGCATGACTCGCTCAAACTCTCCGATGCTCGCTGTCGAAATACCCTTCGTCGCAATTGTCTTGGCGAGATTGGCGCCGTCCACCAGCGCTGTCACGGCACCCACGCCTCCGCAAGGGCTCATGACGTGGATGGCGTCTCCAATTACCGTAACTCTATCTGATGGCGCCCAAGGACCGATATCCGGGCTGGACGACAAGACCCTGATCAGGCTGGACTGCGTTTCGTCCTGTAGGTGCAAGATAGATCGGATATCAGGGTCCCAGCACTCGGTGATGCGGAGTGATAAGGCTGCGACATCTCTGCCACTGTGTTTTGACAGCGGCACGTCCTTCGGGACATCAAAAATGCGCTCACGTGCAATCAGTACCCAGTACATGTAATCTGCTGGCAGGTCTATGCCTTCTCTGTTCGCTCTAGCGGGGAAACGGATCGGCTCCAGGAGGAGAGTGACGGCCGTGTCATCGAAGTCGAGGGTCTGGGTAATAGGCGTGCGGTCAACGACGAGCGTCATCCACCGCATGGCGCGTGTAGGGAATTGCTCTATCAGCTCGGGAGTGATGGGGGTCTTGCCGTATATGCATGTGCCTTCGGTGTCTAGAGGCCGGTGATCTGGGAGGAACTGCCTTCTTGTCGCGGAACCTTTGCCGTCGGCGCCGACAATGAAGCGGCCCATGGCCGTTGTGCCGTCCCGGAAGCAGGCGATAACCCCTCCAGTAACAATCTCATAGCTCACTAGCTCCTTTCCGTAGTGTATCTTGTCCTCGAGATTAGCCAAGAGGACGCTTCGGAGCACCTGACGATCGCAGGTGTAGGGTTTCAGTCCCTGAATGGCAGGACCACCCCCGGCTCGACATGCGGTGATGGAGCCGTCGACGGCATTGATGTCGGTCTCGCCTAGCTCGGTAGAGCAGCACGTCGCTTCGAATCGCTCCCACAATTCCGGCGAAAGAACATCCCTTAGTGCGCTCGTGCCCTCGCCATTGAGACGCAGACGGTAACCCTGAGGTCTCCAAGATGCGTTTGCATCACGTTCGAAAAGGCGGAATGGCACGCCGGCTTTTGTGAGGCCTTGGGCTAAACAAAGCCCGCCAAGCCCGCCACCGATAATCAGTATGTCTTGGGGAGGCGACGCCATTTTGTGCCTCCCCCGAGAAAAAGAATGAAAATCCTAAAAGAGAGATTTCAAAAGTTTAAATTGGGATGATTCTTGAGGGTCAGTACATGCCAGACCATCATTGTATATTAAAATAGCGGTCCTTGCGAGCAGTCAACCATAACTATGATGGCCCTTCGAAGCCCGTAAACCTTGTGGGTCTGAGGGTGCAGGGCGCAAACAAATCGGATACATAGGCGAGCGTTGTTCTTAGCATCTAATTGGTTTCTGCACTTTCACCTTGTCCCCACAGCCTTACGGGCTTCGAAGGGATACGAGTATGGCGATTGAAGCTCCGCTAGGCGGGGGTAGCTTGAAGCCCGTCCCACCCTCGAAACCCGAAGACCGATCCCCGACGTGCTGGTAATCGGATGTAATCTGTGCCGCAGTCACCTGGTATAATATATCTTTAATTAACTGTGGTCAGGGTAAGTATGAATGGGAAACCTGCCTGACACCACGTTGTGTCGCATCGCGTCTGTTTCTCTCCCTGTAAGCCCAGACATGGACGGCCAGCACGCGACAACAGAGCAGATGCTCTGTCTTACCATATGTGCCTATCGCAAAGAAGGTATGCAGGAGGAAGAATACCGAAAGTACATGACAGAAGTCCACGCGCCACTCGTCCAAGGGCTCATGATCAGACATGGCATTGACAGGTATAGCATGGTGAGCGAAATCCCCATGTCCTTAAAAACTCTAGATAACCCTAATATTCGGAGTGTTTCTTCCTGCATTATTAGATTGCGGCGCTAACAAGTCTCATTGACAGACGCACAATCCACTCGCTACCCGATCTCTCATGGGTGAAATATCCGATACACAGTTTGCCAATGTCGCAGACTATGACTGTATCGTTCAGATACAGTTCCACCGGGTGGAACAATTCGTTGCACTTAAATCGGATCCCGAGTATAAGCAAATTATTTTTGCAGACCACGACAAGTTCGCCGATACTAAGAGATCGAAGTAAGACCCCGCTAATGCCGCTATCTCTACGAAATGTTTGAAAGCTAATAATCTTAGAATGACAATTGGCTGGAGTCGGGACTTTGTATATAATGGGATAATTATATAAAGGACCTGCTATGTTTTTGAGGCACTGGGTGCGAAGAGAAACCTGCTATGCTAGATTACTGAGAAAGTAGAGCGTGCTATAGTAAATTAAATAGTTGTCCTCCTTGCATTTGCCGTCTGTCTCAGCGTAAGTGCAGGTCTGGTAACGGTCATTGCTAGAGTGACGTGACGTTTAAATCTGACATTGGCGCAAGGGCGCCCGGGCAGATTGCTTCGCTTCGTGCTCCTGATCCAATCGTCATTCACTGGCATCAACGTCCTTGCAGCATGTGCCACGCTTTTCCGGGTTCCCGGGTCTGGATGGGCGTTAGCCAAAACGCGGAGTCATTTTGGGGAGCGCGACGCTGTCTCATATCATGGCAGCACTCGAGTGGGCAGACCGTCAGCGGCCCCTTGTCTGGCGTCGCACCTCAGACCGAAGCTGGGCAGGAAAATGTTCTTTCCAGCTCTATTCGTCGAGGCACGAACTGGAGTTCTCTGGAGACATGACGGCTCCCTTGGGCGTGATAGTTGAGCTCGGTCGCTTCCCCCCCCCCAAGTCGTCCATTCCGCAATTCAAACCAAAAAATATGGATGAACAGCTATCCGTACGTTTGCTCAGAATTCCAAAGCCTCCCTGCAGATGCGTCCGTTGGCGACTGGCAAGACAGGTGCGACATGCTGAATTGAAGCACGTTGATTGATCGAGAATGACGCCGTGCTCGCACCCACCACGCTAAGAACAATGCTGGTCGTCGCAGCTGCGGGGGACTTTGGAGGGTAAACTATTATAGCTTTTCCCATCGTACTTCCAATGCAAACGACCGATTCTTGTACAGTAGGGTCCAGGTTCAGCGTCCGCTCTTTAATGTTAAGAACTGTTCAAAAACAAGTCACCCTGGGCCCTGTGGATAGCGCGGAGCTAGTGCATCAAAAGTCTTTATGTCAGCATGCGCTTTAACAAGGCCCCCGATTACAGCAGTGAGATAGGAGTCAATCAGGAGCTTATTCAACGACTTGATGCCTCAGTCAAAGCTATTCTACAATGCGAAGCGCTTTGCCAGAACAATCACGTGGCCATGCAGCCCGCTTGTTGCATACCAAATAGGATTCCTATCACGATTACATGTACCCCGCTCACAATAACAGAAGTTACGTCAAACAGACCCTACGAATGAGTCCCTCTTTACCCGAGATCGGGGTGTTTATCTCTTCCTCTCATTATGCCTAGAGTCCATCGTCAGTATGGTAGTCCTCGGTCTTACCAAACCGCCCGGGCTTCACCCTCTTCGCTTAGGGGAGAAATCATGTGGCTGCCTAAGCGAGAGCAGCTGGACTTGGACCTGGGCATCGACAAAGACTGCTACGACCATCCTGTGGTCATCCTCTCTATCGCAGAGGATGGGAAGGTTATAGCCCTGATTGTACAAAATCCGAAATCAAACCTTAGCCTTGTGCTACTAATAGATGGATAGATAACATCTTTGAACGGAAGACCGCTTCAGGAGTGTCGCTGGACACGAAATGTCAGAAACGGACATCTACCCATCCACCCTTGCGAACCCCACCCAGACAACGGCAAACTCCTACACTTAGAACACGACGCGGAGCTTCCCAAGAAGTCGTACGTAAATACTCTTAGGAAGCTGACAATCCCTCTCTACTGTCTGCGAGATTTCCGTGGGAGCCGCGGACTCGTGTGCACCTTCACAGCTGCCTCGTACAAGGAAATTTGTGAATCTGCGCATTATACACCTCCGCTTCCACCTCCAGGTTATAGTGGATTCCTTGGTAGAGCAGGCGGTGCCGCCGGTTTGACGGAACCATTAGTCACTATTACGGCAACAAGTCGAAGGAGCGAGCGCAGTCCACATGAGTATACGCGCCCACTTCTGGGCCATAGCGAACGGAACGAATTCCTACCAATCGCCCGGGCCTACAGCGACTACGAACGCCAAATCAGATTCAACGCTTCAGCTCAAGCGAGAAACAATAGGGCAACAAATTCATCAAATATCGACTGGAGTAGGAGGTCATATGCCAGGAGGAATATGGGATATCAAACCTTCCCTATAGACAATGGTAGTGGCAAGGGAGGTCGTAGCTTTGGACGCATTCTGCTGTTTGCTGCTTCTGCCTGTATTTTAGTTGGACTTTCCTACGGCATTTATCGGGGGATTTTGAAGGTAACAGACCTAGTCGGTAACGCATGGACATGGTTGAAAGATGGGATAAGCTCTATATGGAGCCCGGGGAACATGAGCATATCTTGAATGATGTATCCATGTGGCAGCTGTAGCATTCAAGAGGGTGAGTTGCATCAACAACATATATTGTGGGCAATACAACTCTGAGCAAAATTGATGTTATTAATTCTATTTATCCCCTTGCTCGCCAGCATTCGGATCTATGGTTGATAGACTCAAGAATAAAAATAGCTAGAGCTCGTCTCGAGAGCACAGGCAGATAGAATATATTACTTCAACGTGCACTGCAAACGAACGTCAAAAAGATTATATGGCTTCAGCAATACAGGACCCATATTGATCTTTCCCTCTAGTTTTTGCCAAGGCCGGCACGGAGGATGACATAGTATACCAAATTTTGCAACATTTTTCTAGCCGTGCTGTAACTATTTCTAGAAAATTTTAATCCACGAAAAGCGGATGCTGAACCAGAGCTCTATTACCTGTATTCAATTCCCTTTGTTCAAATCTTTGCATTTTTGTTTGGATTTGAATCCATTTAGCGTAGTAATTGGGCCTGTCCATGACCAAGTCGCCGCAACCTCACGCCGGCTACACTTGCAGACAAAACGGCAAGGATCGCTTATAGTTGAAAAGTCATATCGTGGATGCAAGCCAAATAAACTGACAGTACAACTGCTTCAATTTCGCCCGTGACGTACTCAATCTTTATTCGCATTACTTGTCGTGACACTGGCGCACAAACTTGGTAACATCTCTCGAATGTCCCCGGTCGCTGGAGGGTTAGTGACTGCCACTGTCGCCGGACGGTGATGTTTTGTTCAAAGACGAAACGTCATGGGGAAACGAACCAGCACAACCTTTCACCTAGAGGCCTTGTTCACAATCTTCTACGGCAGGGCTCATCACCGAAACACCTAGCGGTTTTGGCGACTTGGTCAAAGCTGGCAGCCGAACACATCACCTGATACAAGATGGCGTTGTCTATCATATGTAAATACCGCATGCCCTGAAATGGACGTTCATCGAACGCACGTGGTGGATATAACGTCTCGTTTCTTCCTATTTATGGCGAGCTCCGCATGCGAACCCAGCCTAACCTTGGTGCGTGCCAACATCAGATGTTAGAGATCGGGAGCATCGCCAACTCTAAATTAAGGTACGTAACACAAGGCAAATAACACCGCAAGGTATGGCGTTCCAGACCGTAAATGCCTCATGCAGGGGCCAGAGAAAACGCCCCATCTCATGTATAATAAATCGCTACTTCATTCCACAGCTCTAATGGAACGAAGGACATGTGTGCGGAGGCAGGTGTTAGGCTTATCAAGCTACCGCCTTACTCTCCCGACCTGAATCCGATTGGAGAGTTCTTCTCCGAATTGAAGACATATATTCGGAAGGAGATGGGACCCAGAACCTGCGCTTACCATCATGTTGCAGTCTTGCGCTTGCTCGTGATGGGCTTATGGCGGAAGCGAATGGTGTGAATGGGTCGCGTTGAGTGTGATAAGCTATCACAAAAGATTCGTGCTACCACCTTTCTACGACTCAATTCCGAAAAACTATGTCCCTCCTGGTGATACCCCATACCCTCCTCCCGGCGTTGTCTCCAGCCCTCCTCCACCTGAAGTTCCGTATACGCCACCGTATACGCCACTCGACACACCTCCATTTACTCCTCCGCTCACTCCCGAATATAACCCCCCTTGAACACCTCCATAGATGCCTCCATACTGCCCGTCGAGCCTTGACGGTGAAGCTGTGTGCCCGCCTGGAGCGTAATTTGCGCCAGTTTGCTTCTCGGACGAGGCTCTTCGTCTCCTGTTGCTTGAAAATCTGCTGTTGCGTAGCCGAGCGGTGGCTTCGGCTGTTCTGCGGCCCGTGGGCCGAGCTGGTGATGACTGTGGTGTTGTTTCCTTATTTGGGTCTTGGATTTGCTTCCTGGACAAGAGGTTTGGGAGACACATGGTTGCGTCGCGTGTGGAGGTAAAAACGCGTCTGGATGCGCGTGTCTGAGAAGATATGGTTCGCGTCTTAGTTGTACAGAAGCAGACTTCGCACTTGGCACCTCTTGTGCCTACTGCTTCCAACGCTCTGTAATTAATTTCCAGGCTAAGCCACGCGCTGACGACGGAGACTCGCTAGGGTTCGGGTTTTGACGTCATGAAACCCAAGTGGCGAATGGTCATAAAAACCAAATGACCAGTAAAAAAAAGAAAGATAAAGGAAAAAAGGAAGGAAACTATCAAGCAGAAGCAAGTGAAGCCGAGCATGCGTTTGAGAGAGCGACATCGCAGTGGGAGGCCTCATGGCTGAAAGTGAATATTGCCGTTAGTGGCTGGATGGGGTGCCTACGTCATTGGCTCGGCCATTGCGGCCGCAGCAAATATCTAAACGCACAGGGCCGCACATTGAGCTACGGGGCGTCTAGGCCAATGGACTGCGCCTTACAATCTTATCCCACGCCTATGCACCAGCGGTAAGTGGCGTTGCATGGGCGCAGTCAGTAAGATGCAGGCATGGTTTTCTTTCAACTCCATATAACTTGTGCATTACATCCTACTCTCGCGGGTGGTCTTAGAGTTGTGATCGGACAATGGTGAACAACGAGCTTCGTAGATATACGTAGGAGCCCGTAGAAGCTCCGAGGGGCCACATGTCCTTTCCCCGCAGCTATGCGACTGGCAGGATGGCCTGCCCAAGAATTCGTCGACTTAGCATGGCATCATGCAAGACATCAACTTTGACTGGTCAGACAGCGTTTATGCTTTAAGTTATGGAACTCCCGAGCTTGCTTTCACAACAAATGTATCTTATTTAATACTTGCCGACTTGTCACCTTTGTCGTTTTACTGCTTGCTGTAAGTCGGCAAACATGCTACGTCACATCGTGACGGCCAGTAACCCTCCATGATGCGAGCCGGTCTCCCTACTCCAATGGAGTCTTGCAGAAAGTGCGCCAGGTCGACGGTGGAACCACGAGACCTGTACGGGATGTCGAGGGTCCTTGACACTGTTACCTTCACTTGGAAGGATTCGAACATGGCTGGCAGGGTCACGACCAGACGGAGCAGGAGCAGTGCGGCTACATCGTCGGCCGACTGGCCGAGGAAGAGGAAGAGCGCAGAGAGGCAGAGTACAAAATTGTGCTGTCCTCACAAAAGGTAACAAAAAAAAAAGCGACACCCAATCCGCCTTTTACAATATAGAGCGGATGTCCTCTAGACGGAATTCCTAATCACTCGTGATAAGCTCGCTTACCCTATTGCGTGCAAGGTTGGCGCTGCGAAGTGCCGCTTTTCATAGCAGCCACGGCAAGCTGGGGGGTCTCTTCGGTACATTTTGTGTGCCTATGCATTACGAATAAAATGATCTATTTACTGTAGTCTAGAAGGCTCAATTGGGCTTGAAAACGCGGTCTCAATAAAGCGCGGCCAAACGTAGCATTGGCCGAAAGTGGGGAGGGCTGACTTATGCAGTGATCAGGACGGAGGACAGTACGCGGTCAATGGGTTTGGGCGACCGCGTGTACACCCCCATTCCCTCGGGGTACAGGTACGAGTTAGTATCTGCGCTCGAACCTACAGGCTTGAACATCTCGATGGGCCTTGGCCGATCGCACATGCAATAATAGTGTAGTCCCATCATGAACGGCCTGAGCGATTCTCCGCTCACTGCCCTGAACTCGGGCCTCTTCAGAAGCTTGAGGATATTCTCGAACGCTGCCTTGAGTTCTGCTCTTCTTTCTCTGGCGCCTCTCCTCCGGTTTGTCCTTACCGATGCAATCCTCCTCACCATTGCCGCCCTCCTTCGAACTCCCGCCTCGCTTGTCGTTTCTTGTACTAAACATCGTCAGCAAACCCCATGACAGCTCTATCGCGCCCTGCCACACTATGTTTGGTCACGTCGCTTCGAGGCGAAGGCGCCAGTGTGCGGGTTATGAACCACCGGTCACTAGCCCATTGGTTGTGCCGCACTGCCGACCAAAGCCTCAGTGAGTCGGGTCAGCACAACCCGACCAGCGCCGACCGTGCCCAATAAAGACGTACGCCTTTCCCTCCATGCACGATTTCCATTTGAGCTCCACTCCAGCCTCGTCCTACTGATTCTCTTGATCACCATGTCCCCTCCATGGGCTACTGTTCTTGTTACTATTCCCCTCATCTTAGGCAATGCTAACGCGTATTTTGAGCGTACGTGCGAACACCAACCGTTCACAGTTGTTGCCAAGGCTTACGCCCTCGACGTATATAGTGAAACCTCTAGATCTAGGACAGCCCCAAACTTACCACCGACAAGATAACTCTTTCTACCAGCTTGGCACGTCGATCTCCCAAGTGCAAGGAAACGGAACAAGTCTCGTAGGCCGCCAGGCCTTCGAATGCGACCCCGGACTCACTCCCGTATGGCCCAATCCCCAGCGAGCAGTGCATAGAAAATTACGCTTATAACACGCGAGTTCGTGACTTAGTGCCCCGACGAGTTGCACTGTACGGAAGCAGGCTACTTCTGCTGTCCAGGGAACAATGCCATCGGCTGTCCGAACGGCGACACGTGCTGCGAAGCAGGCGGGTGCGCGAAACCAGGTTATGCCTGCTGCGTAGGACAAAGGGGAGCTTGCCCAGAAGGGTTTGGCTGCTGTCCGCCTCCATCGCAAGTTTCACCTCACGTTTGCGATAATCTCCTGTGCGACAGGGCTACTAACATGATCACAGGACAAGCTGTGCTCCTAGTGGCGGAACATGCTGTGGCTCCGGATACTGCGATAAAGGCGAGTCGTGCTGCAATGGCTCCAGGTGCGCGGCCAAGGGTTACATCTGCTGTGGCAACGACCACCAATGCCCGTCTAGTTCCAAATGCTGCGTCGATGAGGACGGGGACGCGTACTGCGCCAAGGAGTGCATTCCCACCCTCATCTTTCCGTACGTCGAAGGACTGATGGACGAGATCTATGAGAACATGTGCAAGGGCACCGCGGCGAGTGGCACCACCAACGATCCGGCGACGGCCATCCTTACACTGGACAAGGAGACGGGCGACGAGCTGAAAAAAGCCAAGGCTGCAAGACGGCGGGCTGCACTTTGCACGGGGTCCAGCAGGCTGAGGTGCGCCAAGGGGTGGAGCTGTGATGAGTTTCCATTTGCGTCGAGTCTGGAGGGAGGGAGTGGTGCGCAGATTCAATGTGTCCCGCGGTGGCAGAATGATTGGCAGGGGACATATTATTTGTCGTGGCTCTCGGAGCAGTTGAATAGTGGGAAACTCACCCGCGGTGGGAAATACCGTGTCAAGATGAAGGGGATTGATTGCTCGCGGTATATCAAGCGAGATGCCGTTGTGAGGGCGACGCCAAGCCCAATTTTGAGCAGTAACGGAGGCGGTAAGGAACCCCAAATGAGGGTGGATCTTGATAGCTGATAACAACCTTTCTAGTGATCATCTTGTCACAGTCGGCATTCGGGAACTTTTCCAACAGCAACGCCTTGTTCATCGACCTCACGGAAGATCAGAGCACACCCGGCACATATAAACTCGACTACACTATTACGAACGGCACTGTGTTGTCGGGAGGTATCATTGATGATTGCGGAGAGTCCATGGCAAAGTACGTGTAGACCTTCTCTTTGGAAGTCCGCAGGAGTTTAGCCCTCTGACCATATCCGTCTAGTCTGAGCTCGGTCACCACTGGCTCTGCTGGTAGCGTGACTATCCAGCTAGACGAAGACTACGGAGACATCACCTTTCTCGGCTGGACAAAGGATGCGAACGTGCAGGTGCATTACAACGTCTCCGCACCATCTCCTTCGACCACTGCGGCTTCTTCTTCGGCGACCGCCCCTAGGGAAACGCCATCTGCGGGCGGAAGAAGTCAAGCAGGTCTATTAATCGTTTTGGCACCAATTGTGTGCTTCGTTTTCAGTCTTTGGAGTTGCTCCATGACACACAGCGTTTGAACGGCAGTATAACACGCATAAGTGTGCTGCCGACGTTTTGCGGACAAGTGGTATTGTAAGACACTTATGTATCTGGTTGCGACTTCAGCGCTCTATATATCTGATTCCGACCGCTGTGCCTTGCCGACCAAGATGCAAACCAACAGTTGATCCTCGTACTGCTAGACTGATTGTGGGGTGGGCGGATGGCCTATAAATGTCGAAAGCCTTACTTTTAGGCGTTCAGAGCGCCATTCATATAACTCTTCAAAGCCATCCTTCGCATTAACGCGCCATGACTGGCCGCTCGAACAACTCCCGGCATACTCGAAGATCGATTTTCTCGGTTGCTACGACTCGGCCCGGGCTCTGAGAGTGGCCGATGATTACAGGACCAAGGTGAGGGCCCAACTGGCCATGCAGCGCATCCTTGAGATATATCGTGAGTGTAGATATTCGACGCGATAATCCGAGTCACGTCGGCACCACCTCCAGAGGGGGAAACGGCCAAGTTTTTCGGACACAGATCCTTCAAATTGAGCGCCATGGTACGGGTGGACACAGGTAATGAGCTCTAGTTGTATGAACCAATGGCAGCAATCATTTGACTGACATGCTGACATGCTGACATGCTGACATGCTGACATGCTGACATGCTGTGCTGCTTGGTGTGAACCATGTGGAACAAGACATTCTATGCCGAAGATATTTCGAATAGGTGAATATGTCGGCGCTGAAAATATCAGGCGAGCAGAAGCTGGGCAATTTCAGATGCCGTTTACGTATGTGAAGACATGAAGGAGCAAGGCGGATGACTCTGACAAAGTGCCATGCCAAAGAGTGCGCCTACATCAGAGGGCTTTCGTCATGGTCGATGAAATCCCAGCCATCGGTTTGAATGCCGGTTTGCTCTATTTTGAGCATTGGATTGCTATGCATCAGTACCTGCGACTGATGGAATTCATGCACCGTTTTCGGTTCATCAAAAGGGCAGTGGAGACCGATACCAGCCGACGAAGCGCATTCAACATCCGCGCAGAAGATGCCCCAGAACAGGAGCTCCTAGACCTCCTTGACAAGAGACAGTCTCGACACCCGACCATCCTCCCTAAGGACCGGTACACTGTGTTCCCAGGATCTAATCTGGGCATGTGTTCGGGATCTACGTGTAGCAAAAGTATTCCCTAAGCTACCTAACACAGCCAGAAGTGGCCGTGTAGCCCTACTGCTTACCCGTCCATGCCAAAGGTGCCTTCGGCATCCAGACCACCAGTTGATTAGATACTTTGAATGATTCTCGCGCGTGACTGGCCTTTCGTGGTAAAGGGACCATTGCTATGACTGGGTGCACCGGTGTACGGAGTACGGATACAGGGCTTCCGATCATACGTACAGGGATGCATAATAAAAAGCAATTCTCAAGGCCCCTGTCAGTTGCAATATCTGATCGCTGCTTCCGTATCGCTCTTGAGGATATGTTACTTTGCTGCCTGCCCCGCTTCTCTCCTCCGTACACCATGTCAATACCAGAATCTTTGACCTGGGCTCTCGTCTTATGAAGTCTCCTCGGAACTAGGCCTTCCACACTCCTCTTGCGGAACAGCTGAGCGCCTCAAACCCTCTCGACAAGGCCAGAACGTACATAGGGATCGCGCTCAGCCGCTTGTTCGACCATTTCTGTCGAGCGGGGTTTTGCAATGCCTGACCGACCACAGCGTTTCTCTCGATTCGCCGACTTACCACAAGAGTTGCGTCTCTACATCTGGGAGCTCTACTGTCCACAAGTCACTGCGACTGCGACACTCACACTTAATTTCACGGTCGGACCATTACCAGACGATATCCTGCATCATACGGTATATGGCACTACATCCCTCCGAGACTCGACCAAATGGATGAGGAACATTTTGGCAGTGAATCGGGAATCTCGGCACATGACTACACGCGCATTTCCCGAAACCCTACTCTTTAGAGCGAGGCAAGACCCCAGTATCGAAGGAGTCGTCCGGTTTAGGAAAAAGACAGATCTTGTTATCCTCGAAAACCTCGCCAGGTTAAGAGCTCCAGTGGATTATTATTTGCCTAGCTTTGTTGCGCAGGTCGAAAATGTGGTTGTGGAAAATTTTATTTTCGCCCAGCTGTATCGAGAGAGCTTGTTATTCTTGCTCAATCTAAGGAATTTGAAGCAAGTTTTCTACTTGGAGACCGCAAGTACAAGCAGTCTATGGAGGAAACCTTCGATTTGGGAATGGTTTATCTCCGCGTCTTCATGTTGCTATCAGGAGCGTGGATGCTCTGGCAATGAAGCACCCATATACTGCTGGCCGAAATCGGATTGCCAGTCAGGCATTAAAGGTACCGGAACCAAGGTGGCTCGACCCCCACGCGCTCTCATACAGCCTGCCAGGATCCGCGACTGGAAATTGGTTCCTATGGTGGTGTTCAAGGGCGGGATTGGTATCCGAATGTATGAAGGACTGGTAGCTATGGAATTAGAGCACAAAGTGGAAGCCAACACGGATGTCGATGATTTGGATGACTCAGATTCGTACTATTCCTACTCTGATATTTCATCTCACTCGGGTTCGGATGCGATGCCTACTTCTTTGTTTCGTGAGTCGATCGAGGGTCTCGAACTTGCTGAGCCGGGGTCAGAGGAGGACTCGGAGTGGGAGACAGAGTGGGATGTTGAGTGGGAGTCGGAATGGGACACAGCATGGGAGGCGGCGAGGGAAGCACAGAGAGACCCAGAAATTAGAGCACAGAGGGAGGCAGAAAGGGAAGCAGAGAGGGAGAGGCAGAGGGATCTGCTGAGGCATCAGCGCATGGTTCAGGAGGCACTTGATCAAGCGCTAGATGAACGGATTGCTAGTTTTCTACACGCGGATGAATGAGAGGTCAAACTTGATCTGTCGTCATATCAGGGATGAATTAATGGAGTGACGTTAAAAGTGTCTAGTTGAACAATACTACACGATCGGGTGGTCTTAACGAGAACCGAACGAATTATGCGATTATGATGCAATTGTATTAGCTTGCGAACTTGCGCGTGGGTGTATAAATGGGACGAGTTGGCTCTTGCTGCTTTATCACATTTCCGTCCGTAGTACGGAGTATCGTTACGTAGCGGTACTTTTGGGGTACCGCCAAGCGCGTGACTGGTATGTGCAAGGCTGAGTCCATGTGGTTGTACCATCTGACCAGTCGAGAGATTGCGAAATGATGAGGGGAAGAAGTACGGATAGAGAGGAGGTCATTCGGGGGCCGGATAGTCTGCAGGTTCTTTACGCCGATTCAGATACTATCAATTCCCACTGCCGCGAGATGGTGACTGTTGATTGAAACAGGAAAGCTCGCGACTTGCGAAAGGAGAGTAGTTCGACTGGTTAATCCGAGAAGAAACGGCGCCATTGTGTGACAGAAGAGCTGGGATTGTTTGGGCAAACCTCACTAAATACGGATGAAAGTGGATGCATGAGCCGACTCGGGTGCTGCTCTATTTCGTGGAGAGTGCGCGTCTGGGTGGGTTCCTCGAGCTCGGCTGGGAGTTGACCTTGGGCGGAATCGGTGTATTTCTTTGGATCGGCGTAAGGAGGTGTTCGGCCCAGTGGACCAGGGGCTCACAGCCGCATGCTGGACTGAAAAGGTTTCGAAACGTTTTATCGAACGCCGACTTGCGTGGTTCGAGGATTTCGGGGCTACCTCTTGTTTCTTGGGCTATCAGGGCTTGAACAAATCGTTCGGAACTGGGCTCACAGGAGCGGACTGGCTACTCAGCGACTCCAAGCACTTGCGGAAGTCTCCGAGGTGCTCGCAACGGACCCTGCGGAGCCCGGGCGCTTGGCAGGAATAGCGGAGTGGACTGAGGGCCGAAGATGGGATGTTGCATAGGTGCAATTATCCAATGTCCTGACATGATGATATGGAACTATGTGAGTCGCTATGAGCCATTGGGGACTCGAGAATTCGGTGGTGTGTAGGTACGGGGCTTTAAATCGTCCAGAGAGAGCCCGACAAGGTCTAGAGGAGAAATGTCAGGACTGGCTGCGTCCGGTGGAATTGGACTGTTAGGGTCGAGAACATTATCGGTGTATAAGAGCTCTGGTTGTCGGGAATCAATTGCGCCCGTGGTAGGTTCAACATATGCCTTTGAACAGAATCCTTGCGCAGAGGAGACCTGCCGGTGGGGGACTGGCTCAGGTCGTGATGCCCTTGGCTTCGCCAATTCAGGCCATTAACTAATCTCATCAACAGGCATTCTTGGTAATGTTGAACCTGGTTTCGTAGGCGACGCCTTTCTCGATAGGCTCATGCTCGCTGGCGCGTCCGTTCTCACCGCTGCTCAGCACATACTAGGTGAGGCATGTACTCTGCACAATGACGGTGGATTGTGCCTTGGTGAGGGATAATCTCAGTTGCCGAACTGTCCTGTTTCGTATTTTAAATGTTGGCCCCTACCGCTTTCCGTCCATTAGAGCCTGGGAATGGGAGTGATATACCTCAGCTCATACAGCTAGAGTACGCTGCAGCTACTCTCAGCAAGCTGCGAGATGGTTGTATCATGCAAGGACAAGTAGGCAACCACTTGATGGAGTGTCCGTCCTAGGCACACAGCGCGTCGCGAGACCAGAAACTGCCAATGTTAAAGACTGGCGTATCGTTAACTTTGGTTTATTATCCCTTAGGAACTCAAACCGTTACGTTAGGTATTATCAAAGCCCGAAGAGCCAATATAGAAGCGTCACGGCCCAAGTCACGGGAGGACATATTGTCTAAATTCGCGACGCTTTAATTTCTCCGCGCTATAGCGAAGTTGCGGAGGGAAGCTCATCTTACCGCTTTGCCGTAGTACGACGATGCTGCTTTACCGCGTCCGTCCGTGGCCATCCCTTGAATGGGCTTGGCGGCCCGTACGGACATGGCGACGACCAGGACCCGAATCTCGGCGTACCCGTCCGCTTGCCAGCATCACCCGTTAAGCATTACGCAGCGTCACGAACCTTCATTATAAAGTATATATATAAGGCCACTAAATATCCTCGGCCGCACGGGCGAGACCTATGTCTCGGCGTACCCGTCTGCTAACCTACACGTATATTCTGCCGGTCTACGCCGAGCTTTAGGTTTAGCCTGGCGGCAGGGCGTCTAGACTACCAGCTGTAGGATGGCCTGCCTCACCCTTTAGGCATTTCGCGGCGTCACGAACCTTGATTGTAGAACGTGCAAGGTCGCCAAACATCCTCGTCCCGCCGGGGTACCTTCTGCGCGAACTCCTTTAGGACGAGTACCTTATCTCGGCGTTGGCCGGCGAAGATCTTGGCTTCGCCCCCTTTGACGATTGCCAAGTCAGTAAAGTCAGGCATCGCGTCCTCGTCGTTAGTCGCGCCCCGCTACTCTCGTTGGAGATGCTCTATTATCTAATGCACTCTGCTTTGCTACTGACCACCATACGCTTCTGTAACGGAGCGTTATACCGCCGCGCCACGGACAAAATAATACGTTATTGATCGCAATTGTAGTAATTAACGTAACGGTACCGGTTGCGACAAAGGGTTAATCGTGAGCGACCGTAACAAGTGGTGCGCTTCTGCCTACTGGTTGAGATTTCCCTTGGCTGAGCACGGCCTCTGATTAGCCAGGACCCCTGCACGGTACGTATGTATGCCTTACAAGCATGCTAGACATCAAATTTAGAATGGTATTGATCTTGCCATGTGGCCTAAAGTTGACAATTAGCTCCCCCACAATATTAACATGTGTGCCAATTACGAGTCCTACGAGTTTATGTAGTAGGCAATACGCCGTAACCTCACGCCAGTTATATCCTGAATATCGCGATAGTCATACGGGTCTATCATATATCACGCGATGGGAATAGCTGGTTCCACGACCTAGTATGTAAGTACTCTTAGGTTCTGTCCAGTAGTGACACATAAGTACGTACTTCCATATGTTTGCAAGACGTTTTATTGTCAGTTCTTATAAATACCATCGTGATATCTCCTGTTATGGACAGGGCGGTACCAGGTCACTAAGACCAGACACTTCATCGCTCATCAATTTACCTTCAAACCTTTCAAACGCAATCAGCAGACTGCAATTTCCCTCTATCTTCACCCTTTAGCTATACCGGCATACAAAATGCGAGTCTCTTCACCTGAATTTGTTTTCGCGGTTGTAGCGTATTTCCAGCTATGGTCTGGAGCAAACGGCGTAGCTATCGACAAGTTCACAGTGCCGGAACCACGCCAGGCAGCGCGTATCGAGCCTTGCGTAAGTTCCCCAACTCGGATGGTAAACACGTTGACCCTTAACAATAAGCTAATGCGACGAGCGATAATAGACCAGTGGTGCTGCTTACGGCTGCGCTATGAGTGGTGTACGTAACTCTTCTCGCTGCTAACGAAGATGCTCGATATTGACGGTATACTAATATTACGATGGCCGGATTTAGGCTGAGTTTGGTATAGCGAACGGCGTCACTTGCCGATGCGGGCGTGTCGAGGTTTGCGTAAGGTCCCTAACTCGGATGGTAAACACATTAGCTCTTAACAATAACCTAACGCGACGAGCGATAACAGACCGATGATAGTGTTATTCACAGCTGCATTATGAATGGTGTACGTAACTCTTCCCGCCGCTAACGAAGAT
>JALHCF010000007.1:0-92269 GCA_024341135.1 Tolypocladium album
AAAAAAAAAAAAAGGGAACAAAAATAGGAATATCGGCCGTGTTCCACATCGTGATAGAAGCTCAAATAAAAAGCTGGGTCGTCTCGACTATGTCGCGGCTGTCGTCGTCCCGGGGCCGTAGGAGCGCACGTAGCCGTAATGGAGCGCGTTTGTTGCCCCCATCAATGGGGTTGTTGACATGAGAAAGCAAGTGTGTGCTTATCCGTCTCTGGTGTGGAAAGGTGAGTAGTGAATCGGCCAAGGATCGGTCCGAGGAATCGTGGTCCTCACAGGATGAGTTGTTTCAGGTTGCGCTGGATGATCATGTCCTGCACAGAGCCCATTGTGATCTTGAGCAGGTTGGTGTCGGTCGCGTTGGTAAAGTGTCCGTAGATCTCCTTCTCGGGGTTCCGGCTCAGCGCGCGGAACTTGTCGAGGAAGTACTTGCTGGCCGCCTTGTAGTCGTCTTCGGGCCCGTGGTAGTCGGTGAAGCCGTACTTGGTGATGGGGCTGTGCGGCAGCTTCTCCTTGAAAAGATCCATCTTGTTGAGGAAGAGGATCATGGCCGATTTCGTGAACCAGTGCGAGTTGGCGATGGACTCCCACAGCATCAGGGCTTCGTTCATTTGGTTCTGTGTTCTGCGGTGAGCTCACAGCGCGTCAATAGAGGGTCGACTCAGGTCATGTTGCCTTACCCCATCCTTGTCCTCCACCAGGCACTGATCGTAGCCACTGATGGCAACGAGGAAAAGCAGGCAGTGCACGTTCTCGAAGCAGTGTATCCACTTCTTCCGTTCCGATCTCTGGCCGCCCACGTCGAACATCCTGTAGGTCAATTGACCTAGGTCGAATATGGTCTCGGTGATACCGGTAGTCCTTAGCCGTGAGCGGAGAAGGTCCTGGTTGTTAGGAACGTATCCGTCGGCCCAGATGCGGTCCATGTCGTCAATGAAACTGCACCGGCCGAGTCAGCCGTCATCCGAGGCTGCACAGGGGACAGAGCGATACATACTAAGCCAGGTTGTCATGCAACGCATACTCATTACCCTTTGCAATCGCCGCTCTGACGCCGCTATCCTTCCACAGCGCCTTGATGGGCTCGAAATAATCTTGTGGCAGCTTCTCCTCGAGGCCAATCTCGTTCTCCACGAGAATGTGAGCCATATATTTCTGCGCAAATCGGACGAGTCAGCCTTGAGGTCCTACGTCTTCCCCGCAGTCACAAGGAGAGGCAGCCAATGGCTCACGAGGCCAAGAGGGCATCGACAACAGGGCAAGAAGCTCACCTCGTTGTCTGCGTTGTCAAACTGGTAGTTAAGCTCGGTCATGGCCTCATGGATGGTGCGAAATGAGTGGACGATGTTGCTGAAGATGACTGGCTTCCACTCGAGCCTCTCGCGCTTGTTGAAGCCTTCGGAATAAATGAGCTTCATCTGCTTGAGAATGGTAGACTTTCCAGACTCTCCAGCTCCTGTTGGGAAGCAGCAGGTCAGTTTCCTTTCGAATATTGGTATCGGAGAGCGCAGTACGACGGCACAGGGTATTCCCAAGCCAGTGGTAGTTGGTCGTGGGACGCCGCGGGCGCGGGGGCTGCCGGGGCAGAGCTTACCGAGCAAGAGCAGTTTTACTTCTTTGGACATGCGCTTCTCATCCTGGCGAATGACCCGGTCGATGTCGCGCGAGCGAGCAGCGCCGCTGTTGGTCTTGTCGCGGCTTCCGAAGCACATGTTGGAACGAGGGTAAGCCAGCGTTGCGGCTGAGCAGCACAGTATTGGGGGTTCGGCTTTGACCCAAGAGGAGGGCAAGGCGAGGTTCCGAGGTTAGCAATGGGTCACGGCCTGCTCGGCCGGCTTGTTGGATGCGCCGCGTCGCGAAGGCTCAGTCGGCCAGTGATTGTCTCGTCAGTCCCCCTCGGCAGACAGCCGTGTTCGCCAAGACGCGCCTGTTGCGTCGCTGAGCTGGTGGTGACGAGGTAAGGTAAAGAGCGTCAGGTCGTCCGGGGTTGGATCGTGGGAAGGGCAACAGCGCCTCTCGAAGCCTAATTAGAGTCTCGCCGACATCAACAATCGTATGAGCACGCCAGGCAAGGTCCGTGTTGGGTACGGGAAGCTTATTAGGCGAGCAGCCAACCACGCGACAGGTCAAGACAGCCCGAGGCAAAAGGAGAAAATATTCCCCTCCTCGTGGCAGGAGCTCCGCCAGAGAAACGTGGTAACGGAGGATCCTTTATGGCGATTTTTGGGCCCTCGTCTCTTGTCCTGTCGCTGTCGCTGCAGCTCCAGGTGCTAGCATGGGTACCCGACTGGCTCGCAAGAGTCGGCAGCAAGGATGGTTGGCGCCGGACGGGGGTGACGTGAGCGGAGATGGTGGGCTCCAGCGGCGCGACTGCTGCCCACCCCACGCATCGGGGCAGACGGAGCCTGCAGGTAATATGCTTGCAGGGCCGTCTCGGAACCCACGCGGCGTCGTCGAGACGTGGCGGAGGGAGGGTTCCATCATGCTGGCTGCTGCTGGCGGGCTGCTGGATCGGGTTGCTGAATCAGGACGTTGACGGCAAGCACGGCTGGCAGCGGGGTCCAACGTGCCTTACGAGTACAAGTAGGCCTTGGTGCAGCCATGTACCCGTCAGTACTTGTCAGCACCAGGCGCTAACAGGGTGCCTGATCTTGGCTTCGCGGGGCCTGCAGCGGCCAAGCGAAGCCCCTGCGCAAGGCTCTCATTTGATCTCTTGCACAAAAGCCCGCATCGTGGAAGGACGTGTGCTCGTACGTGTAGGCACACGTGCGCGCGTCCTGAGGGCATTCTCAAGGGAGGGCAAGGCACCTACGAGCAACGTAAGGTAGGTTCCTGGGTACCTTAAGTTTTACCGTTTACGACGACGACGTCCGAGCCCCAGCCAGTGAGTGGTGATGGAGCCTCACAGCCCGGCCCTCCAACACCAACAATGCCTCGGAGGGATACCACCGACCACAGGGCGGACGGCCGCACGCACGGATGCATAAGAGTTGGTTATGACCGCCTCCTCGTACTCGCTCCCGCCCAAGTTTGCTGCAACCGCACGGGCGAGGGGTATCGCGTGTTTCTTGCCCGCCTCGGCGTATTATGCTGCGCTGCTACCACAGACCTTCTTGCTTCCGAGAACCAGGAGACTGACTGCGAGATAACCACTCAACCCCATGCGCGGAAAACCCGCAGCGCCCTGATTCGTCGGCGGACGCAGCGTGTAATAGCCCCCCCTGGACTGACGTCCGAAGCAGAAGGGCCATCCTTCTGACATGGCGCCGGACGCTAGACCCGGATTGTTCTGGGCCAAAATATCCTGCCCGCGCCGCTGTGTCGAATGATAGAAGCCAGCCGTCCCTCCAGTTCCCGAGCCAGGCTGCGGCCTGGACAGAGGCCAACGTGTGAGCGGTGCGTGGCCGTCGGGCAGAAGCCACCATCGTTTGTCCCCGACGATTGCGGCACGTCGCGTGGCATCCACGACGAAGGCGACGCCTCCTGCAGAACAGGCATCGGACCAACCAAACGGAGCCTTGGAGCGGCAACCAAGAGCACGAACGAGTGGGTGCCAAGGGACGGCGCAACTCAGCCACTGTGGGCTACCCGGCCCCGGCTCCCGGTTGCTGTTCCGGTCGCCAAGCGCATGTTGCTCGCAATCAGTGCCTCGGGAGGGTGAAGGATGACGGAGTGCCAGATGGTGACGGCATGGGGCACTCGTCCACCCACATGTTCCCGCTGCCACAAGACCCTACGAGTAGTACAATAAGGTACCTTACGTAGCTGAGGGGTGGCTGCTGCGGCTGCGAGTAATCAGGCGGTGCTCATGTCGCTAATGCCGCTGAAGAATGGCCTTGTTCGCTTTCTTACGAGTACCTTGAGAAGCAAAACACTGGCATCGAGCTAATTCTGCACATTGCGGCGCTTGCATTGGCGCGATGACACCGCCATGGGGCCCTGCAAGCGATCAACAGGCAACCGTTGGAACTTTGAAAGCTCTCGACAACCTGCGTCGCGACGAGATGCCCAGTCGGCGCAAGCAATGGCGGCCCTAAGAACATGGCACAATTCAATTCATCGACTGCCCTGGCAAGGGCCGTGTTTCAACCATGTGGCGCTCAAGGACCACTCGCCACAAAAAGGGCTTGGGATCATGTCATAGGCGGGGACCAATATACCTGGTCATGCGATATAGCAAGAGCAAAGGCGTTTCTCAGTCGAGCATGATCACGATGATGCGACTTGAAAGATGAAAATCACCGACGGGTTTCGATGCCATTGTACGGATATTTGCTCAGTCGCCACTCCACAGCCTGCGTGCCCAGCAAAGAAGGCCATTTACAGCTTTGACTTGATGCGGATGCCAAAACGGGATTACCAATAGGTGTTTCGGCTTCGCCCACGCGCGGCCGCACAAGTGCGCATCAGACATGCAGTGCAGCGTGCTTTCATGTCGTTGTCGACGACGTTGTTGCCCCGCTTGGTGAGCCTGCCGGCCATGATCGCCATCAGCCGGTGCTCGTGACGCAGGCAAAGCCCTCGGAAGGGTGCCAGTGACTATTCCGACCAAGGGTAATTACTGCAACGCTGCACGCATGCAAACAGCATTACGAGCACGTCGTATGCCTCGTAACCACGAGTACTACCTACCTCGCGCCGCCAGGTGAACTTGCTGACAGCCTCAAGCCATGCGCGCCCAAACGAAATAGGTAGGTAAGTGGTGGGGAATGCCGGGCGGCGCAGCAGCGTCATTCTGCGAAGCTGAAACCGATGGCCGGAATTACACAATGCCACGCGGCTTGGACGACAGACTGCAGCTGCATACCTTAGGTAATTAAATTAATTAACCGGTGACATGGAACGGCCGCATGAACCGGAGCCACGCTCCAGACCGACGTATCGTAGTCCGAGATGATTCCTTCAACCGATGACAACGGGGTTGGGATAGCTGCGTCGCGATTTATGGCTTCCATTGTTGACACCGCCTGGCTGCGGGGCGATGCCACGCGGTTGCATGGCCTGGCAGGGCTCTTGTGTCTGCCGTCAGCCAGCGAAGAGTCGTATCAAGAACAGCTTGCTTGACTGTTGCTGACCTTATAATCGTATGTGGACGAGGCTCGATGCCGCGCGTTCGCCGGATTCCGACGCCGTCGCAGGGCGACTTGATGCGCGGAGAGTTGATCGGTAGACACAAAGATGGATCGCGATGGCGAATCGGAGGTCGGAGAATGGACCTGAGGCTTCGTCGAATGCGGCGTCGGAGACTGTCACGCAGATTGGCGGATTGCCAGGTTAGGCAAGCACGGGTATTCATTCGAGAGTCCTCCACATGGCGGCAGCATCTCCAATGGATGGGCTGCTTGGCAGAACGTCGGCTTACCTACCTTACCTACCTTACGTGATGTACTAGAGGATCGATCGATGCACAGGCAAAGGATTACACGTGTTTGGTCGGCGGCGATAGTCCCGATCTGCGGTTGTCAGAGTTGATACTAGCGTTGTCATTCACCATGTCGGAGATTGTCTCTTTACCACACATCTCCGGGGCCCGGAGAATTTCCATTTCAGGCAAACAGACATTTGATACTGGTTTCAAGTATCTTGGCCGGCCCCAACGCCCCCACAGCCACTTTCCTGCAAGCTACGAGTATCCCCGCCAAAGAGCCCGGCGAGGTCCTGGTATTGTTGGCTAAAGCTGGCCATTAGCTGCTTAACTCAAGGTACTCACATTGCGGTGACAAAACTTCACAGTGGATTCCTGAACTCCGCCGCTTTACTTAGCTAGCCCTCATCAAACGGCTCAAGAGCGGGCAGGATGACATGGCGAGACGAAATGACTCAAAAGTACGGAGTAGCGGAAGTAGATCGGGATCTACTGACTTGATGTCCATCGCTAACTCTAGGTGGAATTGAAAGGCAGCCTCATCACATTGCTGATAACCATCTGTCACATCTGGGTGCCCATGACCTACTCGTGTTCCACGCCGGTGCCCATGAGATACGTTAGAGCCCCGGCAACAAGAAGACGACCTCATCCGTTCCCCTAGACTAATTTTGCAGTCTCTTCCTGCAATCAAGCCCGACTTTCTCGCAGATGCCCGCGGGATGAAGCTGTTGTCCCTTTGCCGTCGAACGTATTCCTCTTTGATTCAATTGAGATGCTTGGGAAGTGTAGAGATCTTGAAGCCCACGGAAGAAACAAGACATGCGGATGATATGGTGGTCCCCCCCCCCCAATTTAGAAATTAAAAAGCAGCATGAATCAGTCACTCGAAGATGGGCGACTCTCTGCCACAGCAGTGCTTGGGGCAGGCCATGATTGATTAGAACGTTTCGTCCTCTGGGGTCTTGGCCACCCGGAAAGGACTTGCACAATTGGCTCTACGTACTGTCGACAAAGTAAGGTAGCTTCGGTGAGATGGGGAGGAAACCTTGTTTACAATACCCTCCACGAGTCCCTAGGTAGG
This sequence comes from Tolypocladium album, assembly GCA_024341135.1. Classification (NCBI taxonomy): domain Eukaryota; kingdom Fungi; phylum Ascomycota; class Sordariomycetes; order Hypocreales; family Ophiocordycipitaceae; genus Tolypocladium; species Tolypocladium album. Next base: position 6,444 of record JALHCF010000007.1, read on the forward strand.
TACCTGTTTAGATCCGTCATCCCAACGGTACCGGGTAATCCAATATCTCTACCGATTGAGAGCAGGACTTGGCTCACTCGACAGGCAATTGGATACGATACTCAAGCATGCGACGCCAGATCGCAAACGCCCGAGCCACGACGAGAATGCCCTGCTCGCGCAGCCGCCCGACCACAGCTCTTGGCTGCTGCCCAACTGTCCCAAGGTCTCGGCACACGCAGCGGAGCTCGAGGCCACTGTGCCCGCGGACGCCGCCAAAATTTTCGACCCCACTGACGCCGACGCCTGGGAAAAAGCTGCGACGGGCGATTCCAATTCTTCTTCCGCCTTACAACACCATCAACACCAACACCAAGTCACCCATTGCTTCTGCGCCAGCAATACCGTTGTCCGTGATACCCCGATCGCGCGCTCCATTCTCTACTTCTTCTTCTTCTTCCACTTCCAGCAACATGTCTGAAATCACGCACCCCACCATCAAGGGTGAGTAGGCCAAATTTTTCTGCTACCCCGCGCTGGGTGCATTTTGCTGCCCCTCCATGCATGACGGTGCGACGGCGGGCGATGCTGCTGGCGAGAGCGGACGCCGGTGTTGCTGCGTTCGAGGTCGCGGCCATTGAAGTATCGACTTGAAGTCGCTCCCGGCTTTCAATTGAGTCAATGGCATCGCAGGCCGCCGAGACAGCTAGCTCTGTGTCTCGCGCAGCAGTCAGGTGAAATTCTCAAGTGAGAACATGACGTCGACCGCACATTGACCGCTGCCCAAGCCGCTGTCGCCCACGACCTTGAAAAGACCAGCTTAATATCGAACAAATTGCTGATGGCATGCACAGATGGCTGGTTCCGAGAGATCTCGGACATGTGGCCCGGTAAGCATTCTTTCGAGCAGCGCCGCTCAACCCTGAAGCTCATGCCCCGCCAATAGGCCAGGCCATGACCCTCAAGGTCGAAAAGGTGCTGCACCACGAGAAGAGCCAGTACCAGGACGTCCTGATCTTCAAGTCCACCGACTACGGCACTGTGCTTGTCCTGGACAACGTCATCCAGTGCACCGAGCGCGATGAGTTCTCCTACCAGGAGATGATTGCTCACCTCGCCTTGAACTCGCACCCCAACCCCAAGAAGGTTCTCGTCATCGGCGGCGGCGATGGCGGTGTCCTCCGCGAGGTCGTCAAGCACGACTGCGTCGAGGAGGCCATTCTCTGCGACATCGACGAGGTACACCCCTTCCACCCGTCCGGTTGTCTCTGCCCGCTGATGCTAAGACGCCGGCCTTAGGCTGTCATCCGCCTGTCCAAGCAGTACCTCCCCGGCATGGCCGCCGGCCTCACCCACGCCAAGAGCACCGTCCACGTCGGCGACGGCTTCAAGTTCCTCGACGACTACAAGAACAGCTTCGACGTCATCATCACCGACTCGTCCGACCCTGAGGGCCCCGCCGAGAGCCTCTTCCAGAAGCCCTACTTCCAGCTTCTCCACGACGCCCTCCGTGAGGGCGGCGTCATTTCCACCCAAGGTTGTATGTCTCATTTTTTCTTGGGGAAAGTAGAGGGGTCCCATGGAGCGGCAGCGTGTGGCAACCGGGGCTGGCGCAACGCCAACCTGGTCATGCCCGTCGAATCCTAGGGGCCGCCCGAGGCTAGTGCTGCTTTCCCACAGCCATGCTTCCGGTAGTACCGTGTTGCACGAAGTCGCGCGCGCGACCTGCTGTTGTCGTTCGAGCTGTCTTTTCATGCTCTTCGCTGTACAAGATTTGAAGGAGGCACACCGTTGCTGACTCGTGAACCACAGCTGAGAACCAGTGGCTGCACCTGCCTCTCATCACCCAGCTCAAGAAGGACTGCAAGGAGATCTTCCCGGTGGCCGAGTACGCCTACACCACCATCCCCACCTACCCCTCGGGCCAGATCGGCTTCATGGTCTGCTGCAAGGACCCCAACCGCGATGTCAAGGTGCCCGTTCGCCAGTGGACGCCCGAGGAGGAGGAGCAGAAGTGCCGCTACTACAACGCCGAGATCCACAAGGCCAGCTTCATCCTGCCGACCTTTGCCAAGAAGGCCCTGCAATAGGCGAGCGATTTGGAGAGCGTTGGAAGTTGGAAGGACGGTAAAAGGGGGATGAGCTTTGAGATGGTGTCACTTGGGTCAATGCGTTATGAAATCTTAGTGATGAGAGCCACTACGCAGAGCAACTGCAAGCCCTCTGCTGGAGTCGGAAAATATGAAAGAACATGAAATCCTCTGCCATGACCTTTGCCTTATTCAATCTGGCAACACATGTGAAAGCACTTTGTGGTTCATATTTTGATTGTACGATCACGGCCATCTATCTACAGGTCTGGCCTCAAGTGCTGGGGTATCAGGAGCTTGGCTCTTTAAACTGTATCTTTCCTTGGCTCACATCCGGGTAGACGTCAAAACGGCGTTGGGTGTTCAGGGGAATGTTCTTCCTCGCCTCGACGATCTTGGCTCCGTCGAGCTCGGCCTCGATGATGGTCTCCGTCTCGTCGGCCTGGACGAGCACCTTGGCCATGGGGTCGACGATCATGCTGTGGCCCCAGGCATTGTACGACGCGCTCATGTCGCGTGCGGGGCTGCACATGGCGACGTAGATCTGGTTGTCGACTGCGCGGGCTCGGGCGAGCAGCTCCCAGTGCAGGGCGCCGGTGGTGAGGTTGAAAGCTCCCGGGTAGACGAGGGCGAAGGCGCCCTTGCGGGCGGCGATGGTGGCGAGCTCGGGGAAGCGCACGTCGTAGCAGATGGCGACGGCGAGGATCCCGTAGCCCGGCAGCGGGACGAGGGCGAGGCGGTTGCCTGGGCTCAGGACGTCGGACTCGCGGAATGTGATCTTGCCGGGGATGTCGATGTCGAAGAGGTGCACCTTGCGGAAGGTGTCGAGCAGGGCGCCGTCGGGCCCGAAGACGAGGCTGGTGTTGTAGTACTTGGAGCCATCGTGAGGGTCCCGCTCGGGGATGGAGCCGCCGACGAGGAAGACGGCGTTGTCGGCGGCCATGCGCGAGAGCGCGTGGAAGGACGGCGCCTGGTCGGCGGGCGGGGGCGAGGGCAGCAGCGTCTCGGCGTAGTCGGGGAAGTAGGCGCAGCCGTAGGGCGAGTTGAAGCACTCGGGGAGGACGACGATCCTGGCGCCGGCCTGCGCGGCCTTGGCGACCTGGGCGGCGGCGCGGGCGAGGTTGGCGGGCTTGTCGGCTCCCGATGCGAGCTGGACGCAGGCGAGCTTGACGGGCTGCCGGAGCACGGGGCCGGCGGGCGCGGACGACATGTTGCGGGCGAAGCGGGAGCGGAGAAGGGGCGCGAGGAGGGAGCTCGTGCGAGGGGCCTGCGGGCGGGAGAGGAGCAGGGCGAGAGGCCGGAGGGCGGAGAGCATTGCTCGTCGGGGTCAAGGTGGCATGGCGAGCTTCGTGAGGCGGAGGGGCACGGCGGAGGATGCGATGACGGCGGTGGATGTGGGGGTTTGGTGGGTGGAGACGGAATGGGCCGCTGCGGAGGTTGAGTTCCGGCGCGAACCCAGCCTCGACGAGACAGATATCGCGTGGCGAGAGCTTCAAGCGTGGGGCTCTTGGTGAGGAACGGAACTCTTGAGTCGGAATCAGCGAAGAGCCAGATTCGCATTGGGGGCCACCCAGGTCCCCTGCGCCGCCGGGAGCCAAACAGCGCTCAACAATATTGGCCTGGCGTCTGTCCGCGGGTGATTTCTATCCTACTCGTACAGCACCTGAGCGCTGCCGGTTTGCTTTTTCCCGCACCTCACCTTGCTCTGGATTGGTCCCCATGATCGTGTCGTTGCGGTGCGGTCCGATGAGCCGCCAGCACCAAGCCGGCCATTCATTGACGGGCGAGGCCTCTGTTCGCCACTACGCAATACGACAGGCAGAGGGAGAGTAAGGAGGTAGTCAACGGCTGCTGGCTACCAGCCTGGACGACATGCGAACACACCGCCAAGACACGCTCTGCATGCTGGCCGATGGACGCTTGGGTGTCATTGGCTGGCCTGGGTTGTTGATGCGGGTGCAGAGGCGCCCCCGATGATCGCGATATCGCCTGCAGCGACGTGCGTGGTGTGCGGAGCATGGCTCGGCGGCCTAGAGTCCGACTCGCGGCATTTCGACGACATGGCCTTGCGTGTAAGCGAGATAAGCGAGAGGGAAACACGCGCTCTACGACTAATCGTTGGTACAAGTACTCGTACATAACAGCTGATGGAGAGGAGCCGGGTAGTGCCAGGACTGACCCGCTGTGGCACTGCAGTGCTCCCATTGCGCTAGTCCCAGGCCGGGGACGGGAGGCCACCACGACCTCGCAACTGCCAGCTATCACCGGCGCTCGTCCGCCAGGCAGCCCGTTCTCGCCTCCTGTCGTCATCACACCCGCCATCCATCCATCCGTCCATCATCTGCCGTTTCTTGTTGCAACACCGTGTCTTCAGCTTCGCCTGCGCAGCAATGACTCGCGTCTCTGTCTACTCGGCGGCCCTGGTGGCCTACGCGGCCGGTATGTTTCGCCCCCCGGCTTCCACGCCATGACGTCGTCGTTCGCCCTCAGCACCAGCCCGCATCGCCGTCTTCCGTTCCAACGGGACCGGCCCAGCGAGAGCGCAAGCATGGAAGAGGTCAAAGGCTGACAGCGCGCGCACGTTCTAGCGACCGCCATGATTGTCACCTCCATCGCCACGCCCAACTGGGTCTCGTACTCGGTCACGACGCCCCAGGGCGACAGGTTCGAGAAGCACATCGGCCTGCACAAGAGCTGCTCGACGCTCGACTCGCCGCCGTGCCGCGACTTCCCCTACGCGGAGCTGTGCCGGGCGGGCGAGCAGCGCTACTTCTGCTCCATGTGGCGCACCGTCGGCTTCATGGCCTCGCTGGCGGCTATCCTTTGCCTCGCCGGGCTCGTCGGCTTCGCCGTCGTCCTGCGCGGCGGCAAGTACAAGCGCGAGACGGGCTGGCCGTTTGTGACGGGCATGCTGTCGCTGGTGGCCGTGATGGAGCTTGTCATGATTTCGATTGTGGTGAGTGGCTCCCTCCCTCCCCGATGACTGAGTACATTGCCAGGGCGATGTTTGCTGAAGATCGGACCAGGCCTACCTCTTTGAGCACGACGACCAGTTCACAGTCCCCGGGTGGAACCTCGACTACTCGTGGTACCTCAGCACATTCAGCGCCTCCATGTGTCTCCTCGCCGCCGTGGGCCTGGCCGTCTCGGCATACGTGCTACCGCCGGAAGAGGGCTATGATTTCCTCGAGGACCCGCTCGACGCCTGAGCGGCAGCACGGCGGGCTTCGACAGTACCGTTTTGCTCTAATTTTTACCTGTGAATAGCTATACACGGCATAAAGACGGCGTTTCGGAGCGCTTGCATGTTTTGAACGGATCGGGTTGTTATTAAGAAGAGCCGGGCTCGTTGAAATAGGAGCTTTAATTGTGTCACGGCACCTGCTTGTATGTGGCCTAGCGTAATGACATTGATTCAATGGAGACCCGTATAGGGGCCTCTGTCTTCCGGAAGACGCAGCCATAGTGGCCGTTTCCTCGTGGATGCAAGAATGGAACAACAACGCGCAAGCAGCGGCGGCACCCGCCTCGTCGTGAACAGGATGGCCATATGCGAGCTTGCTTGGACTGTCAAAGGACGGACCGAAGAAACAAAATCAGATACAGCAGAGGCCTCGAATGCGGCAGACTCGTGGGCTCGTCTGGTATCTGTGGTGGGTGACACGGCATGCAGCCGGACCCGCGGCTCCGGCCGGGGTGCTCCACCGTTCGCAACCCCGTCGGCGGGGCAGCCGGCATGTCTGCATCACCCCTCACTTCACCCAACTTACAAGACCGTCGGCGTCCTCCGTCTCACGATATCCAACTTAAACTTACTCTCAAGTCCCAATTTCACAGATACATTCGACCGTCGCACAAACACATCTCAGGTAGACTGTCAAGCGTTCAGACGAGCTCTCTGTTAAACCCCGCCTTCGCGACCGCGCCCATCCACCATGGCCGCCGGCCTGACCCCCGAGCAGCTCAGCCTCTTCCACCGCGACGGCTACCTCATCATCCCGTCTGCGCTGCGCCCCGAGACGGTCGCGGGCCTGCTCGCCGAGACGCGCGCCCTGCTGGCGGGCTTCTCGCTCGCCGACCACCCGCTCACGCGCTTCTCGACGGGCGAGAAGTCGGCGCACGTGGGCGACGACTACTTCCTGTCGAGCGGCGACAAGGTGCGCTTCTTCTTCGAGGAGGACGCCTTCGACGCGCAGGGCCGCCTCGTCCGCGACAAGGAGCGCGCCGTCAACAAGATCGGCCACGGGCTGCACGCCCGCAGCCCGCCGTTCCGGGCCCTCATCGACGAGGGCACCGCGGCGGCCCGCGGCGAGGTCAGCCCCGCGGGCATCGCGCGCGCGCTCGGCTTCCGCGACGCGCGCTGCCTGCAGAGCATGGTCATCTGCAAGCAGCCCGAGATAGGCGGCGCCGTGCCGCCGCACCAGGACTCGACGTTCCTGTACACGAGCCCGCCGTCGGCCGTCGGCTTCTGGTACGCGCTCGAGGACGCCACGCTCGAGAACGGCTGCCTGAGCTTCCTGCCGGGGTCGCACCGCTGGGCCCCCGTCGAGAAGCGCCTGGTACGCAGCGCCGGCGGCGCGGGCGGCACCGAGATGGTCGACAACGACGGGCCGCGCTTCCCGGCCGGGGCGGTGGGCCAGGAGCCGCCGTCGCATGGGGCGGGAGATGGCGACGCGGCCGCGTACGTGCCGGGCGAGGTCAAGGCCGGGGACTTGGTGCTCATTCACGGGAACCTGCTGCACAAGAGCGAGCGCAACACGAGCAACAAGGGGAGGATCATCTACACCTTCCACATCATCGAGGGCGAGGGCACCGAGTACGACCAGCGGAACTGGCTGCAACCGCCGGAGCAAGGCTTCACGAAGCTGTATTCCTAGGCCCTCCTCTGGAATGTAAGACGAAATTAGTAAACGAGGAATCATGGCGTGCAATGACCGAGTCGGCGAAACGGACGTCTTCAATTCTGTCAGAGACGTGTGTCTATCTAATGTATATCTCAGCCTAGAACCGAGCCCCGCGAGGGGTCCAAGAACATGTCCCGGGTATCTAGTGTCCGACTAGCCTAGCAATAAATGATACAGTCTACGCATGCAGTTGCGCCCTCGACGCTTCTCGTAAACATCCAAACCCCACAGTCGCCTATTACGCCTCCTCATCGCTCTCATCATCCGAGTCAGAGTCATCTGAAGAAGAGGAAGACGATGAAGTCTCGCTGCTCGACGACTCATAGCCTTCGGCGGACTTGGCATCCGCTTCGTCGTCGTCGTCGGATTCGTCCGAAGAGCTCTCGTCGCTGCTCGTGTCCGAGTCACTGTCCGACTCCGACCCCGACTCCGACTCAGAGCTGCTGTCGTCCACATTGACCCGCAGCTTCCTCCGCCTCTTGCCGGTGCCGTCGTTGAGTCTCATCCTCTTATCGCTGCCGGTGGCTGCGGCCGTGTTGGAGTCGCTGGAGGCGATGGTGTTTGACGATTGCGTTGTCCGGCTATCATCCGTTTGCTCCCCGTCCGATAGCTCGTCGAGGATCATCTCGGCACGCATGCGCTTCACCAATCTCCGAACGATGACATCGCCATCTTGAGAGGTGGCAACGTATTCGACCTCGTCGAAGCCCTTCCTCTTTTGACGAGACTTCTGGAGAGGCAGCATGTCGGTGAGCAACTTCTCGTAGCTCAACTGTTTGGCTTCAAGGTCCTTGGTGCCTGCGGGGAACGCTGACGCCCCTTCTGCGATGTCTTTGGTCCTGAGTTCCATGGCCGTTTCCTGCAGCCTCGTTCTGACGAACCCCTTCAGGTCCCGAATGTACTCATAGAAGGTGCTGATATTGGCTGCGGGAAGGTCATCGGCTTCGAAGGCGTGCTTGATCAGGGTGGATTGGTGGTTCTTGTTGAACTTCCAGCTATCGCGTGACAACTTCCACAGGTTGAGGTATTCAAGTGCAGGTTTGAGGTCGGTGGGGGCTGTGGGCTTCTGCTTCCTGCCCGAGCCTTTGCTTTTCTTCTTCTCCTTAGGTCCTTTGCTGGAGTTGTCGGTAGCAGCGGGTAAGAGATCTTTCTTTGTCGGCGTGTCGCCAAAGGAAACGGATTTGGTCTTCTTTGTTTGCGCATTCCTGTCATCGGCCTGATTCTCCCTTCGAGGCTTTTTATTCTCGAGGGACGAGTCCGTGGCTAGCGGGGCCTCCGGTTTTCTTTTGTTTGAGTGACCCTGCTGCTGGGTAGTGCTTCGGTGCCCAACAGCCGGGGTGTCGCCGTTCGCTGGCTCCGATGCAGCCCCGGGCGACTTGAGCTTGAGGCCCAATCTCTTCCAAGCTGGCACCCGCACCGCCGCCGTGTTCCCGTTGGACGACATCATGTTGGGCCCGATTAGGCAGGCTTCTTGGACGCGACGGCGAAGGATTGGGTGGACAAAGGCGCTCTGCTATCTGGCTGGCGCTTCGGGGGCTCGAGCAGTCTGTGGACAGGCTGCTGATGTGTCGGCTTCCAATTGCAGCAGAAGCTTCGTCTCGTACAGATCCAAGCACTCGAACCTCGGTCAATGCGATTGGATCGCCACTGCGTCGACGCTGTCGGCTTTGTTGAGTTTGGGATGAAGGGCCTCTTGAAGTCGCTCTTGGCCAACTTTTTTTCTCGAACGGGGCCTCCCGCTCCTAGTCTGGCGCCGGGGACAAGGATAACGCCCCCTCCGGTCTCAGAGTCCCCAAGCCGCTGCCAAAAATACAGCTGGATAAGCTATCCTAGTGAGGCACGCACGCTGTCAACTGAGCCAGAGCGAGCTCATAAAGATGCCATTATCGTGACATAGAGGCGAGACTTCTTGCTCGCTGAGAGCGATGCCAACTGACGCTGTGAGAAACAGGATGGCGAGGTTGGGCACCAATAGTCCGCAGAAGTGGGCTGGCAGCAGTCGAGTATTTTTGTCAACGTCCTGAGTCCTGTCTGGTGGGCAGAGTTCGTGCCTCAGGCCCAAACGCGACGACGAGGCACCAGCGCAGCCTTCTGGCCTGCACCAATGAAGGCCCACCTGACCGCCCGGCTCCAGGCAAGCTCCTGCTAACGTAACGCGTCGGACCTCGTACACCAGCACATCGTCACCGGCACCTCCACCCCATCAGACACCTTTCTGCACCTCGCGGCTGCTGTTGAGCTGGTACTGGAGCTTCGAACCTCAACGTTGTTTAAGTCGCCCCGGGAAGGGCCACCAATCCTTCACAATGTCTGGTGTGTTAAGCCCGTACCAGCTACGATTGATTCCTGGCTAACCCACGATGCCTCCACAGCCGGCGCCTACGACCGACACATTACCATCTTTGCCGACAATGGTCGCCTGTACCAAGTCGGTACGTCGGGTCCCCAGATGTCATCAACTGACGGATCGATGGTGGAGCCTCTGGCTCTACCAGCGACCGTCGGCGACGGCTAGCAGCTGCTGACAACTTGCACAGAGTATGCCTTCAAGGCAATCACAGCCGCGAACATCATGTCGGTAGGCGTGCGCGGGAAGGACTGCGCCGTGGTCCTCTCGCAGAAGAAAGTGCCGGTAGGCTTCGAACACATCACTGCCTGGCTAGGCTCGCGCTGAGACAGACCCCAGGACAAGCTCATCGACCCGTCGTCCGTCTCCCACATCTTCCAGATCTCTCCTTCAGTCGGCTGCGTCATCACCGGATCGATAGCCGACGCTAGAGCGTTCGCACAAAGGGCTCAGGGAGAGGCCGCCGAGTTCAGATACAAGTACGGATACGAGATGCCCGCCGATGTCCTGGCGAAGCGACTCGCCAACATCAGCCAGGTGTACACTCAACGGGTGGGTGACCTCCGCGTCCAGTTCCCGTGGCGGCAAGGTACTAACGCCCGACAGGCCTACATGCGTCCATACGGCGTTGCTACCACAATCATCGCCCTCGACTCCGAGCTCGGCCCCCAGCTGTTCAAGTGTGACCCCGCTGGGTACTACATTGGCTACAAGGGCACCGCCGCCGGCCCCAAGCAGCAGGAAGCGCTGAATCACCTGGAGAAGAAGCTGCGCAACAAGGACCACGCCGAGGGATCTTGGGAGGAGGTTGTGGAGCTGGCCATCACTACGTTGAGCACGGTTCTCAGCATGGACTTCAAGAAGGGGGAGATTGAGATCGGAATCGTCGGTGGCCCTCGTCCCGACGGCAAGGAAGGAACACATGCCGCATTCCGCATGCTCACCGAGGACGAAATCGACGAAAGATTACAGGCGATCGCGGAGAAGGACTAGAGACGATGGCACGTATGTTGGCACTGTCAGGGATCTCAGGAGAGCCGACGGTGACAAGGGAAATGCGTGCAGACCAGTGCAGGCTGCTGTGATGGAGGCGCTGCCTGGGAGGGATGCCAAGCCTCGATGGGTGAGAGATATCGTCGGGCCATGCATCCCTTGTTTCATTAGACAAACTCAATGTGCAATAGACTCAGTTCACGACGAGGTTCTGCTCATGACTTCGCCTTAGTTTGCGATGACACAGCTCACAAAGTTAGTGCTCGTCCAGGGGAGGGGGAACGGACTGCCAGCCAACAAAGTCCGCGGTTGTGGCACCGCTACTCCGGATCTTGCTTTACAGCCAGGCGGCCAAAATGCCGTGAAGAGAGAAACGGCTCGACAGCTCAAGGCTCGACTTTCACACCTCGTTAGCCGGCTGCTGCCCAAGGCAAATGGTTCGTCCCATGTGACAACGAGCGTTGGATGACGGTGGCATCTGAAGTTGCATCCATCCCGTCCAGCAGTCTCGCTCCCAGGCAGGCACAAGTTTCCAGTAGATGGCGGTTCTGTACCTCAAGGTCTACCGTCCTAGTCAGGCAAGCTTGTCGAACGGTTACGATATTCGCATCCTGGAAGGGAAAGCCCCAGTTTCTGTCGGGTCTGAAGGCGACTAGAAGGTTGGTGTACCAATCCGCAGCGGTATAGAGCCAGATTCGCGTGGAGCTACGATTCTGGACCGCAGCATTGCCCTGCCGCTGCCTGGGCTACAAGTACGCCGCAACCGCTGAGCGCACGCTCGGGACGCCGCGACCCACGATGGAACTCGAACGCAATCCGGACAGTCCACAGCTCTCCATCGCCATCGTTTCTGCTAAGATTTGTTTTCTGGATGGATTGAGAACGTGCAGGCACTCAACGGTTACTCGTAGTGGCGTATTAGGCAATCGGGGTTCGCATAGCCCCGATTCCTGCACGTCGCTGCCCTCGAGGCGGGGTTTGCTGACGAGCCGAAGCTCGCTATCGTACAGCTCCACCCCGTGCCGACATCCCAGGAACGCATCTCAACTCTCCGACCGCCCGCCAAGTTTCGTCATCTCGTTTCCCAAGATCCCCAGCGCACGTGGTATCCGACCACGGGGGAAGCCGTCGCAATGTCCGTCATTCTTTGTACCGGTACTGCTGCCCTCTCCTTACTCGTAGGAGGGCCTTGAGCTGACCTGACTGATCCAGCCGGATATGATCACACCATCAGGTTCGCGGCCTGCGCCGAGCACAACACGCGACTTGCGCTGACTCTGGGCCTGCAGGTTCTGGGAGGCCCTCTCTGGCATTTGCTCGCGCACCATACAGCACCCCGACTCGCAGGTCAACCGCCTGTGCATCTCCCCCGATAAGCGATTCCTCGCCGCCGCGGGACACCAAACCGTCAAGCTCTACGACATCAAATCGACGAACCCAAATCCACTCCTGACGTTTGAGGGCCACACCGGAAACATCACTGGCGTCGCTTTCCACTGCGAGGGCAAGTGGATGGTGACGAGCTCCGAGGATGGAACGGTCAAGATCTGGGAAACGCGGACGGGCTCCATACAACGAAGCTACAACCACGGCTGCGCAGCGAACGACGTCGTCATCCACCCGAACCAGGGCGAGATCATTAGCTGCGACAGGTCGGGTAGCGTGAGGATTTGGGATCTGGCAGAGAACACGTGCGCTCACGAGCTTATTCCGGAGGAGGATGTGCCCGTTTCGAGCGTGACGGTGGCGAGCGACGGTACACTGCTTTGCGCCGCCAACACACTAGTAGGTTGATGGTTATGCACGTCTTTCCGGATGTTATTCTGACTCTGCGCAGGGCAACGTATTCGTGTGGCTGCTGCGACAGACGTACGACCGCACGGAGCTCATGCCGGTGACGCACTTCAACGCTCATAAGGAGTACATTACTCGGATTCTTTTATCTCCGGATGTCAAGAAGCTGGCCACGTGCAGCGCAGACCACACGGCCAAGATCTGGGAAGTCAAGGACGCGAAGCCGCGGGCAGACGTCGAGACCGAACCAAAGCCGTTTCCACTCGAGGCCACTCTCACAGGACACCAGCGATGGGTCTGGGACTGTGCCTTCAGCGCGGACTCGGCATACCTTGTGACGGCTTGCTCAGATCACTACGCGCGCCTGTGGGAGGTGCACAGCCAGCAGATTATCCGCCAATACAACGGGCATCATCGGGGCGCCGTGTGCGTGGCGCTGAACGACTACTCGGAGACTCGATGAGTACGGGGCCGCAGAGTTTAGGGTCTAGGGATCCTCATAGGACGAGGTGATATTGGCTGGTGAGGGATGTTTTTTTGCGTTTGCGACACAAGGTCTGAGCAAATTCGGCACGGCGTTGGTTGAGTGACGGAACCCCGTCTTGATATTTTTTCAATACAACTGGAGGGACATGGCGGGCTTTTCAGCACCGCATCACGAAGGTGTGTGACACAAAGGTTGAGGGTTTATGGGATGAAGGGGCGTTGGAGAGGCTTCAGAGCGAGGCAAAGGGAGGCTTTCGGGTGAGCGCAGCATGGCATTGCATGGCCTGGATCGGCGTGTACCCCTATCTCAGGCGCTCGGCGCAGGTAATCATGACACATCTTCGAGAAACCTGGATGCGGGTCGGCTATACCTGTCGGTTGGCTGAAAAGGAAATGCTCAAGCGACGGTCGCAGCTGAGAGTCGAGGGGAAAGGGGTTGCGGAAAGCGGTATTGGCAGCCTAGAGAACCCCATCGATGATGTGAGATGCTCATCGCGTCGATCTTGGTCGTGTCAATGGGACGGAGTGCAATGAACGGGAAAGAAAGGGAGAGAAGACAGAAGCCTGCCGCGGCCACTGCGGAGATTGAGCAGCGGCCATCAAAGACACAGAGGCGGCCTGAAGAGTAACATGTACACGTCCAATCGCGCGGATGATTCAAAAGCATCGGAGCCTCGGGACGTCTGCCCAGCTCGCCTCGGCATTGATCCATCTGCGGATGCAACCCAGCCACGGAGCTCAGTCCAGATGCGGACAGGACGTCGCATCACAGTTCCCCATCTCCAGCCCACGTCGCCCGGCAAGGGGGTCGCCACGTGCCAGCATCCGCAGCACGACCGACGCCGCCGCGGCAGCAAGACCCCGACAGGCAGCCCGACGACGAGACGGAGGTGACATGTTCCCACGAGGCGGGCTATTAATACCACGCTGCAGCCCGCCCCCGGCGGCCCAATGGGGTGCTTTCCGCAGCCCGTCTCGCGGTTGCGGCGGTGGAGCCCCCCCGACGGCGCTCCCGTCCTATCCTGCGGGCTCAGCCTTGTACCCGCGGCGCCACAGCATGCGCTATGTGGGTGCATTTCTAGAACGTCCAGCTGGACAGGGTTCGCCGGGTGGCGGGCGCGGGAATGATAAGGTGTGGTGCGTGAGCGGCCAGCAGCCGCCGACGGGGGGGATGATGCACGCGACGGCCCGTGGTTTGACGTCTGTCAGGCTGCGCAGGGCAGGGCAGGGCTAGCTGACTCTGACCGGCTCCATGGTGCCCCCCGTGGCTGAGGATGCGTGCCGTGGGCAGACAGACCGACGCCCAGGCTCGCGGGGCAGAACGATAGCGCATCCTCCGTACAGACGACGCCCGCGGCCACGCACGTCGTTGCGGGAAAGAATCCCCCAAGCAGACGTCTTGGCGGGAGATTCAGCGCCGGCAATAGTAGCATCTTGGCGGGCCAGTACTTGTAGTTAATATTGGGGGGGCTGACAGCTGTCGACGGTAGGTGTACCTTAGTGGTGACGTTCTGGGCTTTCAAGCCGCTTTGTAAGCTTGCGACGCGCGCCGAAACGGGCACGCTAACGCAGCAGCTGGCTGTGTTGGTGCTCCAGCTCTAGCTCCAGCCCAGGCCGCACCTCCAGCGGCGACGACAACTGCTTCAACGACGAGCCTCTCCTCTCGCGCGCGCGGCTGAGGCAAACACCTGCCGCCAAGCCAACGCATCGAATCACCAACCCCGTGAACCCAGGTGCTCAGCTCCTCTCCTGCAAGGCTGCAAGGTTTCCCGCGGCCATGGCGAACGTCACGTCCCCCGCCGCAGGGAGCAGCGGCGGCAACCCCCCCGTCTTCAACTACGTCCTGTCCTTCATACTCGTCGGCCTGGCGTGGGGCCTGACGACGCCCTTCATCCGCGCCGCCGCGCGCACGCACCGCCCGCGCTCGCACCCGCTGCTCGAGCGGCCGTCGGTGCGGGCCAGCCGGGTGCGGCGCGCGCTGCTCGGCGCCGCCTTCGGGGCCCTCGACCTGCTGCGCAACCCGCGCTACGCCGTGCCGCTGCTCCTCAACCTGACGGGCAGCGTGTGGTTCTTCCTGCTCATCGGGAAGGCTGGTATGTGTTTTGCTGTTACGGCCGCGGCCCGTGTGGCTCTCAATGGGTTGCTGACGACCGAGGTTGCAGAGCTGAGCTTGACGGTGCCCATTGTCAACACCTTGGCTTTCCTTTTTACCGTCCTGGGCGAGTGGTACGTCGAGGGCAAGGTTATCAGTAAAGGTGAGATGGAAACATTGCTTCGTTTCCCGCCTCTTCTCGGAGCAGGACTAACATGGCTGCAGAGACCGCCATGGGTATGGCCCTCTCATTAGTCGGCATTGCCTTGTGTGTCCATAGTAAGGCTTAGACACATGGCTTCTGTCCATGTAAATTCAAAGTTTCGCCAAGGGGCCGGTCCTCAGTTTGACCTCCGTGAGATAACAGTGTCTCTCCGCTCGTTGGTCTTTTTGTGTCAGCTCATCGAGCCCTTGCATCGAAGCTTCTGCCCCAGGCAGCGTGTATTGATTAAATGAAGGTCCTATAGATATACCCAATGCCAACTCCCATGCCCCGAGTCCTGCCTGTCCCCGTCTATAGCCCCGGCCCCTATCCCATGCATGAGGCCGTGAATCATGTGTGCCGACCAAAGTTAACGTAAGGCGAACCCGCGCCCGGAATATGGTTGTTTTAGTACATTGCACCATGCTTTTCCATTACCATGCCCCCGAACCGCTCCTGATTCACATGGCCCGTTGATGCCGATGCTCCTGCTGTGGTGTCGATCTTGTCTGTCCGGTCGACTCTGGCAGAAAGCGCCCTTGCGTCTCTTTGCTGCAGCTCGTCATTGTGCCAGCCCGAACTGGTTTGTTCTTCTATTATCGCAGTCGGGCCCGTAGCCAGCGCAAGACGGCCCGAAGGCTGGGATCCTCGTCCGTCCAACGGCCGAGGATTTGATCCGAGGCGGCCAGCTCCGCGTAGACAAAGTCGTCGGTTATCGAGGCAAGCTCCTGTTCGTACGCGCCACCAGCCAAAGTCAGCTACGCGTTCTAAATCGGGCAGCCGCCACTTGGTCGCCACTTAAAAACCTTAGATCTCCACGTACCGCACGTAGTTGCTGGTCACAGGCCTGCAGCTGTGATTGGATTGCCGGGTACGGACGATGTCCCTGCAGAAGGCTCTCCCGATACTCGACCCAGCGTTGCGCAGCGCTTTGCCGCATGTAAATTTTCTGGCCTTGGTGGCGTCTCGAAAAAGCGTCTAGAAGAACCCTGTTTGCCGTGGAAACGCACATCGTGCAATTAGCCTCAAAGTCTCACATCAGAAGCCGCAATTCCGGTTCTTCGCCCAATCAGAGAACCCCAGTCGGGGCTTCATCCGACCTGGGGGCTCCCGGGAGGAAAGAGACGACGCACTGCTTCAGCTCGGCCTTGGCCTGTTCCTCCTCCCCGCCCCGGGTGACCGGCACTCTTGTGTCGGCGGCGCATTCGAGGATGTGGTGACCGTCGACGGCGCACTGCCGCAGCGCTGCCCAGCCTTCCGTGTAGTAGTCCTCTGCGTTTTCGGGCTCGGCGGGCGCTGCGGTGATGTAGTACTGCAGGGTCCGGAAATCCGCCAGGATCTCGGCCACTCGCGCTGTACGGCATTCGTTGACTGAGGAAACAGCAAAGATTGCGTGTCAGCAGGCGCTCAACTCATTGCTTGGGTGGTCTCAGTGAAGGAATCCAGATCCATGCTCTTTCTCGCATGGCCGGCTATATCTTCGCCCCTGGTATACGGCAGTCTGCTCTCGTGCAAGGGCGACAAACACCAAAGGACCTAGAGTGACGAGCGTGGGTTTGCAGGCAAAGGAGATAGACCTACATCCGTCCATAATGCCAAGAAAAGTGGCATCAGTGTAGGTGCCGACGGCAGAAAATGTATAAGTAGTCATGAGGAGGAATTGGTGGTGGAGATGTCCAAAAGCGACTTGAGTTGCAATCAAATATTTAAAACAGGACGGCAAAGAGATGCCAACGGCCTGTAGATATAGGTTTTCCGTTCAAAGGGGACTCGCGGACAGCCGCGGGACGTTACTTTCAACGAAAAGCAAAACATTGGTCGTAACTGGAAGGAGAGGGGAAAAACCAATTAATTTACAAGGAGGAGGAGAACTCATGGCGCGCACGCAGCCTTGTCAGTTCGATGGAACGGCTGCGCAGCTCATGAAGTGCTTGCCATCAGCTCGGCCGGGTCACGATTGCAGTCCCACAGCCAGCCGGCTGAACATCATGGATCGTCACGAAGGTAGCGAAGGCCCTGGGTTTCTGTCTCCTGTGCCAAGAAATCTGACGGAACGCTTTGCATCACGTCCAATGGCCCATGATTCGCCCGCGTGCCTAGACGTCAGATGCGTAGGGCAGCTCCGGTGGAAGCCGGTGTTCTCAAGGTCATCGTGGCGCCTCACAAGTCGCAACTTGAAGTGTGCAGGCAGGCAGGGTCTGGCTAGACCCAGCTAGCACAAGGCCATGGTGATCACCTACGAGGAGCCGGGCCTCGCTGATGGGTCCGGATGGATATTCCATCGCCGAGCAGCATGTCATTGCAAGCTCAAAGCTGGACCGAAACCCACTCCAGCTCTCGTCTAGCGGGAGGCAATTGTCCAACCGGAGCCTTGGGTCAGCCTTACGCTGTACTTCATTCCCGCGTCCAACTCTCCTATTCCCCACAACCATGGCAAGCATGGGGCGAAGCCATAGCGCCGGAATGGGGGGGTGACAGGGTGCTGCAATCCTGCAGGTTCGAGGGCACTGGACGAGGAAGACGAGGGTGCAAAGAAAACGGGTGGCAGGGGTTTGATCGGACATCGAGATCATGGCGGCACGGGCGATGTGATGACAACGTGGATGGGTGCCCGCGAATTCGACGTGCTGAGTGCGGCGTGTGCGCGCCACACGCATTGGGCCAGGGGCTTCAGGGCTCGGCCGCCGTGTTCCCCATGCCCGTGGGTACAAGTCGGTGTGAAAGGCTGGCTGTACGGATACTGTAATACTCCGTACCTGTACTCGTAAGCCTCGCAAGGCGGGGGAGACCCGGAGCACCCGTTGAGGGCGATGCCGAATCTGGTGGGCATTGCCGTGTTGGGTACCGCCCGTGACCAGCAAGAGAGGGTCCAGCGCCGCGTTCGTGGCGCCGCGGCGGCAGGCGGCCCGGGAGAACGGATACGGTCGAGCATGGGGAGTTGAGCCAATGTCGTCGGGCCCTGGGCCTCGAGATGTGGTCGCTCAGCTAACGGCGAACGCTCACCAGGTCAGCTTTGCCGTTCCGGGCCGTGGCAACGGGACCTGCAGGGACTCCCCCCAGCCAATGGCAGCGGCCCGGCCGGGATCGCAGCGGTCTTCCCTGTTCGCAGTGCGTCTGCCGATCGGCTTCGCTAGAGGCGTTGAGGCGCCGCTGTCAGTTGGACGGTGAGATTGGATGACGGGAAAAGCAACCAAGTGGGAGAGGGCCGTCGAGAGACATTCGCCGCCCACGCAACTGCTGAGCGCAGGTGGTCCCCACGAGCACCTGCGCCGCGGAAGCCACGACGAGCAAGCCCTTGCCGTCAGGCAGGGTCCATGTTCATCCCAAGTCGTGCCTGCTGTCCAATCCGTGCCGACCGATTGGTGCGCCGTCCAAGCCAAGCCAGCCGTGAACCGCCTCTCTTGTGTCAAGATCACCTGCATCGGACGCATGCTCGGACCCCAGCCATTCATCTTCGGCCGAGCTCAGGCTGGCGATCCGAAGGCCTGGCCGTGTTCTGCATCAAGGGCCGTGCATGCGACTGCGAGATCCAGCGCAGCAGTGGGGCCGCCCAAGGTTGGCCGACCATGACGGCCGCCCACGTCGACGCCACGGACGACTGAGCCTCCCGAAGAACGGGTGGCCGGTTGCCAGGGCCCTTGGTAGAAAGCTTGACCAGCGTCGACTTCGGACTACCTACATGGTGCTCCTAAGCTCAAGCACTCCCATCCGTCACAGGTGGTATGCAGGCTTACTTCTACAATGCACGTGAGACGATGTGTTCAGCTCCCTTTTTCACTCTCGGGGCTTCAGTCAGGCCGATGGCCAAATGTGGCAAACCAATTATGCGCAGTGATCAAAGTCGTGACAGTGAGCACCTGGATCAGTGTTGTCCCTAAATCTGTCCGATTGGAACCTACCATTAGAGTCGAAGTGTCGTCTGAAGCTGAACGTTCAAGTTTGAATTACAAAGCCGCCTCATCGCAGACATCCAAGCCGCCGGCAAGGTCTACCTCCGTAAGGCCACCCTCAGCCAATGGGCCGGATTCCGTTCCCGCGGCGTTAGCGACGATTGGTTCGCGCACGGCGGCCTGGCCCGTGGCGCATACCAAGCAGATGGACCAGCTCCCGCGGCGGGACCGTGGCCGCGGGCTCGGGGCTCGCGAGCAGTGTTACAGACCCGAGCACTTATACTGCGGTTATGGTAGATCGCGAGAACTCCCCATCAAGGAGGCTTTAGTATCCGTATGCGCTGGTCGCTCTCTGGGAGAGCTGGCTGCCAGCACATCCTATTCATCATTTGTTCAAGTTGTTGACTACTTCTTCACATGTACTGTGCAGATCAGCATGTCCTGCGTGGCCACTTACTAAACTCACATTACCAGGCCACTGTGAGCCTCCAGATCAAACACGGATTGCTCCGAACCAAGGGAAAAAATAGAAGTGGCTTTGACGACTGTCTCAAGCTGCCGTACCCCCTTTAGCCACGAACAAGAGAATGCCCTTGCTTCTCGGGCTGTGTACCCCTTGAAAACGCGCCACACAGAACCAACCTGGACTTGAGGTATACCCCTGCGATCCCAATACCTGACACCGTAGCCTTGATCAACACCAAGGCCGAACCAATGGTGCTCACGTAACACAATACCATTGAGGCTTCGCAACAAAACGAAAAATGACATGTTTGTCCGAGGGAATCAAAGAGTCGAATAAGGTTGGGAGCAACGGCTATAGGGTCGGCGCGGATGCGATCAGGGCCGACATGACCGCCACTCCTCCGAGCGCTACATACCCGAACACCTCTGCAGCTCGGCGGATGCGCTTTGTCGGTTGGTTCGTCTCAGGCTCATTCTTGGTCGACGCCGGTGACCTTGTCTCCGGGAGAGAACAGCTCGAACTCGGCTGGGGAGAAGCGTGGTCGTCAATCTTCCCGGAACCGGTGCATTCGACTTGAGAATTGACCTTCGAGATGTCCGCCGCCTTTCGCTTTTTGGAGAGCGGTTCATCTTCTGGCACTCCACCAACAGGGTAAGCGTCGACCAAGTCATTAATCGCCACGTGAGTTCGCTTAGAAGCGAAGGTATCAAATTCCGCAGCCTTCTTGCTCAGCTCAAATTGATATGCCGAGGTTTCGTCGAGTTCGGGGGGTGCCGGCACTGAATGTCCTTGGCTGGGCTCGTGGGGAGGCGAGCTGAGGAATTTGGCACCAGAGGCCAATAAAGCGCTGGTGGGTGCCTCAGCCATGCATACATCGTTGAGAGAGACTCCAGACACATCATGCTCTCGATGAATTTGATGCGGAAGATCGCGGTCGTTACTTGTGCCATCCACATGCGCGTTGTCACGAATTCGATCTTGAGAGCGTGCAGACTGCTTGGAGGGTGTTTGAGGTTCCTGAGCAACGGTTGCAGTGGCGAGGCGCTTGTTGAAACTACGAGCAGAGAAATACTCTAGCTTGCCCGTCTTCTCGCCCAGGATCTCCTCCACGGATTGTTGGCTGACCTGCTGCGGGGGTACAGAAGCAGCCGTGCCCATGGCATCGGAAATTGGCGGCAGCTGCATGTACCCAGGCTGAAAGCCATGGTCAGAGTCAATTGATGGAAGAATCTCAGGCCGGCTTTGGGCGGAGCGTTGTTCTGCATCGAATCCCAGCTTCAGCGTATGAATGGGTTCACGAAACATTCCTGCAGACTGTTTCATTTCCTCGGTTGTTGGCGTCTCTAATCCGATCGAAGGCAGTGACACGGTCCGTTCGGGTATCGCCTCATCGCATTTGCAAGTGGGGCTTGGCAAGCTACCTGTAGGGTTGTGAGCATTTGCAGCTTAATATGAGTCTAAGGAGGGATGTAAACAGATCGACTGTTCTTACCTTGATCCAGTTCTAAGTCCTCGCTTGAACCAAGCTCCATATCGCCGTCAAACCCAGAAATTGGCTCGTTGTCAGAGTGACTTCCCGAGAGTTCCATGTTTGGGTGGAGAGGAGATGATGACATAGGAAAGGGCATAGGTGACGGGGCAGAGCTGTCAAAGCTGTCATAATCCTCCCAATCATCTAAAGCTTCGTTAATCTCAGCCCGGTTCTCCGAGGAGATGGCTTCATCCAAAACTTCCTGACGCTGTTCTGCGGAAGACTCGGGCGTAATGCGGCCCTCGGCGTTGTGTTCTTCGTCAGAGGTCAGGTCGATCGCGAGAAGCGTCGAGGATTTCGCAGGCCGGGCTGGGCGAATGCCGTTTTCCCGCAGTGCTCGAGAGCTGTTCTGGATGCTCATGTCCTCGTCGCTGCTGTTGTCATCCTCTATGTCGCTGTCGTCCGGAACTCGAAATACCAAGGGAGTGGCTTTAGGTCGTCTAAAGAAGATTAGCAGGTCTACCACGCTGGTGGATTGGGAGGGCAATCTTACGTCTCAGTCCCGTAGTTGAGGGTCACTTTCATGATGCTCGGGGGAAAGTCTTGCGCATTTCTCTCAACAGCGACGCCGAACTTTAGAATGTCCCCTTGCGTGAGAGCTTGCTTTTTGTCCTGGGCGAGGCGGACGCCATTGTGGAAAGTGCCGTGGAGAGATCCTATGTCTCTAACGAAGACCGTCTGTTGACAGAGATTAGCCAGGTGCAAATGGCGGAGCAAGTGGCGGATTCACTGAAGGCAGGGCTTTGTGGCATGGTGCGGTACTTACCTTCTGCGTGCTGTCGAAGGATAACTCAGCGTGCTCGCGAGACATGACGGCAGAATCAACCCAAGCGTTTTCGCGTGCTGGCGTCATGTCGGGAACCCTCTTGCTTGTTCGTCCGATAGGGATACGCGGATGATCGTCCGATAGAATCAGGTGACGCTCTTTCAAGGCTGGTTTGGGAGGCGGATCGAACGAGGTTAAAATGACCTGCACTGTAGCGATGTTGTTAGTACGGCGCTGGGTATCTCGTGGAGTGTTTATGTTACGGTGGCAAGGGAGGGACCTCACCTTCGTCGGTGTATCGCACGGAAGGCATATTGGCTCTTGGTCCTAACGACGCAAGACTTGGACAAGATTGCCGCGGGAGAGATGGAATAGAAGGCGAGGCTGCCTGGCGTGAGGGGGTGTGTCACCGCGCGCGAGAACGAAGGCCGACGGAGCTGCAGCTCGCGACGACAGTCACGGACGGGCGGGACCAGTCTGGCGAGGCGTTGTAGGTGCTTCCTGTGAGCAGCGAAGAAAGCCGGATTCACGAAGGGAGGCAGAAGTCTCGAGGAGAGATGGATGATGCGGGCGAGGAAGTCAAGATATGGGAGGGGAAGGTGGCTTGGGGAGTCTAATACTCGTAGATGCCCGGATAACATGGAGGGATGGTGGGGGCAGGGTTGGTGTGAATGCACACACTGCCGGAGGCCCGGAGTGCGTGTCAGGCAGCTAGCAGCCAGCGATAAGCAGGTTGGCCGGGGCTAATCGGAGCTCGTGTGGGTCGGCCTGTTTGCGCACGTTGCTCGAAGAGGTGCTCGAGTGCTGTAGAGCAGGCTGCGATGCATCCAACGCAATACCGAGAAGAGATGGCACTGTGGGCATCTCAGCAGATGAGGCAGAAGCAAGGTAGGCTCTGGCAGCAGTTCGCATAGATGCGGACTGGGCAGGAGCGCGTGGTTTCGACGCAAGGTGAGGCAATCAAGTCAAAAAGGCAAGCCGCGCACGCCTGAACGGTACTCTGCTCTGCGGCATGTCCTCCGGGGTGAGGTGGCTCTCATGGTGCATCGCACTACTGCTCGGCACTGTGCTTCTAACGACATGCAGACGCGCGGAAGGCGTTTGGGGCTGCAACCAGGCAGCAGCAGGTCGTTTCACCAGAAAGTGAGGCGGACAAGGAAACGCAGACGCAGCGGCCCCCGTAAGCCAGGCTGTGGGCTATGTACAGTCGGTCGTCATCTTTCACGTCATGATATTCCTCATAGTCCGAGGTACCCTGTGGCTGCGGGAACCAGGACGCTGAGTGAATGGAAACGGTCCCAGGTCTAGGATACGGTACCTTTGCTTAGCTGCCATGGGCCATGGTCGACCGGCAGCGGGGAGATGGGGATCGAAGGGACCACGGTGGAACAATCTACAAGTACTCGTAATCCTGGGCAGCTGACCAGCATCACAGGCCTATCGCACGGGGGATGGTTCAAGGACCACCGCCACCATTCATCTACCTCAGCTTGCTCTCTCCCTCCAGCTGTCTTACCCAACTTGCGCTGGATGGCAGCCGGATCCGTACCTAGCTTCTATTGTTATTTGCTGGTAGGGTAAGGTAGGGTAGCATGCAACGAGACCCCGCCAAGCAGCCGGCACTGACCGCCACCCAAGGATGACTTGATGCTTGACGTCGATTGTGACACGCGCCATGCATCAGTTTGGCTCTTGCGATATTCCATCCCTCGGGCTTCGTCTTAAGCTACCTGGCAGGCAAAAACAAGTCTTCTTTGCGCTGCCAGAGCAGCCCGGCGATGCGCCCAACACATGCGGGGGGAGAAGCGCATGATGGTGACGCCAGTTTCACGCGTTAAGTGGCTCACGGCTCGAGCCATGACGTGGGCGCGACAGGGATCTCCGTCGGGGCCCCATCATTGGTGGAGACTTCCCGCCGGAAGAGCGGTGTCAGAGCCTCTGCAGCCCGCTGCAACGGCGGGGGAGAGAGACGAGACGCTGGAACTCGATCGCTCTGTTTGGGCCGCCGTAGGGCAGCACCCTCTGATGCACTCCCGCCTAGCGCCTGCCCAGGTCGACCTCCCGCCTGATCACGCCGGCCCGCTGATGCTCCCCACGTCAACGCCACTCCAACAAACTAGCTTTATTATTCAAGGTCCCAGTCTTCTGCGGCAAACCTAGTCCTATCCTTCTCTTTTTCTCCTCCATATATCGTTGCCATCATCCCCGTCGTCCTCGAAAACCCTTCTATTGACAGGAATCCAGTCGCGATCCGCGCACGCCCACTCCCCTTAGCCATTTTGTGTCCAGCCTCCATGGAGTTTATGAAGCACGATTGTTCCTCCGAGACAGCAATCAAGGCACACAGCATTAACCTCCGACGTGGCAGACTGAGGTCGCCATCGTGACACCGCATCGTCTTGCGGAAACCCAACCGACAAAAAGCATCAAAGCACAGGGGTGCAGGGCGCGACGATACCGCATCGGCCCAGCCAGGACTCGGACTCGACTCTGGCGGCACGAGTGTACTGCGACACAGTACCGCTACCGTACGGCGCGCCGCAGGAACATCCAAGCCATGATGAACCACGCAAGAGTCAAGGCCCTCAAGGGCAATGGGAAGACCGTTTCCAAGAAGGCGCAGAAGTCTGGCCGCGCTTCCGGCGCCATAACACCACAGCGCTCCTCGCCCGTGGCCTCGATGTTGACGTCACCGTCCCACTCCGCCGCCCAGAGCCGTGTGACCTCCGATGTCAGCGATTATGGAGATGAGGGCGACTTCGAGATTGACGACATGTTGTCGAGCGTCCACTCACTTGGATCCGAGGCGTCGACGCCTGAAGAGGCCGCCAGTGCTTTTGATGTCGACGCTCTCATCGAAGGTCTGCAGAGTAAGAAGCAGTATAACAGCGAAACTCGCGAGCAGTTTCTTGAGGCATATTTGAAGGCCATACGGGTAAGGTATAATCCTGACACCCACCTGTGGCTAGATGACGCCGCCGCGAACCTCTTGGAACTGTTCCTCAAGAATGCGAACCGTGGCGACACGGCCAGGGAGCGCCTGCTCAACTTGCACGCTTACTGCTTGACGGTCGGGAGCGTGGAAGACCTGGACGTCTTTGAGGCGGGCAACAAGGTTCTCAGGCAGATTCTGGCCGACGAGGATGATGATGAGTGCCAGGTGTACGCTATATATGCCCTGTGCATGACTGTCCTGTACGGGGGTGGTCTGGAAGTGGCGGCTCTAGAGGTCATGGAGTATCTGGTCGAAATTGTACAGACCGACGGCGAAAGCATCGATGCGCACGACCACGCTGCCGTCGTTGCCGCGGCTCTCCAGGGCTGGGCCTTTGTGGCCAGCCACGTGTCCGATTATTCAGACTTCGCCGATGCAGCCATGGACGCCTTCGTGGACCAACTGGACAGCACGGATACCGAGGTGCAATCGAACGCCGCTCATTGCATCGGACTCATATATGAGTCGTCGCGCAACCACGAGGAGGAGACGGGGGAACCTTTCCAGCTTCCGTATGATCCGCAGAGACTGGTCAGCCGGCTGAACGAGCTTGTCAAGCAGAGCGCAAAATCGGTTTCCAAGAAGCATCGCAGGGACCTCCGAGAGAGTCTCGTCAGCGTCATCACTTCGCTAGAGAGGGGCGTTGGACCATATTACTCCACTGCGCTCTATATCCCCGAGAAGGATACCTTTGTCCCGGCGTCCTTGCGGACGGACGATGGAAGAGCCGAGTACGGGTATCGTTGCAAACTGCGGCTTGGGAATCATGTGGCCAGGATCGACTCATGGTCGCTCTATTCAAGAGTCAACCTGATGAAGATCATCTTCAGAGGCGGCCTCCAGAGCCACGTCTTTGTCAATCCTGTCGTCATGGAGTGCTTGGAAGACGCTGACTGGGGAGAGTTGCCGTCCGGCATAGATCGCGACAAGAAATCAAAGCCTCCGTCTAAGCTTCGCAAGCGATGATGGCATTGGTATCTGACCTTTGGCCAGAGCACTGTCTTGGTACGGAATTTGAACGACCTTGAAACCAGAGCATAAATATTCGGACGATGGATGGCGTTTTGTCGCATTGTTTTCTTCCTTGCTAACATTCCAAAATTATTTTCATATCGGGTACGGATTTGAGGTTTTGCGTATCAAGTTGGGAAATAATTAGAATAGAAATATGATCAATCTAAATTCATCTCGCAAAGGCGGCGCAGCCGTCATAGATTTGACGTCTATGATCAGAACTTTGCAATCCACCGAGGCTGATGACGGTATCGGACGCCAACAAGCAGCAGCGCACCAAGCATTCCGACAGTCGCCGCGAAGAGATGAACGCCAACCCATTTACCCTGTCCTTCCTTGATGGCACCACTGATTGGCCCTCCGCCGAGGGCGCCGATGGAGCTGATTGCCATCATCACGCCGATACGCAACCCAATGTTTCCCATGTCGGGAGTTATCTGCGCAACGCACGCTGATCCGAGCGGCATCAGGCCGCCAGAGAACAGGCCGAAGAGAATGGCAAAGGCAATCATGGCGCCCAGAGATGTCATATAGATCCAGCAACAGGTAACAACACTCATAAGGGCCCCCACGACCGTCAGGATGTTGAATCTGCAAAGTAGATCAGTCCATCCTCTTCCCCGGTGTTGATTCGAGGGCATCGCGTACCTGCCAAAATGATCGGAAAGCCAGCCGGCGCCGATTCTGCCGACAAAAGACCCTGAATAGGCAATTGCCAAGAGATTGTTGGCCATTTCCGCATCGACGCCGTTTTCGATGGCATAGAGCGGAATGTAGTAGAATGGGATAAGCAGGCCACAGTAAAGGCCCAAGAGTGACACGCTCAAGGCGAGGAAGCGTCGCGTAAATATCGATTTGGGAAACCTCTTCTCGGAAGCTTTGGCCGTGTTGCCGCGAGTGTCGTGAGCAGCACTCCCTTTTGTCTCTCGGACGAGAAAGCAGGAGATGGCTAGCAGCGGGGTGGAGATCAGTGCAATGATTCTGTAAACTTCCGCTGCCGACACATGGTCGAATAATGTGTTGATGAGAATCGGCCAGATTACGCCGCCGATTGATGAGCCGGACGCGGCAATCCCGAGCGCAAGGCCGCGCGTCTCATTGAACCACTCTGATATAGCTGCAGTAGCAGGATAGAAGCTGTATCGTAGAAGTCACAGTCTCGTCAGCGGGCGTCACCGAGTAGATGCGGCATACTCACAGCAAAGCATTTCCAATGCCAAGAAGAAATCCTTGGGAGAGCAGGAAATGCCAGAATTCAACGGACCAACTCGCCCCGAGCCAAGCAGCCAGACAAGTCACTGTCCCAATATTCATCAGTACTCGCGAGCCAAGCCTGTCGAAGGCCGGGCCCACAAGCAGCCCGCCTGCGAACAGGATGAACATCTGCATGAAATATCAACATATGAGTCCTTCGTTCATCTCAAGAGCTTAGCTTGCCTGAACGCTGCCAATCCAAGTGACATCAGACGTGCTCTTGCCTTCCCATTTGCCTTCGTACCGAGCTTGAAATGTGCCGAATGAGTTCAGAAGAGCTGACCCGACTCGTTAGCCAGCGATTCTTGTTCGGTGGTCATTGTACTTGAGCTTGAGAACAGAGAATGCAAGTCAGAGGCAGAGGAAGCTGAGCGAAATATAGGGACTTAGGATGAGGCGTAGGTAAAGCGTAGAATGTGAGTATATGTTGGAAGTACTCAGCTTCCACCAGTCAATCAAGGCGAAATGGACGGGTGTTCGTGCAAATAGTAAAACGTCTTTTGGGGCAAGGCATGAAAGTCGCACCGAAGGCATTCATAGAGTTCAGAAACCCTCCCAGAACAACGAACCACGCGCGGGATCCCCCTTGATAGTGATAGGTGAAATCGGCTTGATCATCATTGCAATGTGAGGACGAGGACTTCTTCATTGTTTCGACCGTGCTAGAACAGGCTGATGTGAGGGCGGGGGATCCGGGCACAGCGTCGAATACCCTGTCGTCTACAGCGAGAACCGGCATTTCGGACGGATTTTTCTGTAGGCTGTGTCTTGTCATTTGGTGTCCCATGCTATCGCGAACAAGCTCCGCCGTTCTGGATAAGAATGGCATGCGATCATAAAAAGAAAATGAGAAGATGACAGAACAGGGAGGCCAATGAAAATAGCAAAAATGTTAAAGAGCGACGTGGTGGAAGGCAAAGCCAGGAAAAGACAGACGAAGGGGAAGAGTGGCTAAAGTGAGAAGAGGCAAAAATGAAAGAGGGGCGAGCTCGTGAAGAAGGACTGAGCTGATTCTTATCGTCCCCTCTGTCTTGAAATTGGCCGGCATCTTAATTACATGTCCACCAACACGGGGAGAACAACAGTGTAACCAACCACCTGGTTTCAAGGGTTCTCCGGCCTCACCGTGACCGTCATGGCCGCGTCAGTGAGTTTGTCTACATTTACTCGAGCATTTGTTTGACTCGTGTGGGTTCAGCCGCATGGCCAGACTGTACGGCACATGAACAGCTGGAAAGAAACGGTGGGGTGCAGGGGTTGTTCAATGCGAAGGCAAGGACAGCCAGGTGCTCGCCGGCTTCTGCGCAGATATCTCCTATGTACATAGCCGGTGCTTGAACAGTCCCTCCATTACAAACTATAACACAGCACTGGAAATGGTAGCGATTAGACTCAATGAGAGCATCGATTCCGCGAGAGCAAGTTCAATTGCACAGCAGATTAAGCAGAGCATGGACCAACCCAGGGACCTAAAGTTGGCCATTGCACTACACCTAGTCCCTAACGAAGGTATTTTTTTAGGAGGGATCTACGGGGTTTTACCGAAGACTTTGGCTTGTTTGCTCTGTGTTTGAGTTTGCTTTTCCAGGCATTGTATTTGCATCTTGTGGTTCAGACTCGAGATGGGACTCGATCAGGTGTGGTGACGTATTGGGACCGAGAGCGGACTCAACAGATAGCTTTCAGCTTTACTGGGTCCTTTGACGACCCTCGCAAGTGAGATATACTTTCTTAGTCATTGAATCTACTCTTTCTCAAAACGACACCGTGTGTAGCCTGACTAAGCTGCTCTACAGGCCGGGCTGTAAGCTTGCGTTGTTGGTACGTCGAGATGCTGTCAGCGAACTTTTGGTTTCTTCGAATACAATGCAAAAAGGCTTATTTTGTAGGCATACGAACGAACCAATTCCGATCCAAAGCAGGCTGAAAAGCTTATTCCACGTCAGCATCGTTGCACAGGCATGCGGTTGACTTCATCCGAGTCTTCACGGAATATCGGAGAGTCGCTCAGAGCGCTGCAGCGATACGAAGTGGGGAACCAGCAATCTACTCATACCATTCTTGCTTGCTGGCAATTGGTTTCAATTGTGCCCAAGAAGATCTCAAATTGGGAGGAAATTCTCATTGCATATTAGTGCGGCTTCGTCGCTTGGGTGCGGAGCGGAAGCCTGAGCTTTCCCCTGGACACTGCGACATACCATTCAAGGTGGACGTTAAATCACCAAAACAGCAGCTCGAGGGCATGCTACAACTGAACGGGAGTTGTTTCATGGTTGACCGTCTACAATCTCTCTGCGACTTTCCGATTTCGCCCCGAGGAGTTCGTACCAAGGTACAAAGGCAAAGAATGGGTTTCTCGTGCCCAATGACTTCGCTATCTCCCGTTGGCCCTGTCAGAAAGGCAACGGAGCAAGCAGTGCGGCTATGCCTTCAGTGTGCAAGTCGTTTTTGTCCACAATGCCTGGCTCAGAGGGAACGAACTTGACAAGGTCCATCTCGACACCCATGAAGATGTGTTGTCCTTTGCAGATGCTGTGCTCAGCTTCAATCATCCGAGTGTATTTCGGTCGGCCGGCGTCTCAAGTCGCGTAGGGGTTTTTTCATCAACCAAATCACTGATCAGTTTGCTGGGTCCATTTTAAAACTCTGCCGTATTTCCTTGTTTCATTTTTGTTTCATCGGTACATATGTCAGTTTGCTGTCAAGTCCAAGAGTATGCAGCGATGGTGACTGTAGAGGAGGCGCCAAAGACTGCCGCCGAGTGGGAGACGCGAAATGCCTTTGGGCTCTTCGACGCCGTCTCCCTTCTAATTCATAAAATAATCGTTCGGTAGCTGATAGGCGAGGACTTTTACGAACACAATGTGATGGAGCTCTTTCCTTTGCTTCCATTGGGAACGTTTTGTCCTTCATCCCTCCAGACTAGGTCCCGCATCCGCCAACGAAGGCAAACGCCGAGCATCCGAGTAGAAGGCATCCCGCGTGTTCTGGAACAATGCGTGAGACGTTCAGCAGCAGGGATGTCGCAAGCGAGAGATCCTAGCTGGTCGGCCACGTAGACCCTGGCCCTCCGGTCGACGCCGGGGGCCAAAACTTAAAGCCTTGGCCTCGCGCAGAGCCATCGCGCGGCTGTGAGGGGTGGCTTTGGCCTGCAGGCTGCATTTGGTTGCGACGGCGAGGCTATCATGCAGTGGAAGTGCGAGCCGCTGCGTACGACAACAATAAATACTACATAGACCGCTCCGGCGGTCTTGCCCGGCGGTCTTCGCGACTGACTGAACAGTGTATAGGTAGTACGGACCTTCCGGCCCCCGTTGTAGTTTATGCACCTAGTTCATGTTCACTACCTCAACTAAAGCGGTGTTCTCAGTGAAATACTGTTTTCAGTTGACAACTCAGCCTTGCAGGAGCTGACAATCCACGGGACCATGATCTCGCGATGGACGCCAAGGGTGTGCTCCTTTCCCCTCCGGCCGCGACTTCGGAGGTGTGGAGCTTTGGATCGTCAACTCCTTGCCCATGCGCACCCTCCCTCCTAGCTGCGTGCAGACATGCAGGTGTGCGGGATCACGTTGCATCGCCAATCGTACCGCAGGTGACACAAATCGTCTTTGTACGACTTCATGTATTAATTGTGTGGCCATACCAGTTGAGCATCGTGGCAACCTTGTTCATGTTTACCATCAGCAGCATGCTATTGATGTTACTACGACAGGGAGAAGTTGGATGTGTTGTAGGCAAAGACAACAAGGGCTAGACGAGTAAACATCATGGAAGAATCGGTATGGAAAATATGAGGTAGATTCAACGCCGGTATCTGAATGCAAGATGAGGGATGTGTTGCACACCCCTGAGCAACGCCTATTAAATGCAGTGAACAAATGTCAGGTTCGCTCCCATAAATGCTCAAAAGTGCCCAAGACGCCACCGCCGTGCAAAATCCCCAGGGTATCATGAATTAGTCCAGGTCCTCGATGCACTCCCTCAAGATGCAGCTCAGCTCCGCCACGTACTGCGGTTGAAACGCTCCGTCGTGGTCGCCGCTGAAAGGAATCGACTGGAAGCTCCTGAATTGCACGGGGTTCCACCGCATTGCCGTTTCGCGCATGACCTTCTGGATAAAACGTGCGCCCTCGTGTCCAAAGCATCTTCGGTCGACGCCCATGGGCTCGGCCGTGCATTTGATGAGCACGACATCGAAGTTGGATCTTTGTCCCGGTTTGAACAGCTCCCCCGGCTGCACGCCAGCGATCAAGTCTAGCCCACGGTGGATGTGCAGCTTGATCTGGCGCAGAAAGTCGTGTACTTGCGGCAGCTCATTCTCTTCGTCTGAGTCGGAATCGCAGTCGGACTCGTCGCTCGTCCAATTCGGTGAAAAGGGCGTTCCGGGGGACGCGAGCGGGCTGGGCTGGTCGAAAATGCTTGAGGTGCTGGACGCCAGGTTCGTGCATGAGCTCGCGGCGCTTCCCCATGTGCTGGCACGTCGGCCGCGGGCCGTCAAGTAGTCCTCGACCTCATCCTCGCTCTCCAATGGTGTGCAGATGGGCGTGTCCAGTTCGTTTCCTGGGTCAAAGTACAGTCCTCCAGCATAAATAGTGTTGTCAAAGGTGGCTTTCGCGAGTTTTCGGCGTTCTTCCGATGTTGTAAACTTCGGGAAGACCTCTGGGTTTGCAGAGTCTATCATTATGAGTTTGAGGACCTCCTCGCCGGCGGCTTCTAGCATCTGGGCCATAAACATGGCGACCATGCCTCCCATCGACCATCCACCAAGCAGATATGGGCCTTTTGGTTGCACACTCCTAACTCCTTGGAGATAGAACGCAGCCAGTGATTTCAAGCTCGGGGGGAACTTGAAGTATTCGCCGCCGGTGCAGAACAAGGGGCTGGTGATGCCATATACGGGACGCTCATCGTCCTCGCTGAGAGACTCGAGTCGAAGGAAGGGAAGAGCAACTCCAGATATGGCGTGAACGAGGAAAAAGGGGGTGAGGTCGGAGTTTTCGTTGCCTTGAATGAGTGTGATGGCCTCCATATTTGCGAGACGGCGACGTGAGTGAGACGTTGATGATGGGATTGCGAAACCCCAGAACAACCCATCCAACGCAGAAGTCGTTGCGGCTTTGGAGCGTGCAAGTCAACACTCGTGACCTTGAGGACCAAGTGAGGACTGTTTCTTTCTTGATTGCTATTTCGGGAAGAGGGAGGGGCGGAATTCGCCAGTTTTAGTATGCGTCAGGCACTTGATGATGCCAGAGGATTTGCGTCGGCCGGGGCACGAAGTAGACCTTCATGTGTCAGATATCGAGCGTCGCGAAATGGAGAGGTGAAGCAACCCGCAAAGCCTGGTCTTGAAGACGAGTTCGAATCTTGATCTGAGGCGACTTGGAGTGAAAAGACGCTTTCGTGCTTCAATCTTTATATCGTATCGCGTTGAACGTCCTCCGTGCCCACAGGGATGAGTCCCCAATCGTATCACTGGCCAGAATTAAACAAGCCGCCAGCTTTGAAGATCATCTTAGCGCAGCATCGCGAGAAACCCTCGCGTCGGCCTGAGAAGCGCCCTCGGTGCTTCGTCTGGAGCTTCCCCGGCCTATTGGTCATGGCGACGGCCTTGGATGTAAGACGCCTTTGCCTACACAAAGACGGCTAGAGGACCAGGCTCGGCATTCGCCCAAGCGAGATTCGCGCTGACGAACCAGACACGAAACAGTCGTTGCATTTGGCATCGGCAAGGCACGGTTCTCAGTCGCAGGCGCATATTATCCGCCTTGTGCGCTGTGTCTCGCATATTCTCGGCTTCACGCGCAGCTCGCTCGGTAGACGACAGCAAGCGATGTCCAAAATGACGAAGGCGAGCCGATAGCAGTGGCCTTTCATCATCTTGCATGGCCTTGGTGGGACAGCATACGTGTGCATGGGAAGGGGGTTGCCATTTGCCGCATGCAGTGGCCGTTGGCAGGCGTCCATGGGGTGATGCAACGCCATGTCGTATTCCCTCCCTGCGATCGACTTTGTGACTGATGTCCTGGTATTCCAAGATCTTGAGAGGAATAGTCGATGTGGGTTCTGCCCACCCTTCTCCGTGAGGTCCCGGAAGCGGAGATCCACTCCGTGGTTATAGGCCAGCTCCCAGCGGAAGGCAGGTCAGCAAAGAATTGTACAAGAAGGCAGCAACTCTCCATGCACGCTGCATAACCTCCATGCAGTGATGGAGTGCCGGGTGACGTACTAGGGTGATCTAACGGCAGCATGACAATCGCATCGTGTCGAGCGACTGATCCTCGTACATGTAAGTTGTCTCTTGCAAATCCCGACTCCAGCTGAAATAGTAGTAAGTTTCACACGTTGTTGCAACATCTCAGCCAGTACGGGTCCTCGTGATGCCGTTGCCCGAGAATGGTGGTGTACGTTTGACCCGTTGGTCGGAAATCCGTGTTCGCCGTGATGCGATTTGAACTATGTATGCACAACTCGCCGTCCCACAAGTGACAAACCTAGTGCGCAGAGTCTTCAGGCTTGGATTTGCATACCCTCTGTAGGCATATTCGCTATGTCGACAGTCTTCGAGAGCGAGCACAATATGTGAGAATATCCTTGAAACCTCCGGCGCCAAGTGCAGCGATGTAAGAATAGCGTTTTATGTAGCAGCGGCTTGTGAGACCGTCGGCTTTGTAAGACTGGCCATCGTAGTTATCTAGCGCCTTTTGCTACAAACTCCACAGATTTGATGCCTTCATATATTTGAGACGAAAACTGTAGAGGTTGCATCGCTCTGTGAACGCGAACTTCAGATGGCTGGCGGCGGACTCAAATTATCAGCCATTCAATTCGACTTCAGGGTAAGCAAATCCAGAAAAGGCCCTCTAAACTGCTGCGAACTGCTTTACACAAGCTTTTTTCCCTCGTTTCTTCATTTTCTCTTTCTACCCCTAGGACCCCTTCGACCATGGCCACCACCCCCCTTCGGCCATGGCCACCACCCCCTTAACGGCTTGTCATCATAAATTGCGTCATAGTCCTCTCCAGGGTCAAGAGCATCAAAGCTATATATCATTCGGTCCTTCCGATCAGTGGCCCAAGCTATGGTTATGTTATTAACGGATAGATGGCGTACTCTAAAGTTTGAGAGCACGGAGAGCTTTCGGGCGAAAACCAAAAGAACTGCAAACCACTCCGGGGTTCCCTCCTTTGGATTATCGGCAAGATGATAGACACGAGCGAATTCCCAACCACACGATTCAGCCGTAGCTGATTTCGTCATGAAATATGCCTTCTGTAGAGGTTCTTCTTCCGTAATGAAATATCCCTCACGGCTTTGGACATTAGCCTCAGTCCAATAGAATCCTTGCTTCATGAGACGTGGAACGTCTTTGGCATGAAGCTCTAGTCGGGCTTCCCAGTCCCCAAAATCTACGGATTGGGCCTTGGAATTTGGGAGAAACACCATTTCTAGATTGTGCTCTCCAGTCTGCCAACCGCGGGTGGTCTCGTCGACTTCTGCGTCGGTGTCTAGCTCTGAGTTCGAATCTGTGCCCGAGTTTGGGTTTTGGGTGAGAATCGTGCTTTTGTTGAAGTTGTACGCCGATGGAGGTTCATCCAGCTGCGCCAAGTCCTGCTGCGCGCGCTGCTGCTGCAAAACCTCAAGTTTCATGATGCGGTCTTTGGTCGAGACAAGTATTGTGAGTGACTGGGAGATATTGCTAGCTGAGATTGTAAAATTCAAGAATTGGGGCAGGACGCTGGCCACGGCTCTGCTTATATATTACTTGGACACAAACCATCAGGCCGCCGACAGCTGCCTTCCCTGTGCTGTCTCCACAGCCCACCATCAGACGGGGTGATGCTCGCGGAGACGGGGTGATGCTCGCGGTGGCGCGGAGGGCTTGGACAGCTAATTACTTGTAAATCTATCTCCGTACAGATTGACGCATGACCAACCTGTTACGGACATTGCCATGGCGTTGGTTTGCACCACCGCAGGCAGAAGGGCAAGTGTGGCTTTCAGGGCGAGAACTTAGATTCAACAAGCCTTTTTTGCCTGCGCGTACTCGAACCTTGTTGCTTCTATCGGTGCTGTCTCAAGCCGTCCACGTGTCCCACGATGCATTTTCATCGGCACCGGCGCTGGCACTATCAGTGCCAAGATGTGGGACGAATTGCGTGTTTACTGAATTTTCCGGAATCAACGAGTCGTACAGCCATACGAAGTTGATGACACGATGCCAGCGCTCCGGACACGGACGGCGACCAGGTTTATGCTTCCCTTGGTGCTCGGAGCCGTGATGGCTGTCCGGTGGTACAAGCTCGGCTGATCTTATTATGTAAAAACCGGCTGAGTATCCGAGTGTTCTTCTCATTGAGAGTGCGCTCGCTTTTGCGCTTTTTTCACCCGTGTCTTTGGCATTCAAAGCATGTTTTGGGAAGTCGCTGCGATACTTTCTTGCTTGTGCTAGAAGGCATCAATACTATGGCGCCGGCGAACTAGTTAAAAGGTATTTAATGAGCCGGTGATTGGTCTCGGCCGGCACCCATCGTGGCAATATTAGACGACTAGTGGCTAGAATGCGACGGAAGTAACCCTTCCCTACGCTGCTCTTTCGCTCCGTGTCCTTAAGCCGTCGGGTTCTCGCTCGGCATGAAGAGAACGTTCATTATCAAGACTAGACTTTAAACCGACGTTGCCTCTATGTCCTTCGTGGCGCGCCCCGGAGCGCGACCGGAAGGATACCGTCGTTCCACTCTCAATCTCCGCCCCTTCTCGGGCCAACACACGTTTCGGCGCAGATTGTGTTCAGATACATGCCACATTTTAAAGCAAACCGGCGTGATACTTAAGGTCAAGGCGGCGCATCTGAGAAGAAAATATGAGAAGAGCCTCTCCAATTCAGCAACCTCTCCAGTCTCAGCCGTCGAAGGGTCTGTGGTTGCAACAAGGCCTTTCTCAAAACCACTGCCTCGCTCATCACCTCCATCTCAGGGTCCAACTTTCCGGAAGAGTTCGGTCTGCTTAATATGATGGCAGTTGACGCTGATGTTATCATAGTCGGTGCAGGCATCGGCGGTCTCACGCTTGGGGCCATCTGTAAGCAGGTGGGCATATCCTACAAGGTCCTGGAACGAGCAGAAACCCTGAGTCCCGTGGGGGCTGGCATTTCACTGTCTCCAAACGCCCTCCGTGTACTGGACCAGCTCGGAATATACGAACAACTGGTCCAAAAATCCCAAAAGTTGCGCAAGCTCCAAATCTGGCGCAACACCACGCAATGGAACACGCTGAACCTCGACACCCTGGAGACGACCTACGGATACCCAGTTCTGTCAACGGATCGCCACAGCTTCCACGAGCTATTGTGTGCTGCAGCGGGAGAGAAAGACATCCTGTTCAATTCCAAAGTGGTCGACGTGATTGATGAGCCGGGTGAGCCTGTCCGTGTCTTGCTCTACTGCGGCAAAGAGTTTCGCGGTCATATCGTCGTAGGCGCCGATGGAATCCGATCTGTCGTCCGGCGCACGCTACAAAACAAAAATGGCCAAAATCAGGGCAACACTATCCAGTTCACGGGCCGAGTACACTTCTCCGGAATCACCAGCCCTCTGGAGAACTGCGGCCCAAATGAGCTAGGCGTTGGGAATTGGATGCTGTACGATGAGGCCATCCTAACCACGTGGCCTTGCAGGGATAACAGACAGTGGTACATTGGAGTCAAGGTACGTCAACTCAGTCTTCTCGTGTGGCTCCGGCAGTTCTGCTTCGTTACCTCCTCATATTGTTCGTCGATAGAGGTGCAGCTCGCAGGGCTTTATGACCGAGATGAGCCTTCGGAGATGTAGAGTCATTTTCTATTACATCGGTTCAAGAAACCGGCGACACTGTGATCAAGTGTCGCCTAAACTCCCAGCGCCACGTGCGTCGTGTCACAGAATACGGGAAGCCGGATCGTCTCTGATACATGTCCTGCCTTAGAAATCGGAAGGCAACGTTGACAGGAATCGGTCTGTATGGGACTCCATAACTTCGGATGATATTCACAAGGTTTATGGGAAGTCCTTCCATCCATTTGCGGAAGGCGGACAGTTCGGAACCAGTGAGCCACACCGCCGGGGTTTCGGAGCAGGGACATGCCGACGGTTGACAACAGGGTAGTTGTTGGCAAATCGGAGCGAATAATCGCCAGCAACGTCTTCCAAGAAGTGGAATTCCCATCTATGTGCGATGGCAGAATCGCACTGCTCGGCGACGGTAAGCAAAATGGAAAGGCGGGCTGCACAAGTCCCCGGCTACCAACCTGCCCATCTCTGGTGCGACCTGGCATGTAAGTGCGGTATGATATGCTGACAACCTGTACGCAGCCGCACACAGCATGACGAGCTTCTTCGGGCAGTAAGTCGCATCCTTCGGCCTCACCCCTCCGGCCAAATCGGCGGACAGACTTACAGGCGGCTGTCGCAGGGGCGGCTGTCAGGCAGTCGAGGACGCCGCCGTCCTAGGAAACTTGCTTGCGGAAAACCGATTATCGCTCGACGACGCCAGCAAACTGCTATCAACGTACGCTAAAATGAGGGAACCCCGGACCAAGGCTTTGTCGCGCTTCAGCGACAACTTTGCGCTCCTGCATACGGCCCGGCTGCCATTTGGCACGGGGCCGTTTGTGCGACGGCTGCTCTACACACTGGTGCCGACTTGGTTCTGGATCAGATACCTGGGCTGGCTCTACGGTTATCAGCCCACAGTGGCTGCACTGGGCAGTGATAGCAGCAACGGCGGCGGCAGCGGCGGCGGCAAGCCGTCTGCATGCGGAAATAAGAAGAATTGAATGGCCGGGACCCGCTGGAGAGAATTGAATGCAAGACGAGCAGCTTCGAGGCAGAGACGGCACAGATCTCGAGTAGGAGGGGGCGTCTGGCTGGTCATGTGAGGGAGTGTGATCCGGTCGGAAGAGCCTGAGCCGACTCCGAGCCAGAAAACGGCATCAAAGAGGTGTTTTTAGGATGACCGGTGTGAGGAGGCGCAGCCTAAAGGGTTGGCTGCCTTGGTAGCATTGCTTCTCTGTTTGTCTGGATCTCGTTCTTTCAGTCGCGTTGAGATGACAATGTGACTACCTACTCAGTAGGTGTTCGCGCAGGAGCAGAAATGTGCGCATGTGGAACGATCTTCGCACCTTGCAGCTGGCCAACGGCGACAGCCTCGCGAGCCTTTTGTTTCGTTGCCGGGTATTCATGTAGGTAGCTCCATTCGGCGTGTTGTACCATCACATGCCAGGAGCAGCGTCGACCATGGTGTTGATATTTCGCCGCAGCGGCAAATAGCGCACAATGAAAAAGGAAAGCGCAATCTTGTTCAGGGATTGCAAGTCACATTTATGCTTCAAAAACCCGGGACACTGGCTTCGTTGTTGGGTTAGGGCACCCCCGAGCGGCCAACATGGTGGTGTGCGTGCCTCCTTAACGTTGCACATGTCAGCGTTGCTGGACCCGGGGAGGCGGGAAGATGGATGCGATGCAGCGAAGGGCGGGAACTCTGAAGAACACGAACGGAACAGGGCCATCAGGGTGCCGTCTTGCTGCTTTGACCTGGTGTTTCCCACGGACAGCTCTGGGTTGCTGTGGTCAACTCTCAATACCGTCAATACAGCAGCGCTTACACGGGGATTTCTACGGTAGATGCAGCGAAATGGCGTATTATCCACGTCGAGCTTGCCCAGAGCAGCATTACAAACTCTCCAAGCTTGTCGTCCGTCAAAGACCTTTCGGGTACATACCCCATGTTGCGACGGAGTACTTGTGGAGCCCCGACGCCCCGGCCGGGGTACCCCGGCATCCCGGCCACACACCCGGCCAACCCGTCCCCCCCCTTCCGCCCACCCATCGATTGACCACTTCTGCACACTCCCATCTCCCCCATCTCCATCGTGCCGCCTTACGATGCCGTTCCCAGTCCGATGTCATTCCGCCTTTTCCCTCGTCAACGCGCTGGCTGGCAGCGGGTCTTGCTGCAAAGTATGGGCGATGATGCCACCTTCATTGGCTCCTCGGAGCACAGGCCTAGCCATAACCACCCGCGGGGCAGGCAGTGCTCCGTACGTAGTCCTGCCTCGTGCTGATGGGCTTGTTGGCATGCTTTCGCCATCGAGAAACCATGTCCATTCCGAGACTACGGCAACAGGCGAGCAGGCATGGGTGCAAGTCTCCTCGTGGGCGTGACCCTGCATTGCGATCCCTTCATGTCCGACCCGCATATCCGTACAGAGTGTGGTACTGGCGCAGCTCCAAAGCTCTACTTGTATAGCAAGCAAGCCCCATCGTCGGGCAGATCAACTTCACGTATTCGACATCCTGCGAAACAGATTCCATTCAGAGCGGTGAGAATAGATCTCCTTTCGTCTATTACATGCGGCAGTGGTTTTTTTGCCACTTCAACCAACAGCTTCACTTGATCAATATCGAGTCTCTCTATCGGGGTCAAGGTCCTGTCCTCGCCGCTGGCCACGGATAACGGCAAACGCTCGCTATTAAAACAAAGTACCTCGAAACCCCAACGCCAATTGTTCTTCGCTGGCTTTCTCACCCCAAACTGTGAAGCTGTGTGCGACAATTCGTCAGCTTACGAAGCCAGCGTCTCTTCCAAAACCGCTGGCATGGCTACCAAGCATCCCTTAAGACGGTCGTGCGCCTTCTGCCGCGCCCGTAAGATCAAATGCTCCAACGAGACCATCTGCGAAGCTTGCCGACGGCAGGGGGCAGACTGCATCTACGACTTCGAACCCCCGCGGCCCAAGGTCCGGACCATCAGCGTGGATAGCTCTCGCTCCGATATGTCGGCGCAGGGTGGTGTCTCGGGAGTCCACAGACAGCGGTCGTCCACGGGGGCGTCCCCCAACGGCAGCCCTGTGAGCACCATTGCCGAGGAACGCACCCCCATGGAGGATGTTGAGAATGTGGCCAGGGTCCTCGAGCAAAGGTTTTACGAAAACTTCTCCTCAGATTTCGGACCTCGCTCTGGTCCATGGCAGCAGCGGGTCTCTGCCTACAACCGCTCTGTACAAAACTCGGGGCGTGGCCACAAGGAGAGCCTGACCGCCCAATTTAGCCCCAAGAACGTAAACTATACGGGGATTCTGTCTCTGGTGACGCATGATCTCGTCGGGCTCGTCACAGACCAATTTGGATCTCTAGGTTGCCATCACGTCGAAGATGGCGGTGCTCGATTTTTTCTCTCGGGACTCATTGGGGACGAGACGCAGACCATGTTCGACAACGCCCCCGTGGGCAGCAACCCCCTCTCCGAGTACGGCCAGAGGCAGCAGACGCAACTCATCGATGTCTGGTTCTCGGTGCATCCCCTTTCTTTCCTCGTTTCGAAGACACTGCTGCTTCGGGAGCTCCGTGACGGCACGCATGACGAAGTGCTCCTAGCAGTGATGCTGGCCGACGCAAACTTCAGCATCGGCGACGAGGTTGCCGTCGCTCGTGGCCATGTCCTGATCCGATGGGCCACGGCGCAGCTGCGGAGCCGCCCTCTTGAACCCTGCCACCAGTCCCAGAACGGAGGCTCATCTGGAGATCCATCGGGCCGCATGTACAGTGGCATCTCCACGAGGATATTCAGCGGAATCTCGACTGCCCAAGCCCTGATGCTTTTGGGCTGGAATATGCTGTGCTCGTTTCAGATCCGTCGAGCTACTTGCTACATCAGGCTCGCAGGGCGGATCGCCACCGAGATCAAGGGGCACATCTCAAGTACGGCGGCGCCAATGACGTCGAGCCGTATCAATGGCATCGACGTGTTCGACGTGGAGAAAGAGCTCGTCGCGTACCTGTACTGGACGACTTACTCGCTGAGCCTGTGGACGTTCATCCAGATGGGCAGCGGGCACTTCTCGGCGCTGCTGCCGACGTCGCTTACGTCCATCTTCCTGCCCGTGACGGAGGCCTCGTCAGTCATCATCCAGCTGGACCTGGTGTCTGAGAACTTCAGCACGCTGCAGAAGCAGAAGGCGGTGATCCGCGAGATGTGGCCGCTGGCGCACATCGCCAGCGTCATCGCGTACATCTTCGCGCTGCACCCGCACGACAGAGACCCTGGCGAGTCGCCGGCGACAAGCTCCTGGCAGGAGGCGCCGCTGCTGGCACTGCAGCGGATCCAGCAGGGCAAGCCATCGCAGGACATTGCGTGCGTGTGTCGCGAGATCAACCGCGTGTTGATGGAGAGCATCCACATCCTCAACCGGCAGGTCACCGAGGTGTCGTCGCGCAGCCTGGTGCTGCTCGTGTACCACACCATGGCTATCCACTTTCTGTTCCCGGTCCTGCCGGCAGGTCAGGGCGATGAGGGCATCACGGCCGACGTGGTGGAGCGGCTCTGCTCCTCGGCGCAGGACATCTTGCAGATTTTCGCGCTCATCTCGGACCAGCCCCAGGACCTCTTCAGCGCCACGCCATCACTGCGCTCCTCCTTTCCGGACATTTTCTGCCTGGCTCTCGACACGTGCGCTCGCGCA
Source organism: Tolypocladium album (assembly GCA_024341135.1). Taxonomy (NCBI): domain Eukaryota; kingdom Fungi; phylum Ascomycota; class Sordariomycetes; order Hypocreales; family Ophiocordycipitaceae; genus Tolypocladium; species Tolypocladium album. The sequence goes on from JALHCF010000007.1 coordinate 47,745, forward strand.
TTGAGCCTCATCCACCGCAAGAAGAGGAGCGGCGCGCTGCTGATGGAGCTGCCTATGGTGCTGGCGTACGAGGGCCGGCTGCAGGCGCTCGCCAACCGGCTGTACGTCACGTCCCAAAACGAGTTCCTCAGCCATGGGCGCTCCCTGCGCATGGTGCGCAAGCACCTCAAAGCCTGCGTCAAGGCCTACTCTGATTCCGGGTCTGGGCGGGGATCCAACTGCAACTCGTCCGGCATGCCGTCTCCTGAAAGTAGCCACGCCCGCATGTCCAGACCACATGCAAGCCCGCCCGTCATGATCCCGGCCTCGGAGTCTGACCGCCCCTCGACTGCTACGACGGCCTTTGTCGACTCGACGTCGTCGTTTGTGTCGCCCATGGACACGACATCGCTGCCTCCCTCACTGCAGTCTTCGCTACCCTCGTCAGACTCGTCAGGGCGCAGCTCGACAAACCCCTTCAGTGCCGTGGACGAGGCGCACAAGACCAACTGGCCCACGGCCGACGAGCTCTTCCAGCACGTCCTGGACCCCGGCGCGCTGGGCGTCGGTTCCGGTGAGCACCTCAGTGTGTCGGACCTGGTGGACCTGCAGCACGCTTGGTTTCCCCAGATGCCCAGTCTCATGGACTTCGACATCAGTGGCCCCATGTCGGGCGTGCAGTGGGACTGGCCAGACGCCGGAGGTGCAGATTCGACAACCACCACGGCGGCGGCCGCCTCCGACATGGATTCGGTGCTGTATTACTTCGAGAACGGCCACAACAAGAGACCCTGCTGAAAGGTGAGCAAGGGCAACCTGAGTTGCAAGGATGGTCAGCCTGTCACACGCATCTGACGGCAACACGCTGTGCTTCCAGTCTGTCTTGTCAGCACCTCTCCACCTACAACAGTTTATCCTATGTTTTCGTGAATCTCGCTCTGCCGTGTGCTGCCACACTTAATGCTGGATCCAGCTTCTGCAAGCATGGCCATCCCTTGATCCTATCGTATGAAGAAGACGACGATGATAACGATGATGATGGACGAATGACGACGATAACGATACGACACAACCACGCTCAGCATTGCGGGACCACCATGCCGGAGTGCTGTGCCAGGCCACATGGGGGAATGCCCGTGCAGGGCCAGGCCAGGGTGTTGCATTGCAGCACAGCAGCACCAACCAGGGGCCTCCTAGTCGACCTCCGAACCAACGCCGCCTCCTCTTTTCCCCTCAGACTCTCGAACTCACATCTCGGTCGGGACCAACACGAAATGGCGGAACAAAAGTACTGCTGCGCGGCATCATCATCCGGAATGGTGGGACCAACGGCCCGTCTGCCTGTCGCCGTCGGGTTTTCGGTATTTCTTGCTTGCATTCCGCTGCCTGTTGTTGGTGTTTCGGGAGCTTGATCATTTGCAGCCCGACTTACATGAAGCTGCTAGGGGTCGCGAAAGTACACGGTGCATTGGTCGCACTGTGGCCGTGAGGAAGATGCTTGGCTCTCGGGTTCTCGTTGCCGCTCGGGTCTGGGCTGCCGTCTGACCTTCCAACCTGAACACCTACAAATTCACTCGATTGCCGTGGATGGGCATGCCAAGAGGCCTGACAGGCTGGGATACCAACCGGCTCCTTGGCGTGCCTGGCAACTTGTTTGATTTGCCGGATTCATCGCCTATACGTTTGCTTTGACGCATTCACCATCTATACGTTTGTTGTTCTGACCTATTTGGCGGCTGGTCTTGCCAATTACTGTTGGCGCCTCCCCGCTCAGGAGGGCCATTGACGCCGGCAAAGACACCAATTTGGCGACTGAGATTTAGCGCGGGCTGAGTATCATTTGTCATAGTCAGTCCATGCCATCATGTTTGGGGCATCGTTGGATCATTTGTTCTATTATGGAGATGGCTGCGTGGAGAACTCTTCAACCCGATGTGGTCTATCGTAGCAGGCTCTGACGATGCTTGCACCGGGTACAAAATGTCGCATATTCAGATTTAGGCTATTTTAAATGGTAAATATTGCGACCGAAAACACAGAGAACATGAAAGGAAAGCATTTGCAGGATAGAATGAATCGTTACTGATATCCGGGAGATTTGCTAAACGTGAACCGGAATTGTCGAGCCAAATTTGAATGTCCACACACATGTTGCTGCAAAGACGGAGGTGGCCAGGCTGTTTGCCGTTCTAAGACGTGGGATCAACGCATCAGCTACTGAGAGGTTCATTTCGCTACATGTAATGATCGCTATTCAGTCTTGTGGCGTAGTTCATTTGTCTTCATTGCAGGACTGAGACAGCGTCTCCTATCCATCGCATTGCAAGTCACTCCAGAGTACTGTGGCCCGATGTCAAGAAGCACAGCTGTTAAGAGTTCCAGGGCTAACGTACACAAGGAAGAATCGTTGGACGCAGCGTGGCATTGCATCATTCCCTCATCAAAACTGTATGTATGATGGAGGTGATGGCGTGGATCGCAGATGACAGATGAGTCCTCAAGACCAATTGCAGAAGCATTGAAACGAGCAGCTGAAAAGAGGCCAAACGGAGAAGCGTGACGTGATCACGCAGAAGGGTTCTGGTATTGAAGGAGGAGACGTGGCTGTCAGCTGCAGCTTGAGATTGATGCAACGGAGCGAAGGTAGCCGGTCAGCTCCAGCGAGTATCATTTGTGCCAGCCTAGCCTGCGGCACCGTGTCCGAGGGACAAAAGTTTAAATGAAAACAATGCCTGGGTAACAAACCAAAGGGGTCCTCCTGCAGGATTTCCCTGGAACGCTGACTTCCATGTCATGCACGCAGGGTAAGCCTCACAACAGCCGATACCCGCAGCTGCAACGTCCGAGTCACCGCAGGCCGATCGCTCGTGTGCTGCGCATTTGGCTATCGGCGAGCTCTACGAAGGCCATTTCGTATTTCTCATCGACGCCACATGGCAACCAGATCTCCGGAGCCAATGCTGTAAATACGGAGTCAATAATGTCCATGCCACCACCTAGCTCTGGCAGAAGCCCCTGCACGCCGGAGTAGAGGTTCTATAACCTCGCACTTCCATAGAGCGGCACATTAGATCACCCTGTTCGTCATCCAGGGGGCGGAAGGACGACGGAAAGGGGAAGAGCTCCACCCATGAACGCATGGGGCGATGTCCGAAAGGGGCGGTAGTTGAGAATCTGGCATAGTTAGCGGGTGACGGGCAGCGGCAAGGCAATCAAGGTCCTGCCCGATGGAGCTAGGATCACTGAGCAGCTCGAGCTTGTCGGGGTGTGTGTGAAGAGCTGAGAGCTTCACGGCTCCATTGTCTGGTGTCTTGGTGCCTCCGGGCTGAATATGGGAGCAATAAGATCCCATCAGATTCATCGAACTCACATTCATCAAGCTGCGCGCCCTCCGAGATCCGGGCCTCTGCTTACATGGCGTGCGGCATCGAGGGCGTGGATGTTCACTACCCCCCTTGTCGTCTCATTCTGACGCCACTTCTCGCATCGTCATGTGGACCTCGCAGCAGTATGTCACACCAGCCGTGGTAAGAGCTAGGGCGGCATAGGCGCATCGACAGGCCCTACAAGCATCGCAGAGCGAGTGAGTTGAGCGTCGCTACTTCCTGAAGACTCAAGCAATGGGAAACGCGAGTATGAGCAGAAGGCGTTGAGCTCGGCCGTCTATAGAATGCAGTGCAGAGATGTTAGCTCGACTCATTTGGCTACGGTATTGCGCGGGCTTACGCAAACGCTTCGTTCTCGTTCTCGTTTCCACCACCTCGTCATCCACACGCGTACTCGTACGAGTGCGGTACTAGTTCGACGTGCGTCGGTAGGAATTCAGGCTCCTTGTATTGTCTTCGCCCCATGTCATCAATCGCGCGTGGCAGTTCCAGAAGCTCAACTAACAGGACATCGGTAGAACTGGGCCAACAGCCGAGGCACACAGAGACGGCCATTCGTCCTCTCGGCCCGGACCGCGGCAGCGGCCCCCCATCCGACGTCATGGTATCCACGCATCCACGTGGTTGATGAAGGCCGCCTTTGCATGAATCAACAGTACGGCTTGGCAATAGTGAATCGGTACATCGGGTTGAAGTATGCTCGTCAGTCCAGAACATAGACATGCAGAAGCGTTGAGAAGCCTCCAACCGTTGTCAAGTCGCCCGTTTCCCGGCGGTGTTCTCATCCGACCGGGCTCGCCAAACTCTGGTACAAATTTCCCACATACTCGCAATATGAGGTACGAGTTGCATTATCGTGGAATCCACTAGGCAAGTTCCATGTCACGGAAACGGGAGACCCTTTTCCCTGCTGCATGAAGAGCTACGAGTAGCAATCTAGCCCACCCCGGCACATGGATATCCGCAGTAATCACTTGTCTAAGAGCTATCCATAGTGTGGCGGGCCACGGATCGAGGATTAAGCATGAATTTTGCCGCGGCTGCATCACGTTGCCGCTCAGCAGAGCATTATTTCACATTCTATTCTGGAGCGTTGCGCCTCCAAGCTAGTGGCAAGTGGCGAGCACAAGGTACTATTACGCAAAAGGTTCCTGTGCTCAAGGGTCCCTCTCTTTGCCGGTCTTCTGCATCATGTACTCATAAGAAGAGACCTGTGAGTCTCTAGACTGTCAAATAGAACAAAAATCCCGTTACTCGTACAACGTTGCGAGGCGATGACCCGGTTTACTCGTAAGATGGGCGACTGCGTGGCGACACTGATGCCTTCTGGATGTTTTCCAAGGCTTCCAGCCTGCAGACTAATACTGCGACAAGCCTAGGGCCTCTCTTCTACAGCGTTTGACTTGATCACGGGCCGTGAATGAGGTTGTCTTCTTGCTATCGTGCTTGTGGGCATGACGGTCTTGATACCCCAAAGCGGCACCAGATTCATCGTACCGTTCACGCTTCTTGCAAAACATGCAAAAGTCCCTTAGTATTGCAAGAGACGTTACGTCCATGGTGCAATCGTAACAAGGCCGCAATGTCTGCGAAATGTTATCGTGCTTGTCTGTATCTTTGCAGCTGTGAAGATGGTGCTGCTCCCGCAAGATGCCGCCATAGCGCAAAATGCGTCTATTAGGAACGCTAGGAGCATACGTGTAAGCACATGCTTCGAGGGCCCACGAGCTAGACGGAGGTACAGGTAGTTAACGATGGTCGATCAGGTGGTATATTTTTGACGGCGAACCGCTCTTCATCCTGGACGATTGGTTTGTCGATTTAGGCAGGCCGTAATACTCTTCTATACGTCTTGTCCCCAAAATTGTGAATTGTAAATCCCGTCATTACCTTACCCCGACAGCAATCCGTGGAATACGAGGACCAGGCACACACTTTCTTGCATTCTGTACAGTGCGCACCACGCACTTCCTCGCCCGTGCCGTCTCAATGCCCAGGCAGCAGAGGCAATAGCGGCAGCCCCGCTCAAAAGCATGGATCCAACCCCAAACTCAACCAGATCCCTTCCCATCCTCGTCACCACAACCTCACCGGCCAGTCTTTCCAGCCCCGTCGGACCATTGTTTGCGCCGCGCCGTACTCAGCCCCAATGGCCCGTCCTGCCATGCATGATCTCATCACCCACGTCCTGAGGCGCTTCCAATGAAATCCAGACCTACGGCACACCCGGCCCGGTGGCGGGACACCCGTCGGTCATTTATGCCACCCATCGGACACTCGTGTTACCTGTCGGACGCCGTGCCACAGATCGGGCACCCGTGCCGTGGCCCGGGGCTACTTCAGGTCCTATGCCAGCTTCCTTTGGAAGTTGGTGCTCCGCGGATGCTTGACATGCTTACGAGTACGCCAGCGGCACCGGGGCTTGTCCATGCCTGCGCAACTTCATGCATGGCCGGCGGGCCTGGGTTGGGCCGGTTGGGCCCGGAGAGGTTCGTAGACGGCGTTACGGAGTACTGGTCGAGTACCCAGACGGCTCCACTTTCCGTCAAGGCATCGCGCTTCCGCACCCACAGTCCTGGACGTTGGTACGGAGTCGTTGGTTGCGAAGACTCCATGCCCTCGTTCCGGGTGCAACGTGCCCGTCGATGAGTCTGGGCAGCCCTCGTGGGGGGAATCTGACATGGCTCCCTGCGACCGGCCATGAGGTGCTGCAGCTTCCTGCCCCCAATTTCCAACTCCATTGACATTGGAATTGACGCTGGAAATCACGGTTGGTTGCCTATCACCAGCACACTGTGCTAAGCTGATATGCCTTTTGGCAAGAGATTCCCATCGATGCCTGGTGACAGGAGCAGAAATTGACCTTTAGGGCAACAAAGTTGAATTCCACGTGACGACCGTTAAAAGCCTTCTGGAAACTCGAAGAACCCTTTGAAAGCTTGGGAATGAAGCGTTGACTAAAAGGTGCCAATTCGACAGCATGAAGCACCTATGCTTGGGCACTTGCAATGTCCACTCATTGTGTATTTGCCCGAACTGGACACCAGTCCGCGCTGAACAAAAACGTGCCCTGAACAACAATTGCTGAGCAAAATGCTTAACCTAGGCTAATGCCAGTCTCCGTCTCGTCGGCCATTCAAGGCAAGCATTAGAGGTAATCACAGCTAAATGATCCCGACCCTAATGCGGGTTCTGCCTTCCGCGGACCCCTTGGCTATTTGCAGATGTCCATGATGTCGCCAGCCTTTTGCTCACAATGGCCCTCTTCTACCGCTTTGGCACATCAAGAACTCGCGACGGGAATGCTCCGATATCAATGCTGCTCAATGCGTGGATGAGTTGGTCAAGAGGGCTTCATATACTAGTCAGTCTTGACTGAGCAGTGTAGTAGTTTATCGTCAGCCTTATCGCACGCCTACTCACTTATGTCTGGAATGTAGGTCCTCTGCCTATCCGCGGACCTGTGGATTGCTCTCGAAAAGCACCGCCATGCTACGTCGGGGTGAATGACCCGAGTCTTGTTGCAATGCAAATGTCCTTCCATCCGACGCAGCAGTGAGAAATCTGTCGACTACGCCACGTACGGGAGCAACGTATGCAGAAAAGCCGCCCACCAAATTTCTCGAATGGCCATTCTTTGAGCTCTGGTTCGATTCGAGTCAGGAGACAATGACGGTCTATAGGAACACTATTTGGCATGAAAACACGAAGCTGGACGTCGTGCGGGACTACTTACATACCACGCAGCGTGCGCTGCCATTACCAGCGTCGTGGCTTCGCCATGTGGCCGGTCTATTGCAATGCGCTTTGACGCCTGTCGACCGACTTTCGGCCACCGTTTGCGTACCGAGCATCTGCGTGACAAATGACTGTTGCCTACTCTGTACATCTTCCTGGTCAACATATGGGTATTGAGCATACCGTACCGTAGGCGTTGAGGCAGCGACAAATGGTTTCATTCCGACTGGAGTAAATTTGCTACAGGTGGAGTGTCTGGCAATGCGGTTCTCTAAGCAGCTCATACCTTTTCGACGAGCAGTTATTCCTTTCTACGCATATGCTGAAGCCATTATGTTGTGACAACGACCATCATGCACGTTAGCAGCAGAGATTAGCCGGTGTCTAGAGGACAGTTTGCGAATCACCGGCCTCCGTCTTCACTTGCGTCCCGTTCTGAACGCAATAATCTGGTAAATATCGAGAGACTGCTTGCTCTTGACACCAAATTCGCAAATTCGATGGTGTCGCACCATAGGAGCTATCGTACAGGTTTTGTCTAAACGCCATAATTGGTCTGGAAAGCACTCGCCAAGACGGCGTGCGAATCTTGGTACAAAGGCTTGGCCTGACATGGAACAGCGTCGCGGGGTGTGACATTAGCACCATAGTGGACAATCCTGAGATTTTTTGTATCAAGCAAACCCTGGACTTCCCGCCCCTACAACCGGTCCGTAGGCCAGTGGTCCAATCACAATCACATCCACGGCGTGTCAACTGTCCACGGAGCCGGGTCGTTGGGACACCCTTGCAAGAGGTACTTCTGAACTGAAGTCATCCAGGTAACCTCATGTACCTCACTGAACAACAGTTTAATATCAGGCGACCTTATTCTGCTACTCGTCCGCCACGTATTCCTTGGTGCAAGTAAGCAATGTACGATGCAAAGACGCCGAATGGATTCGACAAGTGCGTGCTGGCGAAGCAGTGATGTGCATCTCCGAATAAATGTTCGAAGTATCCGCCGACTGTCGTATCCTCGGCTCGGGATTTTTGCAATGCGCTGGCACTACAGTGCAGCACCCGGCGGTTTGTGCGCACAGGTTTATCTTCCACCCGAGACCCGGGTGAAGACAAAGCGAAGGACGTCATTCCGAGCCCGTACGGTAACGGCCATGAACAGTTGAAGGTCATTCCGTAGAGTGCCGGAGCTGGCATCCGGAAATCGGGCCAAGGTGTTGTGAAATCACGAGAAATGGAGCTCGCCGATGTTGTCACGACACACTCTTCGCTGGGTAAGCGCAATATTCTTCTCAGATTATTGCTAGAAATCCTGCCATGCGCATTCGGGTGATATGTATATCCTTCCATGTTTTGTGGAGTCTCTCTCTCGCTCTGTGAGTTCCCAATCGCCCTTCTCAGATCGCCCAGGTGCTTACTCCAGGTATGATTTTTTGGACAATGGCGGTGCCTACCATCCCTTAAAAGACGACGAAAGCTTCATGTGCCTTGTTATTTTGAGTAATGAAGGGATGAAGCTGATGTCGCAACTATCAACACTTCTTAATTCGAGTCTTTCAATGGTTAGCCGAGTTTCAATCTTTGTGCCGGCAACAACATCACATCCTGTTTCTCTCCATCTTTCCTAGACTGTTACTGGATGTGAGCCCTGGCTCATACTTCCAAGTCAAGTGTTTGGTTCCTTCTCAAGATCCAGCATCAACTCGGGTTCTGGCCAAAATGGCTTGTCCAGTCGACAAACCCGCGGAGGACCCCAGCGTCATCGTCGGTCTCGCCTGCCGAGTTCCTGGAGCTACCACACCTAGTAAGCTCTGGGAAATGATCGCCGAGCAGCGCGATGTTCAGAAAAGAATGCCCAAGGATAGGCTCAATGTGGATGGCTTCTTCCATCCCGAGCCTACCCACAAAGGCACCGTAAGTTGCCGTAGTTGCCGACACTTGATTCGCGGTACTGACTCTGTCTAAAGACCAATGCGCGCTTCGGCTATTTTCTTGATCAAGACATTGGGGCCTTCGACGCCGGGTTCTTTGGCATTTCTGGGAAGGAAGCTGAGGCCATGGACCCCCAGCAGCGTTTACTGCTGGAGGTCGTCTACGAAGCATTGGAGAACGCTGGCATCACTCTGCAGGAGATCCATGGATCTCTCACATCCGTGTTTTGCGGTAGCTTCACCAATGACTACAACGCCATGCTGACCAAGGACCTGGAGTCCTACCCTAAATACACTGTAAGTCAGCCCAGAAAGACTGGTGCGAATTGGCCCTGGAGGCGGATATGAATGCCGGGCACTAACTTGAGACCCTAAGGTGACTGGAACCGGCGATGCCATTTTAGCGAACCGAATTTCGTACTTCTATGATCTTCATGGTACCAGTGTCACCATTGACACTGCCTGTTCGTCTTCGCTGGTATGCTTTCACCTAGGGAGCCAAACGCTGCAGAGTGGCGAGGCGGATATATCTATCGTTGTCGGTTCGTCATTGCATTATGACAGCAACATCTTCGTGACCATGACCGACCTGGGTATGCTCTCCACCAACGGCCGCTGTGCAGCTTTCGACGCTTCTGCAAGCGGCTATGTCCGCGGTGAAGGCATCGCCTGCGCCGTCCTGAAGCGCAAGTCTGATGCGGTTGTTCACGGTGACAAGATCCGTGCCGTTGTCCGCGCCACCGGTTCCAACCATGACGGCAAGAAGAATGGCATTACGTTGCCCAACGCTGCCGCTCAGGAGCAGCTCATCCGAACGACATACGCGAGAGCTGGTTTGGACCCCGGCCATACCCAGTATTTTGAGGCTCACGGAACAGGCACCGCTGCCGGTGACCCCGTCGAGGCTCGAGCTATTGGCGCCGTTTTTGCTGCAGGCCGCGAAGAACCCCTTTATGTTGGCTCCGTCAAAACCAACATTGGCCACCTTGAAGGTGCGTCCGGTCTTGCCGGCATCATCAAGACCACCTTGGCTCTCGAGCGCGGCCTGATCCCCCCGAACATGCACTTCAAGAACCCCAATCCAAGCATTGACTTTGAGAACTGGAATATCGCCGTACCGACGAGTCTTGTTAAATGGAAAGTACCTCATGGAATTTCCCGCCGGGCCAGTATAAACTCCTTTGGGTATGGAGGAACTAATGCCCACGTTGTCCTTGAGGAGTACCCAAAGGAGACCGAGGTGGCCCGGACCAAGGCGGCTGAGCAGATTTTCAACGGCATACGCTCTCGTCCGTATCTTGTACCCCTCACCTCTCACTCAGCCAAGGCTGGCGAGCTCTCCGAGGCCACTCTTACAAGTTATATCAAGGCCGCTGAGAATCCAAGCATTGCCGACCTCGCTTACAGCCTATGCATACGCCGCACGATGCACCAGCAGCGCTCCTTTGTCGTTGCCAGCGACGCAACCGGTTTATTAAAACAACTCGGCGTTCCCCGTCCTATAGCTCCCTGGACACCGGCTACGAAGGCGACCCCTAGACTTGGGTTCATCTTCACCGGGCAGGGGGCTCAGTGGCACGCTATGGGGCGCCAGCTCATTGAGGAGTGCCCTCATTTTTGTCAAAGTCTCCAGCGCTGCGATGACGTCCTGAAGGCGCTTCCAGATGCCCCTGAGTGGTCCATCATTGCTGAGCTGAGCAAGACACAAGAGACGTCTCTTCTCGGCGAGACTCTGTACTCGCAGACCATTTGCACTGCCCTGCAGCTGGCGATCATTGACCTGCTTGAATGCTGGGCAATCAAGCCTTCTGCTGTTGTGGGACACTCATCCGGTGAGATGGGTGCTGCCTATGCTTCCGGCATTCTGACGTTCGAGAATGCGCTCATTGCTGCTTACTATCGCGGTCGCTACATGTTGGTTAACCGAAGCGACGGCGTTCCGGGGGGCATGATGGCGGTCGGTCTGCCAGAAAAGAAGTGTCTGGAGGAACTAAAGCCATTCGCTGGTCGCTTGACGATTGCTGCTGTAAACAGCCCTTCTACAATGACCGTCTCAGGCGACGAGGACGCCATCACAGAGCTCAAGCAAAGGCTGACCGAGAAGAAAGTCTTCGTCCGCCAGCTCATGGTGAAGCAGGCCTTTCACTCCCACCATATGCTTCCTCTCGCCTCCGCCTACCAAAAGGCCCTTAAGAATTGCAGGAGCTTCAAGACGCAGCCGGCCAAGTGCCGCATGTTCTCCAGCGTCACATCTCGCATGGCGGACTACGAGCAGATGGGTGCTCCTTACTGGGCGACCAACATGGTCCAGGCTGTGCGCTTCTCTGATGCTCTGACTGGCATCCTTCTCGACGAGAAAGATGACCAGAACATTGACATTCTGGTTGAGATCGGTCCTCATCCCGCCCTGAAGGGTCCCAGCCGTCAGACAATGCAGGCACTCAAGCTTGACCTGCCCTACGTTGCATCTCTCACCCGCGGTGTTCCCGACTTCGAGTGTCTTCTCAACATGTCCGGTACTCTCTTCTCTTTGGGATATCCCGTGAACCTTGTCTCCGTCAATCAGAACCTCAGCCGAGCTCTGGACGGCACTCTGGACAGGACTACCACCGGCACGAAGCTTGATGATCTTCCCACCTACACTTGGGACCACCGCCGCTACTGGTCCGAGACACGATACACCAAAGAGCACCGCCAGAGGCAATTTCGTCATGCCATATTAGGTCATCGTGTTGCTGGCTCCATTGCCAGGCATCCTCGTTTCCGCAATTACCTGCGCCTCAGCGAGCTGCCCTGGCTCAAAGAGCATGTCGTTGAAAATCACGTCGTCTTCCCCGGGGCTGGCTACATCAGCATGGCAATCGAGGCCGCCCTTCGTACGCAAGAGGTTAAGAGGGTCAAGATAATTCAATTGAAGGACGTCGTCGTCAAGAACGCTTTGTTGATTCCCAGCTCGGACGAAGGTGTTGAGGTTCTGATAGAGCTGAAGCCCCAAGCTCTGTCCGCCAAGAGCCATTCAGACACCTGGTACGACTTCAATGTCTTTTCTTATGATGAGAATTCCAATTGCACCAACCACTGCCATGGTGTTATCAGCATGGATGAGGGCGATGCTGCTCCACTGCAATACACTGCGGCCTACCCCGATGGCACTTCTTTCAAGGAGCTGCGCAAGAAAACCTTTCGTTCCATTCCTGCCAGTACTTTCTATCAGAACATGGCTGAGCTGGGTCTTGCTTATGGAGAGTCGTTTCGTCTCTTGAAAGGTAGCATCGAAAGCGGCAAGGGATTCGCTCTATCTGACCTCGTTTTCGACCCGACGGCTCTGCCTCATGACGCAGGTGATGAAACTGTCCTGCACCCTACCCTGCTCGATTCCTTCTTCCACGTCATCTTTCATGCTGTAGAGAACTGTCTGGGACGTCCTCTTGACGAGCCGTACGTCCCATCCTTTATCCGAGCTCTGAAAATATCTGGGAGCTTCGTCAACTGGAAGAACGATAGAGATGCCAAACAATTCCAGGTCGTCTCCTGCACGAAGCTTCCCTCCACTCGTGTTGCGATCAATGACATGATTCTTCAAAACGAACAGGGTGAACTCTTGATGGAGATCGGCGGCCTCGAGGTGACTTCTCTTGGTCGCGATGCTCCAAAGGATCAGGGTCCGCGTACCCTCTTCTACCGCCAGCGCTGGCAGCCATGCTTCAACATGATGTCTAACGCCCAGGGCAAATGTCTCTCGGAAGTTGTGGATATCTTTGCCCACCAGTTTCCCGGCACCAAGATACTGCACGTCACGGCAAGTCTGGACCGGACGAATGAGATGCTTCGAACTCTCGGCGCGAGGAAGGGCGAACGCCGACGCTTCAAGCAATTCGACATATGTTCACTCCAGGACAAGGTTTTTGGCGAAGAGGCCGTAGAATTGACCAAAGACTTCAATGGCCGTGTTCGTGTCGCGGAACCCGAAGTGGACTCTTATGATCTCGTCATCTTGAGCGAGGGAGGTGGCAATGCCGTTCCTTTCTTGAATCGTGACGGCTACATCCTCTTCGACGGCCAGAAGGATATAATGACTTCAGGGCTCCAGGAAATGTTCTTTAATGATGAGTGTTCCGCTTTTCGCAAAGTTCCCGATCCTTTCAGGCCGCCGTCTCATATCTCCGTTATTATGCCCGCGAAGAAGCCTTCTGCTCGTTCCTCCACTGTTCTCCGGGAACTGCAGTATGCCTTGGGCGACAAGGTCTCCACGACCACATTTGATAAGATAGCCGCCGGAAACGCTACTCTCTACGATAATGTGATTGTGCTTGCTGGCCTGAACGAATCTGCATTAGACAACAACGTCTTCAAAGGCGCGCAGGCGTTGCTCATCGCCCTCGAAAAGAACATTATCTGGCTGACTGAAGCAGCCACCTTCGAGACCGGCAACCCTGAGAGCGCCATGTACATCGGTCTCATTCGCGCTGCGCGGTCCGAGAACGACACCCTCAGGGTTGTGACGTTGGATATTGGTCTTGAATCTCCTTCTCAATCCGTTGCCAGCAACATCTTACGACTCCTTGACAGCAGGATCTCCGAGGATGAAGTCACGGAGCGCGCTGGTGTACTTTATATCCCTCGCATTGAAGCCGATGATGAGCGTAATTGCAAGCTCCGAAATGGCCCAAACCGGGAATCTCATCTGGAGTCGTTCGGTACCCCTGACACACAAATTCCTCTGGCTCTTCGGATCGGCAAGGTCGGTTTGTTGGAAACCCTCTATTTTGGAGAGGACACCGAGATTGTCGACACTCAGATCAAGGACAATGAGATTGAGATTGAGACAAAAGCTTCGTCCATCAATTTCCGTGACGTTGCCGCCAGCATGGGCATCATCGAGGACTTCAATCTCGGTGACGAGTGCGCCGGTATATGCACCAGGGTTGGCAACAACGTCAAGAGCTTCAAGCCCGGCGATCGCGTTGTCGCTCTTCGACCTGGTCAAGGGGCGCACAGGAGTATGGTCCGTAATCCCGCCTCGTGGTGCCAAAAGCTTCCCTACGACATGTCCTATTCAAACGCTGCTGCGATACCCTTGATCTTGAGTACCGCCTGGTTTGCCTTGGACTATACCGCCCGCCTCTCTAAGGATGAGACTGTGCTGATCCACGCCGCGGCCGGTGGTGTCGGTCAGATGGCGGTTCAAATCGCTCAGCGCACCGGTGCCCGCGTCCTTGCCACAGTCGGTTCTGCTGCCAAGCGACAGCTTCTAAAGGATGTGTACGGCCTCTCCGAGGATCAGATATTCTCCTCTCGTGATGAATCCTTTACCAAAGGAGTCATGGAGACGACGAACGGACGTGGCGTTGATGTCGTCCTCAATTCTTTGGCTGGTCCTCTTCTCCATGCCTCATGGGCATGCGTAGCTCCTTTCGGACGTTTCATCGAAATTGGTAAGCGTGACATCCATGACGATAGCAAGATTTCCATGGATCCGTTCAGGCGCAATGTTTTGTTTGCCTCTGTCGACCTTGTTACCATGTTCGAGAAGAACAATGCTCTTGGTGAGAAGCTGTTCAAGGAGTGTTTTGCCCTGTTTGTCAACGGCGAGATCAAGTTGCCCACCTCCGTTCAAGAGTTGCCTTACGCCGACGTCGTCAAAGGCTTCCGTCTGCTACAGATGGGCAAGCACACTGGCAAGGTTGTGCTCGTCCCAAACCCCGACGACATGGTGCCCATCATGCGTAGCGGGTACCGCAACTCTAAGCTCTTCAAAGTGGACAAGACCTATCTCTTGGTTGGGGGTCTGGGTGGACTTGGGCGAACTCTTTCGCAGTGGATGGTGCGGAAGGGTGCCAGGAAACTGGCCTTGCTGTCTCGATCTGGCACTGACAAGGCAGAGGCCAAAGCCACGGTTGACTGGCTTGCCGAGCGCGGAGTGGAAGTCCACATCTACCGAGGCGACGTGGCCGCTAGCTCCGATGTCCAAAGCTGTATTGACGAGATCGGCATCAACCTCGGTGGTATTTTCCAAGCAGCCATGGTTCTGCAGGACAAGCCTCTTGAGACGATGACCTACGAGATGTACGAGAGGTGTTGCCAGCCAAAAGTTGAGGGTACAAGAAACCTCCACGAGGCGACCTTGGGCATCGACCTAGACTTCTTCGTCTGCTTCTCTTCCGTCGCCGGCATTGTCGGCAGCAAGGCTCAGGCCAATTACTCCGCTGCTAATTGTTACCTGGACGCTCTCGTGCGTCATCGTCGTGAGATGGGCCTCAGTGGCTCCACCATGAATGTCGGTGCTGTGTCCGGTGTTGGTGTTGTTGCCGAGAATGAGGAGCTCCAGAAGGGTATGCTCCGAGTGGGCATGGACACCATCAAGGAGGAGGAGCTTCTGTATCAGCTCGAGGAGGCAATTCTTGCCGATAAGTCGGTCGCTCCAATGACCGCTCGTGGCTACAACGCATACCAGATCATAAGCGGTGTCGGTCTGATTTCTCCCGACGTGTACTGGGCGAGTAAACCCATGATGAGGAACCTCTACACCAATCACGAATTTGGTGCTGAGGCTGCCATCCAGAGCTCCAAGGATCTCCTAGCGCTCATCAATCAAGAGCCCGATATCGAGAACAAGACCGGGATACTACTGGATGGATTCCTTGAGAAGATTGCAAGCGTGCTGGCCACACCCCGAGAGTCTATCCTCCCTAGCAACCCACTCTCCGCCTACGGCCTTGACTCCATTATTGCTGTCGAGTTTCGCAAGTGGTTTCGCACAGAAATCCATGTCGACATTGCTCTCTTCGACATTCTTGGCGCCTCTTCTATCAATGCCCTAGTGTCCAAGGCTGCCCGCATGATATCGACCAACACGGTAGTCAAAGAAGCTATTGCCGGCAATCCAGAGAAGAAGGAGACCACTGGGGTCAGAAATAGTGAGGAGGAGAGTACAATGTCTGCCATGGCGACTGGTCAGCTCACAAAGATCCAGCATACTGACGTCGTGCCACTATCCACTTTCCAGTCTCGTCTTTGGTTTGTGCACAACTTCCTCGAGGACAAATCATTCCTCAATCTGCCAATTGTTCTGCGCATCAAAGGCCAGCCCGACTACCCTACCCTCCAAAAGACCTTCCAGGAGATGGCTCTCCGACACCCAGCTCTGCGTACCGCCTACTTTGAGGGCGACGACTTCGCCGTGCAGGAGCAGCTCGAAAGTTTTGACCTCGGCATCGACTTCAGGGATCTGACCGACGAGTCTGACCATGAAAAAGCCTTAGATGAGCTTGTCGAGTACAATCGCAAGATTGAGATGAATGTGGAGGCGGGCGAAGTTGCCACGTACTCGCTTGCCAAATTGAGTGAGGAAGACTGGGCTATCGTCGGCATTATGCATCACATATCCATTGACCGAGCAAGTCTATTCCCTATGATGTCGCAGCTCGTCGGTGTCTACGACGCCATCAGGGCTGGCAAGGACATTGCAAGCGTGTCCGCTCCCGAATTCAACTACGTCGACTTCACCCTCTGGCACAATGCCCGTCTCGCTTCGGACCTGATGAAGCCAGACCTTGACTGGTGGCGCTCTTCTCTAAAAGGCCTGCCTCAGTCGAGTAAGCTGCTGCCATTTGCCAAGGGCGAACGCCCTGTTCGAAGTGACCCTCGCCGCCAGAAAGTCAAGACCAACCTTGACGCCAAGTTATTTTCTCGCATGAAGCGTGTCGCTGCTCAATCCAGCGGAACGCCTTTTCACTTCGTCCTAGCTGCTTTTAGGGCTTTTATCTACCGATATACTGAGGAGAATGACTTGATCCTGCTAATGGTCGACGGCAACAGGCCTCATCCGGACACTGACCTGCTCATGGGTTTTTTTGTCAATCTGGCCCCTATTCGGTGCAATGGTACGTGGTCTGACTTGTGATGCAGTTTTTCTTCAGGCGTACGACGGTGAACACAAAAAGTTATACTGACTTCAAACAGATGACTGCAACGTGCCATTTAACCAGCTATTCGAGGCCACCAAAACCCGCGCTTTGGACGCCATGGCTCACGGCGGTGTACCCTTTGATACCATCGTGGACATAATGAACGTTAAGAAGACCAGCAGCCACATGCCCGTTGGCCAGATCGCCGTCAACTACCAGATTCACGGTCCCGTCCCTACCTACCGGACAGTTGATTTTGTTGTAGAGGATATCGAGTCTGACGACATCCCAACTGCTGCCGATATCCAGCTCGAGGCAATCGAGACCTCCGAGCACAGTCTCGACCTCAAGATCGAGTACGCTACCGCACTATACGATCAAGAAAATATGGAGCGCTTCCTCGACAACTTCAATACGTTTCTAAGGAGCTGCATCGAGGACCACCGCCAGCCCGTCGACGAGATTTGCATGTGCGGTCCGCTCGAGGTTGAGTTTCTTAAGAGGAACTACTGGAACACTGAGATCAAGGCAAATCAATGGGAAGGGAAGAGCGTGCTCGATGTGATATTTTCAATGGCAAGGCAATACCCACAAGCTACGGCGATAAAAACTTCCAACTGCCGCAGCGTCTCATACCAGCAACTGATCGAAAGAGCCGAGAGCGTGGCCAGTGAGCTCCTCGACGCCGGTGTGCAGCCTGGTGATCGCGTCGGGATTATAGCGCTTCCTGGCGTCGAAGCCGTGACGGGAATACTGGGGGCTCTGATCACAGGCTCCGGCTACGTCGCCCTTGACAGCGACTTTGCCCAGGATCGCCTCTCATTCATGCTTTCAGACTCCGGGGCCAGAGTTGTTCTTGTGGGACCTGGACAAGACTCTCTGGCTGCACCTCTTTTATCCAAGATGGCTGCTCCCCCAAAGGTGATACGTATCGAGGACGCCGCCGGCGCTGGCCGAGCCACAAAGTATCCTAGGCCGCGACATCCTAACGACCCCTTTTATATGATTTACACCTCGGTGAGTACCTCTTAGTGACTTTCTCGGTTATCTGAGAATAATTTGGTCATCTAATTATACTAGGGAAGCACTGGCACACCCAAGGGTGTGATTCTGAACGAGTCCAGCACGCAAGCCATGCTTAGCACCCTGAACAAGGACTATGGCTTCACGCGCGACGACAACTTCCTGGCTCATACAACCACATCTTTCGACCTCTCCGTCGTCCAAATATTCGGCGGCCTGACTGCCGGCGCCACCGTCTCCGTGGCCTCGTGGGAGGTACGCAAAGACCCTTCCGCTCTCGCCGAGTTCATGATGAAGGAAGGAATTTCCGTCTCCTACTTCACGCCGACGCAGTTCTCGCTCCTCTTGGAGTTCAATGAATGGGCACTTAGGAAGTGCTCCCGGTACAGGGTCGCTTTCTTTGCCGGCGAGAGACTGCCGCTGCGCGTGGCCAAGGCGTTTTACGATCTGGGGACGCCTGCCACTCTGTACAACACCTGGTCTCCCTCGGAGCTCGTAGTTCAGACGAGCATCAGTAAGATCAGCTACCCAGAGGAAGGGGTCGTCAGTCTTCCTATAGGCCATCCCATGGATAATTGCCGCCATTACCTGCTTGATGCTAAAGGACACCCTGTGCCATTTGGCCAGGTTGGCGAGTTAGTCGTCGGTGGTGTTCAGGTTGGCGCAGGCTACCTCGATCGCCCTGAATTGAACGCCAAATCTTTTGTTGAGGACCCCTTCGCTTCCGAAGATGATCGCAGGCGCGGCTGGAACAGGATGTTCAAGACTGGCGATCGCGGCCGCTTCCGTGTCGATGGACAACTCGAGTTCCACGGACGCATCGCCGGTGACAAGCAAATCAAGCTCCGCGGCTTCCGCATCGACCTCGGCGAGGTCGAGCACATGATCTTCACAAAGTCCCAGACCCTGAAGGATGCTGGAATTGGAAACCTTGTTGAGATCGCCGTCATCGCTCGCAATGTTGACTCCGACGAGCAGCAGCTAATAGCATATCTCGTTCCCAAAAACAGCTCCTTGAACAACAGCCAGAAGGTATCCGTTGTTTCGAGCTTGCATCGCATGATCAAGCCTCATCTCAACTACTACATGCTCCCGAACGGGTACCAATTTCTGACCGAGCTGCCGATGACTCTTGGCGGCAAGGTCGACCGCCGAAACCTCCTTGAGCGTCAGTTGGATCTTATCCACCCGTCGTCACCCATCAACACTCAACCTGGAAAGGCAGCCGCTGCGGTGCCAAACGGAACTTCAGCTACACTGACGATTGATCTGGAGTCGTCCATCCTCGCTCTCTTCCGGGCCACTCTAGGTGCCGAGATTGGGCTCGACGACTCATTCTTCGAGAGGGGCGGCAACAGCATCCTCCTCGTCAGGCTGCAAGCCAAGGTCAAGAAGCAGTTCAAGATTGCGCCGCCGCTGCCGACTCTTATCAGGGAGCCTACGGCGGCCGCGGTTTGTGCGTACGTGAGACGCGCCAAAGGCGGCGACTCCGGTAAGGGCGGCTTCGAGAAGGTCATCAGCTGGAACGTCGAGACACACCTGCCCAACACGAGCCAGTACATGCCTCGTTACGGCACGCCCCGAATCGACCGCGATGATGTGAAGAGTGTTTTGATCACGGGTGCTGATTCGCATATTGGAATCCACTTGATCGTCGAGATTCTGAAGACGAAGCCTGATGTCACTGTCTACGTCCTGGGATCCATGGAGAGGCTCGAGGCGCAGCTGCTCATCGATCTTATGGAAAAGCACGAGCTATTCACGGGCACATTGACAGGCGACATTGTCAAGTCCCGTGTGAAATGCGTCCCCGGCTCGTTGAGCCAGCCTAGTTTCGGCCTGGCCAGAGTACCCTTCAAGGAGCTCGGCTCTGCTGTGCAGGCAATCTACCATCTCGGCGGGCACGTCTCGCTGCTCAAGACCTACACGGCCCTCAAGCCGCTCAACGTGGCCCCCATCTTCGACATCATTCGCCTTTCGGGCATCGGCTCTCAGCTGTCCGACATCCACTACCTGTCCACCTGGTCCGTCGCCCACCTGCAGACCTGGTCGGCCACCAAGCGCACCCGCGAGGAGTACGTCGTCGGGGAAGAGGACAGCACGCACTTTACGCCTCCGACCGAGGACGACTCGGGGTACTTCAAGACGCGATGGGTGGCGGAGAACCTGCTGGTCAAGGCTGCGCAACGAGGGTTTCCCGTGAGCATCACCCGCGCGTCAGCCGTCACGGCGGCGGCGCAGGGCACGGGCGTGCTGGACCCCGGTGACGAGTTCACGATGCGCATCGTCATAAGCATGATCGAGTCCGGCACGGTCCCCCAGATCGGCCGCCCCGACCAGCCCAGCTTCGCCGTGGACGTCATCCCGATCGACTGGCTCGCGGCCAACTTCCTCACCCTCACCTCTGAGCAGAAGGCGCTTTCCTACGCGCCGGCCTCGACGCTCTTCACGGCGCCCCGGATCTACCACATAACCAACCCGCGCCCGTTGCGGCTGAAGGACCTGCCGCGGATCATCGCAGACCTGCGGCCCGGCCATGGCGAGGCCAAGGTCGTCCCGCTCGACGAGTGGCTTGGCGGCATGGAGACGGCCGAGGGCGGCGACGCAAGCGGGCAGCTCGTCCGCAGCGCCGTCATCAAGCAGAACCTCTCAACGGGGAGCGTCATGTTCAGCCTTGACAACAAGCGCACCATGGAGATACTCGACGCGCTGGACCCGGGCGCTGTGGACAAGTGCCCGGCCGTAGACGCGACATTCCTGAATGGCATGTGGAGGAGGATGCAGAGGACGCAGGCTTCGTTGGATATGGTGTGATGAAGAGTGCAATAGACAGGGTAGCTTGAGGACTGCCACCTTCGATAGCCGTTACTTGACTCTTCGTTCATAGGAAGATGTATCCTTACTCAGACAAGCGTGGGGGCGAGTATTGACGTCCCTCTCTGTACGTGGGTTGTACGCTCCAATCCCACTGCCACGGTTAATATCTGGTGTTTGCCCACCTACAAGAGATGTAGCCCGCTTCGTCAACGCTTCACGTCTCACGAGCTGTTACACTTCATCCTCTACCGTTGCATCGCCTCGGGATCTTTTCCCATTCGTAGCAAGATACAGGCAGGATATAAATAAACTCGCTCTCGTCTGGCGCCTCCGGCTGCGGAAGCGACCCGACAGCGTCTTGGCACTGCGGAAGTGAGATCGGGTGGCCCACAGCCCGGCCCCCTCCACGGTCATTGGGGCGGGAGACGCCGTGAAGCGTGGCGGAGCCGGTGTGCACATTGCCTTGGGGGCCGACGAACAGGTCCTAATAAAATTGGCCCGTCCCGGGCACGACGCCGCTCCCAGCTCAAACACAGAGTCCTACGCATCCTCCCTTAAATACGCCATCGCGCAGCTTGGCATTGTCGCGGCTCGTCATTCTCCTGCTCTCTCCAGCCAAGCAAGGCGACGAGAGCAAAGCTGCCCCGCGTCTCCACGTCGCCCGCATCCCGATCCCGCACCCGCACCCCCCTCCGTCACAAGCCACGACTTCCAAAGCCAAAACCCAAAGGCAAGGCCGGAGCCCAAACGCAATCATGGCTGCCGCCGCCGTCGCCAAGGACGCCATCACCTGCCACGTCCTCGACACCACCGCCGGCCGCCCGGCCAAGGGCATCCGCGTGCGCCTCGAGAGCCCGTCCACGGCCGTCTTCGAGTCCCACACCGACGACGACGGCCGCATCAAGACCTGGCTGCCCTACAGCTCGCCCACCTCCTCGGGCGAGGTCCCCGTCCACACCCTCGATGACATCCTCGGCGGCATCGACGGCCCCTCGCGCTGGACCTTGCGCTTCGACATCGAGGGCTACTTTGGCGAGGCCGCCACCTTCTTCCCCGAGGCCGTCATCGTCTTCCGCGTCGAGAAGGGCCAGCATTACCACGTGCCGCTGTTGTTGAGTCCCTATAGCTACACCACGTACCGAGGAAGCTGAGCAGTGGGCGGGGCCTGGCAGGTTAGAGTGCACGGAGGGCATGGGCCTTGGTCAGCTGCGCATGTTGAGGAATGCTCGTGTATTGAGATATCCTAATGTCAGTCTTCTGCTATCCCTCGGGTGCTTTGCCGTCCGTTTTTCCTTTTAAACACCCCGAACCCAAGCAATACCCAAACGACTTGTTGCGGCGCCAACAGACTGAAGAGGCAACCGAAATACTCGCGCAAACTCCGTCGCTGAAACAAACATAATAAACGCAGTCGTGACGTCGTGCAGTTTCGCCCAATCTAGCTCCTTCGGCGCAGCTTCCCGAGTAGGCCCTTCTTACGGCGGTGTTCCGACACGTCGGGCGATGTGGGTGGCGTGTCTTCGTCGAACTTCTTCGACCGCACACTCTCGGCGCCGTCCTTGGAGAGCTGCAGGCTGTATGTGGAGCCGCTCATAACCTTTGAGGGCTCTTTGTTGGCCGAGTCCGTATCCACGGGGGACAAAGACAAGGAGCTGTGAAGAGCCTCCATCTCGGGGCTGATGATGCCATGTGCCAAGGTCTTTCTGTGCTTATTAAGGAACGACAGCCTGTGCCGCTTGAAGGCTCGGTCAACGGCGACGTCTTCGAAAGAAATCGTTGCGTTGGGCGACAGGTCGGCATCGGGGTGTGGGAGCGTGGTGTTGCGTACTGCCGGGGGCCGTGTTAGTGGTCTGACTGGCCTCGTCGGGCGTGCATCGTCTGGGCCAAAACGTACCTTCATGGAACGGCTCGGGGAAGCCAGTGTCCCTGGGCTCGCGCCGGGACTTGGTGCCTTTGGCTGGAGACATGACTAGGATCTGTGGAACGGTCCTGGCTTCAGCGTCGACACTCTTGGCAGAGTCCTTCCGGTCAGGCATGGTGTGTGTCTATGCGGATTGGATTTGAGAAGAAACAAGGTAGTGCAGCGAGGTCGGGCAGTAAGTAGGATGTTATGCGCTGACGAAGCAGCTCCGCCACGATGTCGCAGCAGGGAAGTTGGAGCGCGTAAGACAAACGGCGAGAACAAGGCGCGAAGCAGCCGCTCGCTCGTGCCGCGAGTGCACTTTCAGCAAGGGAAAAAGGAAGAATGGGTGAATCGAGTCATTTGAGGAACGGTGCCTCCTCCCCCAACGAGGCAGCTGAGCAATGACGCTTGGTTCCCAGACAAAGGGCCCGGGTGACGGCACAGGACACGACAGGACAGGACAGGGTGGGTATGCGGCGGAATCTTCCGAGACGGGGCAAGCGAGATGAGCGACAATGATGCTTCCAGGGTCCTCCGCGGGGCAGTTCGACCGGAGATGGGGGAGAGGGAGCCAGAGAGAAACGGCTTGAGAACTGGTCGTGGCCTACGACCACGGCAGCGAGACGATTATGTACTCGTACTTGTACTCGGCCCTATAGCAGCCCAGGCACAGGAACGGCCGAGCTGCGTCGCCACTTGGCGTGGACCGGCCCGCCGCTCCTCCGGGCATCGCTCTGCCCTGCGTGCGGGCCTGGATTCGCCCGGCGGCGTCATGGCCAGCTGGGATTCACTCAGCAGCGGGGAGCGGAGCCACCAGAGCGCCTGGCGGCGTCACCGGCGCAGATCGAGCAGCTGTGCAAGGGGTGCTATTACTCGTGCTGCTGCGCCTCGTTTGGTGGTGCCCGCGACAGGGAATTATGCAGTGGAGAAGAGCGCCGGCAAATGAAGGCGACGTCAATGGGCAATAAAAACGCAGGGCTGTTGGACTCACCCTCTATTACTGTATTCCGTACCAGGAAAGGACTGGCTCTTGGCCCTTGGCTTCTGGAAAGGGTCGACTCCACACTCAGGCAACTCCACACTTCTCTGGTACCAGCTGGCTTTCCCAACATATGACCCGATGCGACCTGGGGTTCGCGGTCGAGGCTGGCCCAGGGCGAGACTCGGCTGCTGCGATCAGGGGACAGCGGCAGCGAAGGGCGTCGTCAGCGCGCAAGTCGCACGCTGTCTGCCGATTGTCGTAAGCAAGGCTGCGCCTCAGAAACCGCAAAAGAACTGCACGTCTTCATCAATCATCGAAGACGCCGACTGGTGATATGCAAGGCGCTCCCCATCCGAACCGCTGCGAGGAGGGGACGCGCATGCTTTATACGTGCTCAAGACATGCCGACGAAGCTCGGCCGGACGCCAATAAGAGGAGCGCACGCCTTCCACGCGGCAAGCTGGAACTGCCGTGTGTCCAATGATCACTGCCCCATCCGGCAGGATTGCGCATTGCGCCGACAGAAGGAGAAACATGTCTCGTCACGGGCAGTCAGGAAGCCAGAGGGTGCCCCCGTCTGGGGGTGAAGCCGGTCGCATCGGCGCTTAAGCGGCATCTCTACTCCGTAAGCTGCTCTCATTTCCCGTGGAGCCGTGGCCCGCCCCCAGACGAGCCAGACCGGGCCCGAACGGGCGCTTCGTGATGCCGCGTCCGAATCAACGCCTGCCCCTGGGCAGAGGAGACGAGGATGCACCGTCTGTGTCAATGTGGCTGGCGGGGAAAGGCGGTGGTGCCTTGTTCTGCCGTGATTGGACCAGCACCGAGAATGGACGAGAAGCCTTCTAATGGTGCGTTGGTCTCGTTGTGCTCTGGCAAATCGACGTCCAAGAGGAACACAGGTACGGAGTACTGAGGAAGAAGGGAGAGTCAGTTCTGTCATCATGCCTCCGTAAGAAGCAGGATGTGATGTTGGATAAACCTCATTCCTTCCCGCTCAAGTGGCATTGCGGTATGAATCCATGTTCACGTGCAGACAGTACACGACACAAACACGAGCGTGCCATGTGAGTGCAGGTAAATTCGCTCCAGGTCACGAGCTCTCCAACGGGGCATGAATTTATTTGATCCCCGCAAGCCGTGGCATGAAATGGTGATGCATGGGCAGCGCGTGCGAGGACTCGGATCGCGTCTCGCCGAGCTACCCTACACTGCTCGCAACCTGGCGTCCAAGATGGGGCATCGGGCGCCGGGAGAGTGGAGCACCGCCACGCGCCTTGCCTGACCCACCTAAATTCGTAATGCATCTCCCGTCGTCAGCCACAGTCTCGCTGACGGGCTGTTGATGGACACGACCCCTTGAGCCGCCGTCCGGACGACCTCTTCCTTTCACCGCAGACGGCCATCGATCCGCCATCGACCACCCTCCGCGACACCGAGCACCGCGCGTTCCCCGTCGACACTGCGCACCATGGCCGACATCCCGCGCGGCGTCGGTCACACCGACTCGATCGACTCCCGCGACTCGAACCCGAAGGAGCCGGAGAAGAAGAAGAGCCGCCGCCCAGCGAGTGAGTGCGCCCGTCGCCGCCGCGCTGGCGCCCCGGATGCGCCACCCTTGACGACGCCGCAGACGCGAGGCTGACGGATTGATGATAGATACCGCCTTTCGCCAGCAGCGCCTCAAGGCCTGGCAGTAAGTCGCGTCGCCCGGTCCCCGTGGCGTGTGCTTTGATCCTGACCTTCTGCTCTAGGCCCATCCTGACGCCCAAGACTGTGCTACCTCTGTTCTTCACCATTGGCATCATATTTGCGCCTATAGGCGGCTTGCTGCTCTACGCTAGCGCCCAGGTATGTCATACCCGAGAGGCTCTGGAGCGCGTTGGCTGACTGTCTTTTGCTCAGGTGCAAGAGATATCGCTCGACTACACGGATTGCTTAACCAAGGCCTCCATCTTCGACACGTTCGAATCCATGCCAAGCGGCACTGTCAGTACTCAATTCAAGGACTCCAACCAGGCCGTCGATGCGCAATGGGCCCGCGAGATGAACCTCGACCTCAAACTCAAATCTGGCGTCCAGGTCAACACCAGCCGCTGCTACCTGAGATTTACCATTCCAGAGAACATGGGCCCGCCTGTTCTCTTCTACTACCACCTCACCAACTTCCACCAGAACCACCGTCGATACGTCGATTCCTTTGACCAGCAGCAGCTCCAAGGCGAAGCACGCTCGTTGGCGGACATCAAGAACTCCAAGTGCACGCCTCTCTTTGGCAACGACACGGATGGGAGGCCGTACTACCCTTGCGGGCTTATTGCCAACTCAATGTTCAACGACACCTTCACCAACCCCGAGCTGCTGAATCCTCATGGGGCAACCGATAACAACACGCAGACGTACAACATGACCACTACCGGAATTGCCTGGGATAGCGACAAGGACCTGTATGGGAAGACCAAGTATAACCTATCCCAAATTCAGCCCCCGCCGAACTGGCATGACCGGTACCCCACCGGCTACAACGACACCAACCCGCCACCCGACCTGAAGACCTGGGAAGCTTTCCAAGTGTGGATGCGGACGGCAGGCCTGCCTTCGTTCAGCAAGCTGTACCAGCGAAACGACAATGAAGTGATGCAGAAAGGGCGCTATCAAATCGTCGTCGATGACTGTAAGTGCAACTATTTGAGCGTAATCATGGCAACTGTCGCAAGTCTGCTAATTTTCAACCAAGACTTCCCGACGAAGGAGTACCAAGGCACAAAGTCCATCATCATCACCACCCGTACCGTCATGGGCGGCCGGAACCCCTTCCTGGGCATTGCTTACATCGCGGTTGGCGGCGTCTGCATCATTCTCGGCGCCGTCTTCACCGTCACCCACCTCATCAAGCCAAGGTCGGTTCTCACGCCCTCGGTGCGACAAACACGGCCGTTGCTAACTCGGAAGCAGGAAACTCGGCGACCACACCTATCTGTCCTGGAACAACGTCCCTGCCGCCAAGGCGTCCGGCCCCAGCACAGGCATGGCTACCGGCCGTGAAGTCCGTCCCGGCGAGGCCTAGATGGCCCCTGGCGTGTCCCGCGGCACTTCCTTGCTCGGCATCGCCAGTAGGACCGATGCTGCAGCTCCCTTTGTTGCCTCGCCTTCGCGCAACGCCAAGCTCTGCCGGCGGTCGAGGGCAGGATGAGGCCACGGAAGCAAGGTAGTGGAGAGACGTCACGCCGGTGGCTGTGATGGGATGATTGCAGGCCCGCATTTTCATTGCCTCATACAAGTCGGCTCCGGCTCGTCTGAACCGCGAGCATGGGGCTACAGGCGCCGTTTGCGGTCTTTTGGCTAGACCTGCGCCGCGAGACGGTGTTAGCCGCAGAGGCCCTCGCAAAAACGGACGTGTCCCGTTGGTTGGCCGTGGTCTTGGTACGATATGATGAGAAAGAGAGCGAAAGCAGGGCAAGACAGAGAGGGCTCCAGTTGGCTTATTTTTTTTTCCGCGTTTCGGTTGCGCTGCGTATCATGTCCCGTGCGCTGCTTTGACCGTGGTCCGAGGAACGGAGTTTGGGGGTTTTCTGGGTTATGTCTTGTTGAGCAGTGACTTGCTCGAGGCAGCTTGCTATAGAGAACGGCATTTCGTCACAAAGCAGTCGTGAGCGTCCCTCTGTCAGACCCAATTTTGTCCCATTGATGACCAAACGACCGTGTCTCACTATGTAGTACAAGTAAATATCAGCACACTCCCGTCAGCACACTCCCGTCAGCACACTCCCTGGCTTGAGCACATCCCTGCCCACCCCTTCGGTTGACGAAACTCAGCGCTTTCGCTGCTTCTTGCTGCCGCGGTCCTCGTCGTCGTGCGCAGCCTCGCGATCCCGCTTCTTGGCCTTCTTCTCCAGCTCGTCCCAGTCCTCGCCCTCCTCATCGCTGTCCAGCTCGGCATCCTCGTCATCGTCGTCGCTGGCATTGCTGCCAAAGTCGGAGTCCTCTTCGCTCGACTCGCTCGCCTCGTCCAGCTCGTCGTCATCCATCTCGAACGCTGACTCCTCCTGGGACTCGTCCTCGCCGCCCGATTCGTCCGAGTCAGCCTGCAAGAAAGACCAGCCGCCGTCGACGAAGAACTGGTGTGTGTCGGCAGTGACCGTCTTCATGATCGTGGGCCAGTTGAGGTTGAGGGGACCTTCCGTGAAGGCAATGTCGGACGAGTCAAGGAAGTCCTTGACCTGGTCCAGGAACTCAACAGGGATGGTGTTGATGTGGTAGGGTGCTCTGGTAAAGTCCTTGAAGACGAAGACCATATCAAAGTTCTTCAAGCCAAACTGCACGCGCTCAAGATGGGCGACCTCGATGTCATCAATGGTGAGGACCATGAAGGGAGGCTCCACGACCTGCATGAGACAGTCGGTTGTCGGCTGGATAAAGACGTTGCTGCGGAACGGCACGCCATGGAAGCCAAGATCTCGGATCGGCATGTCGACCTCGATGCCTTCGTTGCGGCCGGCCTCGGCAATCTTCTGGGCGAAGCCCTGGAAGAGTCGGTCGAGCTCCGTCCGCCGGCGTCGCTCTTCTTGCTCGGCCTCAAACTCATCCTCGTCGCCGTACCGGTACTTTCGCTTCCGATTACCGGTTTCATCGAATTGAATATCGGTGGCCTCGCGATAAAACTGCACGTCCTTGGTTTTCTTCTTGTTGCCCACAATGATGGGGTCCTTCAGGTGAATGTGGATAATGACAATCAACTCGTGCTGGCATGGTTGGAAAAAGAGATGGCGGACGTTGGAGAAGAGAATATCAACGCGGTGCTGGGCGTTGAGCGGAGACTGGTATCGGATACCATTCTGGTGGATCTCGACCTTGCCAGGAACGCGCTTGCCTTCCATGGCTGGTCGAATGTAGACGTTGTCCAAGACAGCCGGGCGACGGTCTGTTCGATAATTAGTTTCTATCCGCACCAGGGGCCTGGGTTTCGGAAACTTACTGCGAATCTCCATGAGCTTGTCCTGCTCCACCACATCCTCCATATCCTTCTTCTCCTGCTCTCGTTTGGCTGCATCACGCTTCATGTTCGAGATTTGGGTGGCTATCTCGCTATACCTGTCACCGTCCGCGGAACGGAAGGTAAGGCTTCGCACAAAGTGAGCAGTCGCGTCCTCGAATGGTTGGTCGTCTTTCCGACCCACACCCTGGCCTGGGGAGAGGAAGTTGATTCGCAGGAACGCGAAGTCGTTCTCGTCGCTCTTACTGGCGTTTTTGATGGTGCTGATGTGGAACGGCACTGGCCGTCCCATAATAGGAAGGACGACAGTGTTGTTCTTCGCGTCCACCACAATCTCAAGGTTCTTGATTCTCAGGGGGAATTGGTCGTCCCTCTTGTAAGATTCAAACTTCTTGAACTTCTTCACCTCGGATCCGTTCTGCCCGCTAGTAGACTCGGCGAACCTGGCGAGACCCTCCTTCTGCTTCTTCGAAGCCAGCTCTTTTTGATGTTCTCGCCGCTTGATGTCGGCATCCTCGTCGACCTGTGTGGTTCGCTCGGATCGAAGCCTCGTATTTGTGATGTTCTTGGTAGCGACGGCACCGACTCTGGAATCCTTCTTCTCCTTCTTGGGCGTTGGCTGCGCTTCTTCGTCATCCTTGAAGAAGAATGAGTTGGCGTCAGCGCTGGTGGGTGCCTCGGCAGTGAAGACCACAGGTTCGGCAGTGGTGACTCGAACTGTGTCGGTGAGTACAAGTGAATAAACCTTGCTGCTCTTGTCTTGGGGCTGTGGGTTCTCGAGGTCCTGGAAGCCAGTGTGGATGATAAGGGTCATTCCGTCCTTTAGCACCCGCGAGTTCTTGGCATTCAGGACGAGGGTTGGGTCGCGGTTCTCCAGGCCGATTCCCCAGCCGACATTCTTGAGGAAGTGCTTCTCCAGCTCTGGCTTCTTGCTCTTGATAATGCCCATCGCCTTGGCATAAACATCCTTGGCTGCCATGCCGTCACGAACCTCCTTGATGATGGTGTTGTGAATCATGTACAGCAGCTTGTAGTTGCTCTCTTGGGACTTGTTGGGGTCCACCAAGTACGTGCGCGCGATTGTGGAACAGTAAGACTTGTATCGGAGCCCCAACGCAGCGATGATGATACCTGCATGCAGATTGTCGTTGTTGGGGTCGCCAGCAAATCGAAGATCGTACTTGCCACCACTCTGGATTGCCGGTCCAAGGATCCAGTCAAGCTGAGCGGCGTCAAAGTCGGCAGGCAGCTTGCCCTTGCCTGGGAGCTCAACCGTCTTCCAGAATTTATTGTCGTCGAGCTTCTTGTCGACTCTCTCGGCAAGCGCGGAATGGGTGACCTTTTTCTCGGCATCCAAAATATTCGACATCTCGTCGAGGAAGTAAGGCGTCATGAGGGCCACGCAGGCCTTGGACGCCGTTCGCATCGCTCGAAGCTCGCTTTCATCCTTGACAGCAAAGGCATGGGTCGAAAGCGCAGCAGAAACGTCGACTTCCTCGACACCCTTGCATTGGTCGGCGAAGATCTTTTTCCATTCCTCGACGAATGGGCCTTTGGATGTGTCCTTGCTGATGGTGCCGACTTTGCTCTGCACATGATGACCCACTCATCAGCAACTGCTCATGCAAGAAACGACGCGTCACTTACCCCGGCTGCCTTGATCTTGTCGGCAATGCTAACGAACAGCTTCTCGTTCTCGGCCGCATCCTTGCCTCGGACAAGGACCTCGATGGGGAATCGGCCGCCCTTGAGCTGATCGAGGTGCTTTGCTGATGAATGGTCAGCGACATGTGGATTGCAGGATTCACGCGGATAGCCGAACCTTTCTTCTGCGTCGTCAGAATGTACAGGGTTTCGACCGTGAAGAGCATCAACGTTGTCGGGAACTCGTAACCGAGGAGCCAAAACTGAGAGCTTCTGTTAGCATCCTCATCCTTGGCGCGGCGCGGCGAGTGGGAAAGGTAGCGCACTCACGTGCATCGCGTTGTTCTTGTGAAACTCGGGTACTTCCTCGACCTTGCCCATCATGACGACGATGGAGGTAGCTCCCCCGAACAAGCCATCCTTCGATCGAAGGTCATTCTTCCACGCAGTCGCAAAGTGCGAGACGCGCTCCTGGAAGAGCTTGCTGTCGATCTTGATCTCCGCCATCGTGACTGATGCGCTCGACGGCCGGGGAAGAGCAAGGGAACGTCCAGCAAGGGAGATGCGTGGTTGAGGTTGTCGCAGTGACGCGAGAAAAGCGTCGTCGCGTAAATGGGCGAGCTTGCGGGAGCTGGTCACGTGATGGACTTCAACGCGTCTAGGCACCCAGGCAACCGCAACCTCGGGGGGTTATGGTGCCCACCTAACGGTTGCAAACGACAACTTCGACTCGAGATCAGATTGAGCGCCGGTGCCGCCAAGATGCCTCAGCACGCATACGAGGGCGATGGGTCAGTATTTGGCTGGATTGTGAAGTATTTGGCTGGATTGTGAGAAAAGGGTCTCTGAATCTCGCATCAACTTTGGTCGTCCACGGTGGCTGTGTGGGGGTGTATCATACAGAATGAGGCAAGGCTAGGGGCACATCCACGTGCGGCCGAGTGCGGTCCAAATTGTTACTTGGAGAGCCATGATTATTAGTACAGTTGTGTATTGAGTCTGCAATGAGCAGCGTCCTTTTCTGCGTTGCGACGGTCTCTATATCGAGCTCCGTAAGACTTACGCCTCCGTACTGAGCACCCACTGTCACTGTGCATCGCGGCAGCAGAAAAATCGTAATAAGTCTTGACAAAAAGTGAACGTACTACCCGCACATCGGCCTTGTGACACAGCAATGCGCAAATCTCCAAGCCAGGCAAGCCGACATGCAATGCTTCTCGGAGCCTCAGCGCGCCGGTCTTCGGCGCCGAGTGACAACCAGGCCCCAGCAGTGGAGCCATCCGACCCCGCGCCACGGCTACCATCCGGGTTGGAGACTCCCGATTATGACTTATACGCGCCTTGGCTTTGGGTAAATTCTTCACCCGACAATTCATGCTACGGCTGCTACTGTTTTCCGAGCCTCGTGGATTCAAAAGGAAACTCAAACGAAACCTCGTCATCCAAGCACTTCCGCCATGAGACTTCCCTACGTTCCCAACCCGCCGCAAACCTCCACGCCGGAAGACGCCGCCATCGTCTCCCGCATCGAGGCTCGCCGGGCCCCACGCCCCCTGCAGTCCCTCGACCTCGCCCTCCTGCACTCGCCACCAGTCGCCGACGGTTGGAACAGCTTCCTCGGCGCCATACGCACAAAGACGTCCCTGGGCGCCGACATCCGGGAGCTGGCCATCTCCCGGGTTGCCGTCTGCAACAAGGCCTGGTACGAGTGGAAGCACCACGCGCCGCTTGCCGCACAAGCCGGAGTGTCGCAGGCGGCGCTTGAGGTCGTCAAGACTGAAGGGACGTTCGAAGGGATGGACCGGCCGCAGGAGCTGAGCGAAAAGCTGTGGGCGGTGCTGCTGTACACGGATGAGATGACGCGAAATGTTCAGGTCAAGGATGAGACGTTTGCGCTGGTTAAGAGTCTGTTCAGCGACCAAGAAGTCGTCGAGATCACGGCAACGGTGAGTGTACACTTCTTTGGACATCCTTCTTGGACGGTGGCGCTGACCATCTGCCGCAGATAGCCTGTTACAACTGCGTGAGCCGATTCTTGGTGGCCCTGGACGGTATGTCAAACATTAAGTCTTATGGCTTTCTCTAAATCATATCTAACGCATCGTACAGTCGGCGAGAGGAACGGAACTGGTCCTGATGAAGTCTCTGCTCATTAACGCGTGGGCTCTCGCTCCATCGTGGCCTCCCGGGTGGGTTGCTCACGACGCTAAAACCGGGTGTATGACGAGACGCGAATGGGGAAGGGAAGATAGAAAACATTGTAGCATTTAAACAGAAAATTAGCAAAGAAGTGGTAATGCCTGCGACTTGAAGAAGGGACATAGGGGTATTGATTTAAGTGAAGTGACCTGTAACTCCGGGGAACTCGTAATGCAACGCTTGTCATGATACAGTCATGCTTCGTAAACGCCTGCTCTCCGTCATCTAACAGCATGCGTCTCTGACTCTGTTCATAGGGCGCTGTCGTTAATCCATGGCCTCGATGTAGCTGTTCCAGTACGCCGCGCTGAGCGTGTCCGTCAAGAATGGGGTGACATAACGTCACTTCGCTAATCGTCGCGCTTGCAATCATGCGCTTGAAGTCAAGGCGGTGTCCTGGCCATGGCCTGCTCTATCGAGGCGTGACGTTGCTGCATCCGGGGCGATGTCTGCAGCTCTTCCACGACGCCAGCCCATCCTTTCCTGTGCGGACTCGTGACATTTTCATTGTGCCCAATAGCCTGGGTTGTCAGTCGTCGCAGCGGCGGGCGCTTAACAATGGTCTCGGTGAGCGACTTATGCAGTTTGGGTTTCGAGGGTGTCATATGGGCAGATATCTTCTCTGGGTCCCTGGGCAACGGGGGCGCTGGCGGTGGCTGCCTGTCGGCAATGGACGTGATGATGCCCATGTACACGACGAGGAACCGCATTCTCAACAAGTCTAGCCTTCGCACCCTCTCGTCGAGCTCTCTGCGCTTTGAAGCCCAGAGGATCCTCGTGCTCGTCCTCAAAGCGGTGGCGCCCTCAGCAATGAGCAAGCTGTTGAGCTCCTCGCGCAGGTCGTCGCCGCCTTTTTGGATCTCCCGCAGCAACCGCCCCAGCCGGATCTTGTCCTCCAGGCGCTGGACCTTGGCGACGTCGCGGTCGTAGCTCTCATTCTCCTGGACGGAGAAGTCGACAGTGTCGAGAAAAGTGGCCATCTCCTGAGGCGCGGCATTGAAAGCCGCCCAGTAGACGGTGACAACCTGCGCGATGACGGCAAAGGACAGGAAAAGGGCGGTCAGGGCAAGGATGATGGTCCATTGCAGCCAGCCTGACTCGGCCATGATGGAGCGGGGGTCGACGGATTGCGGGCAGTCTCGGCGTCGCAGGCGATGCGTGGCATTGTCTGAGGGGCACGTAGAGGTAGGAGGTCGGCAGTCGGGCACTGACTCTGCAGATTCAAGCGACACGGAGACGAGGCCCAAGAGGAGAGGCTGGATGGCACGAGGCGGCGAGTGATGACGGAGGTTCGTTGAGGAGAGGAGGAGCGCTCAACCGCGCCATTGGGCCGCCAGTGGCCATACAAGCGCACTCGCTGGGCTTCGACCAACCGAGTGGGCTACGCTTGTGCATCTGGACGGGTCGGCGGTGATGCCACGACTCTCCCAGCCACCTTGCTTGAATCCCTGTACGCCCCTGCAGGAACAAGCGCTGCAGAAGCCCCAAGGCAGCCGGGTCACATGGCGCCTACATGAACAACCGGAGACTAAGTGAGGAGCCGACGCCTCGGACGGCCGCTATGGAATTTTAACGGCGCCGAGGTGCCTCTTGAATGCGAGTCCAGTCGTCGGTGGTTGTAGAAAACCGAGCCAAACGGACGCGGTTGAAGCCTTGAAGTCACTGCGGGCAAGCCAATAGACTCCAAGTTGTGGTGGTTGCTACAGCGGTGGTCTGACTCGAGCTCTTCACTGTCCGCTGCTGCGCGTGGCGCTCTGGGCCCTGGCGGCTCCCGGCGCAGAAGCCACACAATGCCTGCACACCTCAACTGACCTACATCTTCCAACTCCGTCTCCCACGCCGACTTTGCGCCAACCCTTTGCCGACTCTTCGACATCCTCGCCCACCCAAGGCTGTCACGGCCCCATTAGAACCGCTCGTCGCGCCACCAGCATCCCGCCGAGACGATGGCGTCTTCGGCGACCGCGTCAGCGACGGAGCAGCCATTTCCTCTGCCGCCAATTCTCCAGTACCCCGCCTCGACCCCTCCATGCCTCATCACCCAAGGCGCCGAAGGGCGCCTCTACAAAACCACATATTTACAGCCCGACCTCCCCTGCGCGCTGAAGTACCGCCCGCCCAAGCCGTGGCGACACCCGGTCCTTGACCAGCGCCTGACGAAGCACCGAATTCTGTCCGAGGCGCGCATCCTGGCCAAGTGTCGCAGGGATGGGGTCCGCGTGCCTACCGTGTACGCCATCGACGAGGGCGCCGGGTGGCTCATGTTGGAATGGATACAAGGCACACCGGTCCGAGCCAACATCAACGAGTGGCTAGGGGACAGGACGGATGGCATCGAGAGCGACGAGGCCCTCAAGGGGCTTTTGCGCCGGATCGGCACGGCGGTGGGCTTGATGCACAAAGTCGGCATTGTCCACGGCGACTTGACGACGAGCAACATGATGCTGGACCCCACGACAAGGAGCGCTGGCTCAAAAGATAACCAACCGGAGGGACATGTACTGCACGGGGAGATTGTCATCATAGACTTGGGTCTTGCGAGCGGGAGCATCCAGGACGAGGATCGCGCCGTCGACCTGTACGTTCTGGAGCGTGCATTCGGAAGCACGCACCCACGCGCAGAGTGTGTGTTTGGCGAGCTTCTCGAGGCGTACAGGGCAACGTTCAAGCAAGCCCCCATAGTTCTCAAGAGGCTCGAGGATGTCAGGATGAGAGGCAGAAAACGAAGCATGATCGGCTAAGATGTAGCCTCCGACTCAGTCTGCTTGATTTCTCCGCGATGATTTGTATAACGTGAACAGCCTGCATGGCGTATCATGATGCTCGCTATATGTAAGACAAATTGGTGAAAGGAGATATCCGAGCGCCGCTCGTTATCCCGCCGTGGTATCCAAAAGCTCAAGAAGCTTCACATAAACCCTTCTACGCCCCAACAAGCGCTGCGCCAGCAAAGTAACCTTTGTTTTCGATGACGCCCCGGTCCGGCACGAAAGCCATGTACCGCACCACCCACTGCGGCACGATCTCACCCTCCAGCCCAGGTCCACCGTGGACAGGATCCGCGAGCACGCCGGCGCCTTGCGGACCATGGCTGAGCAGCTCCCGCAGCGTACCGCGGGGCAGGATATCCGTACAGTCGACGTGCACGTTCAGCTCGACCCCCTTCTCCTCGGCAAGCTTCTTCAGCGGGGGCGGGACATTGCAGCAGTTCCGAAGATTGATCTGGTCGACGACGGGGGCCACCGTCGTCCGCTTGATGAAGGCGCTGAGCTTCTCGCTGCCGAACTCGGAGACGCCGAGCCGCTTGGCGACGCCCTGTCGGTGCAGCTCCTCGAACACCTCCCACGTCGCGAGCTCCTCGTCCAGATTGCCCTGCTGCGCGTTGATCTTGTCCGCCTCCCACTCGCAGTTGCCCTCGAAGGACATGCCGGGGAAGGAGACGACGAGCAGGTCGATGGTCTGGATGTCGAGCTCCTTGCTCACGAGCGCCAGGGCTTCGCGCACGTAGCGCTCGCGCTCGGCGACGGGCGTGCCGGGCAGCAGAAACAGCTTCACCGTGATCTCGTATTGGTTCGCCTTGTCGCGCAAGCCGGCGGCGCTCCAGTCGAGGCGCGGGATGAACAGCGTCTTGCCGTCGCGCTCGGTCCAGACGTCGACGGGCGTCTGGGGCGGCGTCGCGGAGCGGCTGCTCGAGCCATTGCTCTCGGTGCCGTCGGTCCTGGGCGTGTAGACGGCGTAGTCCCTGCGGGCGGAGAGGAAGTTGTCGCGCAGCGAGTTGACGAGCTCGAGATTGGACCTGGTTGTACTGCCCGACTTCCGAATGATCGAGGGGCCGGCGGACATGACATTGCTGCAAGGGTTCGGCTCGGTTAGCTAAGACAAGCCGACGGACGCACAGCGCCGAAAGTAGGGACTGGCAACGAACCCCGTGGAGAGCACCAGCTTCGTCATGACGGGCAACGCGCAGAGGAGGTCCACGCGAAGATGGATAGATGCACAATGAGCTCGAGAAAGCTAGTTTGGTATCCGGGAAGCTGGAGGGAAAAAAATCAATCGAGTCGAGTCCGGAGTGGGAGGCCCGGAATGGTGCAAGCCTTCGCGCAAAACTTATGGCTAGTCTGCCCGATCTCCGGCAGTGAGTCTGGGGCTTGTAAGCGGCGGACCGGATTACTAATGCCAGTTCTTCTTGATGACGGCGGACATCAGCAGATGCGACGGCCCGTGGGTTTCAGAGGACTGATACAGCGACGAGCCGGAAGGTGCGTTGCGGGCCATGGTGGGTTCATAAATCACAATTCACATGGAAACGTTGCAATGGAGCGAGCGTGTGCGGTAGAGATGGGCGCGGCACGGCAGTTGAAGTGACGGATCCGATTGAACGTTGAGAGTCGCCGAAGCCACGGCGTCTACTCGCCACGGCCATGATAACGCACCTGGTAGCCAGGAGGCTGCGAGACGTCCGCCTATTGCGGAGTTCCAGGGCAGAGCCCGCGCCGAGCTGGCCGCCGGAGGGCGCGTCGTTGGTCACGCCCGCGATGGTGTCATTGCCAGAAGGCGGGGTTGATTGATGCGGGCGGACTCTCTCTGCGAGCCCTCTGTGCGTGCTGGAGGACGGGGGCGCGCTCGCAGGGGGCGGGGCCGGCGAGCCTACGAGCACTCGTACTCCACCACAACGGTCGGGCCGCGCTCGTCGCCAACCAGGCAAATTCACCCTTGCCGGACGAGCGAAAGAATCTCCAACACCACACAACCCCACCGCTCTGCTCCCTCTCCCTGCACCACGCATCTGCATCCCAAGCCCAGCTCGGTGATGTGATGCAGCCGTCACCATGGCGATCCAGTACGCGCACCTGGCCTCCGAGCCACCGCTCCCCCCTTACTCCCGCCCCGATGTGCGTGCTGACACCTGGCCACAGCTACCTGATTCTCCTGTCCCGCCAGGGCAAAGTGGTAGGACCCCTTGACGCAACGGCAGCTACGCGGCCCCTCGACTGACCGGATTCTAGCGTCTGGCGAAGTGGTTCACGACGCTGTCTCCCAAGGACAAGGCCAAGATTGTCAAGGACGTGTCGCAGCTGGTCCTCGCACGCCGAACCCGCATGTGCAATTTCCTCGAATACAAAGGTGCGCGATGAGCAACGCCCAGCCCGGCTCGGAATCCCGCGCGTGCTGACCTCTTGTGCGCCGCAGACACCAAGATCGTCTACCGCCGTTATGCCTCACTCTTCTTCATTGCTGGCTGCTCGTCCGACGACAACGAGCTGATGACCCTCGAGATCATCCACCGATACGTCGAGCAGATGGACAAATACTACGGCAACGTATGCGAGCTGGACATCATCTTCTCCTTCACCAAGGCATACTACATACTCGACGAGCTGCTCCTGGCGGGCGAACTGCAGGAGAGCAGCAAGAAGAACGTGCTGCGGTGCATAGGGCAGCAGGACTCCCTGGAGGACATGGAGGTGCGTATCGCTCCGTGATGTTTTGCTCGTGTCCCCTCCCTCGCTCGGGTGTGCGCGCGCGACATGGCCAATGTTGCAGCTGACGCTGGATTCCGCTTCAAAGGTTGAGGACGAAGTCACCAAGTTGATGTAACGGGCGCATGGCGTCGTTCTCGTGGCCACCCGATCCTACATCTCACACCACCGACACAAGCAAGCTGCACAGCCCCCAGAACACCAACACCATCGTTGCGGTGGGACAAGAGGAGGAACGGCACAGCACCACAAGAGGTATCGTGCAGCTTGAAATTGACGTATCGATTTTAATAGGACGCCGACCGAAACCTCCAGGACGCGGGGTTCATCTGAGCGAGAAAAGTCTCGGGCAACCGAGCATCTCTTCAATGGGAAGAGAGGACACAAGGATATCGGGCCTGGGCGGGCGGTAATCTGTTTGGAGAACGCAACCCCGGTTGGCTTTGTGTGTTTATAGATCTTTGAGGATGGAAAACCATCCCCTACTATATCAAGAGACAAGTCAGTCCTGGCTTTGCGGGGGGCCTTCAGGTGCATCCGCGGTCGGTCGTCGTCGTCGCAGCATGGCCGAACCGGCACGGCCATGCCGGGCACGAGGCGAAGACACAGCTCGACGGGCGACGCGACGCACACTGCTTGGACCTCGCGGGCGAGAGCAGGGACAGCCGCCCCTCGCGGCGAGACGGAGACGAAATGACAAGACAATATTCCCGTTTCACTTGCTTCATGCTACCGTGCGGGAGTCCAGCACGCCGGCCACTGGATCGACAGCGAACCGAATGCATGTATCCGTCGAGACGTATGACTCGACAACGGCGCAACGGCTGGAGACGACGGAGCTGCGACGCGAGAGAAGCACAGGCGAGGCGCGAGCGACTGCAGGGCCGCATCGGGCTGCTCGTGGCAGCGCCAGATGCTCCCATTCGCCATGAGGTGAGTGTTGGCACCCGCAAATCGGTTGGTCGAATCCGGCCGGTGGAACCAAGCCGGTGGACCCGCGGGCGCCCTCGCTGTGCGCACTGCTGGCATGGCAGTGGTGCGACGCCGAGGGCGCTGGCGCGCTAGCCGGCCAGACTCGGGACTGGGGGAGCTGGAGCTGAGGTGCTGTCGCGCTGGTGGTGGGGGCGTCGGCTGGTGGTTGCTCCAAGTCCCGCGCCCGCTGACCCCGGCGCCCCCCAGTGCCCAGTGCCCCAGTGCCCAGTGCTCAGCTGCTCACCCTTCCAGGCACGTCAGTGACGGCACTCCGTGGCACTGCCGCACCTCACCTCGCCCGCTGACGCCTCCTTGGCCGTGCGCCCGCCGCGACTGCGACTGCGACAGCGCATCCGGCGCCGAGCATCACGTCTTCCCAGGCCCTCCGCTCCCCCCCCTCCCCGCCGCGCTTCTCTCTCCGTCATCACCGCTGCCCATTCCCACCACGACCCTGAACCTGCCATGTCTCCCGACCCTCGCTGCTAGACGACCAGTCTAGCATTGTTCATTGTTCTGGACTCTCCGCAGGGTCCTGATCGTCTCCGGAGCCCCCAGACTCCACCGAAACACCCGATCGATAGACGCGGCGTCATACCTCCGACGACGACACCATCGCCTGATCGCCGTGCTCGATTGCACAGAGAGGCCTTCTGCCGCCGCCGCGTGCGCGAACACCTTGGCAGTGACACAACGAAGCATACCCTTCTTTCTGGTTGTTGCGCTCCCTTGCGACAGCCTCTCGCGCCCTCATCAACGCACCTCCGCACGCCGATCATCGCGGCATCGCCTCTGTTCACCCACCTTGCGACGAAGCGCCGTGTCTCGCACCCGCCCTCTTCGGACTCGTCGGACATTCTGCTCTACTATTGCCTCATAATCTAACCACCCGTATCACTTCCACCCCTGCTCGTCAATAGGCAGCGAAAGGAAAATGAAGGTGAGCTGCAACTCCCTGGTCTGGTGGCTCTACCGTGCCTTCTCATGCTAACCGTGCGTGCTCCCTGCGCAGTACCTCCCAGTGCAAGACTTCGAAGCCGTCACGAGCGCGCTCAACTTCAACACGCCCGACTGCAACGTCACCGGCGGATGCGATTTGTACACGACCAAGTCGACCGGCTCCGACAAGAAGCTCTACAAGAACATCGACAAAGACCTCAGCTCCCAGCACGATGCCTTGCTGAAGCTGGGGGCCAGCCTGTCGCCGCCAGACCGCGAGGCGATGCTCGCGACGTCGCCTAGCATGCAGCTCTTCTCCACCTCGAGCGCATTCGGCCCGCTGTCCGAGCTCACGAGCCGACGCACCTTTGCCTACTTGATTGCGACGCTCAACGCGAGCCATCCACACTACGACTTCTCGCACGTCCTGCGGCCCGGCGACTTCAAGCGCGAACGAAACCTGCGACGCGTCATGGTCAACCTCGACTCCATCCTGCAAAACGTGCGGCCCGGGTTCGAAGCGGCGTCGTACGATTCCTCGCTTGGCAGTGACCTGAGCTCCGTTTGGGGGGCGCAGTGCTGGTCCCTGATAGACAAGGAGATGCGACTCAACGAGTGCACCATTTTCAGCTACCAGCCGGATCCGGACCCGTTCGAGGAGGACGAGAGCGCAATCTGGGCCGTGCATTACTTCTTCTTCAATCGCGCGCTGAAGCGCGTTGCGTACCTCTACGTCCGCGTCGTCCCTGTCATCTCGTCCAACAGTCCCACACTTCGGCCGATGAAGGTTGCCCAGCACAAACGCCACACCGACTTCAGCTCGGACAGCGCGACGAAGCGCACCAAGTATTGGCTCGGCGACCGCGACGCCGAGCTGGTGCCGCCTTTCGAGGATGAGGAAGGCGGCCAGCAAGACGACGGTCTGTTTTGGAACCGCGGCGAAGACGGCGACTTGGTTCCCTTTTCAGATGACGACTACGTCGAGGAGCTCGACGAAGAGGAAGAGGAGCCCGAGACGGACGACGACATCCACATGCTGGATCATCACGGCCACGACAGGCTGATGAGCGAAGACATTGCTGGCCGGATGGAGATTTAAGCCCCTCCGGCCTGAAGCAGCGGCATGTTCAATGCCATATCGAGTCCACGGCGCCGATAGGAGAGTCCAAGCCTTGCTTGGGCAACGTTTCTCAACAAACGTACTCCCATCGACCCAGGGCCGAGGCTGCTATGATTTGGAGCCGCGCAGCCCTGAAGTCGCAGTAGTACTGGGCGGCGGCAGAACAATTCGACTTCGCGACCGCTGTCTGCGACTGCGGCGCTCGTCCTATTGGTCCTGAGTAATACTTAACGGAGTTTCTTACTTGTCATTGTTGCGATTGGTTTTTGGGCTGAGAAGCATGGCGCTGGGTTTCCTCGTTTTCTGGTCGGTGAGAGCGGCTGGGAACAGCGTCTCGGGCGTTTATTTTAATTTTCTGATTCAACCTCGTTTCTTTTGCGCCCCCGGTAGCGCCGAGGCGGATGGCGCCTTTCACGCTGCTCGGGTTCGGCGCATCCTGTACGCTGCCTCTGTACCTTTGGATGTACGGTCTCCGTTCCTTTGCGACTTTCGTTTCATTTCGGCTGTAACTGCTCTTTTTCACGGTTTCGGTTTTGGGCGGTGGGCGCGCATCGCGCCGGGTATGGGCAACGACCCGGCGGCTGGTGTGCGATGTCGCAGGGGCCCGTATGGCCTGCGAATTCTTAAACCTAAGTGAGCGCTGGAATGAAGATTCGCCACGATCTTGTCGTCTGCTGTGTGGGCGCATGTGATGACACTTAATTGCTAACGAATGCCAACGACACGAATGGAACACCGCGGGCCTGTGCTCCGTCGCTTGCCGCAGTCCCCATGGTCTTTTCACTGCATACCTCTCTGTGCGGCGTACAAACTATTCGCTTCGCAGACATGACAATGAAACCACACGGAGAAGTCGCTCCAACCGCGAAAACACCATCACCCCTCCGCCGCCGCCGCAGAACCCGCTAATAATAGTAGCACCAATCCCAGATACCATCACCCCGGTCTTCGCACTCCTTCTTGCAGACCTTGTGGAGGAGGACATCGCCGTCGTCCGAGACGCAGTGGAACAGGGAGTGCTTCACGTTGAACTCCGTCAGCGGGTACGAGGCATTCTCGAGGTGGTAGTCGATGATGTCGCGGTAGTGTCCTGCTCATCTCATCTTCGTCAGGGACGCGGGACAAGCACCGCGGCTCTGGCTTCGCGGGGGCTCACAACGTCGTGGTGTCTCACCTTTTCTCAAGAGGCTGTGGCCGCAGTAGTACATGCCGTTCTTGCAGTTGTCTGCCGCGGCGAGGGGGGCTACGGCTGCTAGGATGACTAGCGAAGCGTGTGCGAGGTTCAGCATGACGATTGCGCGGCACTACGATGTTAGTTGTGGGATGTGAGACACAGTTCGACTGCTGATAGTGGAATTGGCAGGGAAGCAAAAGGAGCCATGAGATGGCAACGCGTTTATACCCAACCTGCGCAGCTTGGACTGGCTTGTCTCCCACAATGAATCACAATCATTGTCCGCTCATTCAGTGTTCTCGAATAGACCAAGCACGGACTCAAGGCAGAGACCTGCGCTGTCATTTCATCCATCCCAGTCGCGCTTTGACATGACGCTCCAACAGTGCAAGTGTGTACGGTCTGAACATTTAGCAGCGCATTGACAGGACGAGGCTCAGGCGCGCATTTGTTCGAGGAATTCATCACAGATGTGCAATTCCATTTCGAAGAGCATATATATGGCTACTGTATCAGGCAACGCACCGCGAGGTTTCCCATGCTAGCGAGACAAAACTGATCAGTCTCGACTCGTGTCGTCGCAGCTCCCACGCAGCGTTCAAAATGGCTGGACCATGCCGCAGAGCAGAAAGAGATCAACAACAAAGACCACGAAAAATCCAGACGAGGCACCACCGGAATCCAACTTCTACCCACAACGCGAGAAATAGACAACCAGTGGTAGTGGGTATTCTAAAGGCAAACGTGATAACCGCAGCAAGAGCTAAACAGTTCCTGTAGGATAGCCGTCGGGGCGGGGCCAGAGAAAGTAATTATCGAAGCATCGCAGTGGATGCATTAATATGTAGGAGAAGTCGTAAATGCCTTTTGTGGCGTAGGGCTGTGTTCAATGGACAGCGTCGAGTTGCAATCATCCGTCGTCATAAATGCGTGCAGTTAGACGAGGCCCGTCTTCTTTCTCCGCCCGAACATCCTGGAGAAGCTGCTGGTCTCCTCCTGGTGGTCCGGGCTCCGTATGAGAGGCCCGCCGATGGCGCTCTCGGGCGGCACCGAGTTGCGGAGGAATGCAGCTAGGTCGGCCGTCTGGCTTCTGCTGGAGACGGCCTCCCGTGGCTCAAACTTCTTCCTCGGAACCCTAACCGCTGAGGAAGCTGTCGAGGCCATGCGGGGTCTGCCGGCCAGGGTGTCGTGTCCTGGTTCGGCGCCGGACCGGCTGGGCACGTAGGCATTCCTCTCGCCAGCACGGCTGGCCAAGGACCGTGAATCATGTTGAAAGCTTGCCGAAGGGCTGCTAGGCATGGTCGAGTCCCTGGTCTCCTTGATGCTGCCACGGGTGAATCTGCCAATAAGGCTGGGCGCGCTGGCCTTCTTCCTGGGCAACTGAGGAGCAGGTGCAGACACCGGCTCTGGTGGCGGGTCGTAGTTGCGCAAGAACTCCGCCAGGCTTTCTTCCTTCTTGACTTGGGGCTTCGGGGCTGCGTCGATATCCTCTTCTTCCTCGTCGCTATAGTCGATGGCGTAGGGATCGCGCACCCGCCTCTGCTTGCGCTTGGGCATCAAGCCTTCCTCGTCGAACATGTTGCTCGGAGCCGCAGGTCCCCTGTTTTTGAGCAGCGCTGAGCTCGAATTGACCGAAGAGTGCATCGAGGGCATCGAGTCAGTCAGGTTGGTGGAGGCTTGGCTGTACCGAATTTCGGGAATCGAGGCGTCGACAGCCTTGCCGCCAATGGCAGCCGTCATCTGGTCGGAATCCATCGTGCTGCGGAAGGGCGCAACGTGACGAGGGATGCGATGGCTGCTTGATGCGATAGGAGGGCCCTGGCGGATGAAGTCTATCAAGTCGGAATTGTCTGACTTGCCATCGACGACAGCGTCGCGAGGCT
Organism: Tolypocladium album; assembly: GCA_024341135.1. NCBI lineage: Eukaryota > Fungi > Ascomycota > Sordariomycetes > Hypocreales > Ophiocordycipitaceae > Tolypocladium > Tolypocladium album. The sequence goes on from JALHCF010000007.1 coordinate 91,809, forward strand.
GATGGCGACTGAGGTTGCTCGTCGTTGAAACTCGGCGAGAGCTTACGCTGCTCTTGGTTGGGCTTGTTGGCGTCTGGACTTTCCGCAGAGGCGCAGCGCCCCTTTCACCAGGCGGCCCGGTGGATTTGATGAAGTCGGCAAAGTCTGCAGTCGAATCTGTAGGAACGCGAGCTTCTCGAGCCAAGGTCCCTCCCATCCGGCCCGTTGACGAGGCTAAGCCTGGCGGCGCGCGTGGACCTGAGCCGGAGAACTGTCCAGATTTGGGGCTAGTTGGACTTATTGGCTGATGATTGAGAGGAGATTTGGGCGCGTTGGTCATCGTCGGTGACGAGAGAGGAGAGTTGCGGCCGCGAGGTTCGTCGCTCCGCCTTGAAAATTTGGTCACAACGGGACTGTCAATCGATCGTTTGGACTATTCATCCTGGGTCAGTAACACAAAATGTGGAGGCCAATTCAAAAAA
>JALHCF010000078.1:0-203239 GCA_024341135.1 Tolypocladium album
GGCTGCCGTAGCCTCCCCAAGGTCCAGGCTGCCGGGCAAGCTGCTACCGTTAAACTGGCCGGCAGGCCACGATTGAATTGATCAAGGCTGCCGTAGCGGCTGCTGCTGAATTGGCCGGCAGGCCACGATTGAACTGATCAGCGCCGCCGTACCGGCTGCCGTTGAATTGGCTGGCGGGTAAGCTGCCGGGCTGTGGCCACGATCGAATTGATCGAGGCTGCCGTGGCGGCTGCCGTTGAATTGGCCGGCGGGCCACGATTGAATTGATCAGGGCTGCCGTAGCCGGCGTTGAATTAGCCGGTAGGCTGCTAGGCAAGCTGCCGGGCTGTGGTTCCAATTGATCCTATCAATCTAGGCCCTCGAGGCATATTCAATCGTAGGTCGGATCGATCGTGCGGCCGGCTAAGAAGAGAAGAAAGAAAAGCCCCTGCCTCGTAGGCACCGTGTTCTCGCGGCAGCCGAAAGGTGCCCTCGCCGTGGCTTGCGCCCCGATGAGTTGTTCACGCCCTGGAGACCAGTTTTGTTGAGGCAGAAACAACACACCGAGGCACACGCAGGCAATTAGGTTAGGGCCAAAGAGGGATTGAATTAAGATGCCTAGGGCCGGCGCAGCCGGCCTAGGAAGAGAGGGATAAAGAAGCTATGCCTCCGTAGCCTCGATAGCCCGAAAATCTCTACCCCTTTTATCGTAGCTCGATGCCTAAGGTATCGAAGGCTCGGGCCGTAGCCGTGCTACGGGCCGGGGTTAGACTAGCCGCCGCGACAAATTGATAGAAGGGTTAAAGGGCTGAATACGTCGCCATAGCTAATGGAAGCGGTTGTATGTCATAAATGATAAGATTGGGTATATTGGATAGAGAGACTCTAGCGTAGAAGTCTTCTAATGGTCATCAAACCGTAGTTCCTTATGAATTCCTATATAAATTAGTATTATTGCGAGCCATAAATATACCTCGACCACGGAGGTGTTCTTCCATTGATGCTGTGATGGATTGGTCTATGACCAATCGTAGCTAGATAGGTGGGCGGACTAAGGCATCTATGTAAGCCCCCCCGTAGCGTGGGGTATTAACTAGCTAGGAGGGCTCTTGCTCTTTTCCTCTCTCTCTCTCTTCTTTAGCTTTATTCATACCTTTCTTCAGCCCACAACCATTGTACGTAGTTGTGGCGAGCCTATAACAGATGCTCCCGAGACCACTTTTTCAACGGGCCCTGCCGGCTCGGACCTTCGTTCGTATAGCTGACCTATCTTTCCACTAAGGATATAGGTACAAATTGCTGGAAAAGGCATAACGGCTTAGATGGCAGAGGCCGAATTCGTAGCAGCCGGTCTTCTACCTCAAAGGGCATAAATTGCCTGCCGCCGTCGCGTACAGGGTCGAATACGGGCCGGCAGGTGCTATTAGCCGGCTGCTCGCGCTAACAGTGGTCAAGCCGGATGAACAGAGCCTCGTTAAATTGATTGACGGTAGGAAGTTCTTCCTGTGACGCCGAAAGATCCTCTTGTCGCTGCATTAGGTACTGTATCGACGAATCGTTAGTATGTGAATTTGGCTGTTACGGCTTTTGTTATGGACTACGCGTTAGCGCGCCGCTATCTATTAGGCGCGTACCTCTAAGTACAAGTACGTGGGGCAGGGTGGGTCCCGTGACCTGCTTGCTCCGTTATGACAGCCAAAGGATACGAGTAATCCGTACTCCGTACTCCGTACGTAGTCCGTAGAGAGAATGTGATCGACCAGCCCCACTCCATTCTTACGAGTATTACGTATCCACTTTCTTCTCGATCCAGAACCACACCGCAGGAGTTCAGCTGGTGCGACGGAAAGCTTGAGCCCGGCCGCTTCCAGCCCCATGCTTGTCAGCAGAAACCGTAGGTTTACTGCCTGGAGGGATGTATTGCCTAGCTTATATTGCCGAGGACATAGGGTTAGCAGAACCTTCTTAGCAGCATGGCAGGCTGCGCAGCAAGCCTTGGTCCGATCTTCTGGGAGCTAATGATGTGGTGCGGTTAGAAATCCGGGGAGGAGGAGGAGCTGCCAGTGGGGTACCTGAATAAGGGTATAAGCAACGTGGGTCAGCTAACGAATTAGATCCCAGCCGTGTTATCCGTAGCAAAGAACTAGACGTAATACTCGTAAACTGGCTGGCCATCACACTACTGACCGATCCGAGATATTATAAGGCTGGATTTAAGCAAGGTTATATAGCCCACTCTCATGCCCAATTTCATATATAATTCAATCACCAATTCTACTTTATTAGAGCTACTACTCCTCATACTTAGGATTGATAATCCGTTGTCTATTTGCTATATTCAACCATTGAGAAATGGCGTCGTTATTTATATTCTTGCTTTGGTTCACTACCGCAATTGCCTCACCGGCTGCGGAACTGCCAGGTGACGAGATGGAAAAAAGAGAGATTTCTCGTCGTTTTCCTGCTATTCAAATTGCTCAAGGTTTTGTTGCTGTTGCTAAAGCTGTTGAACAACAAATTTGTGTTTGGAATCCTAAATCTTCTGGGTGTGTTTCTTCTGACCCCGTTAGTGGTCCTTCGGGTCCTTGTTCGGAGTGTGATTGTTCGAACGCTTGTTCTTGTCCAACTGGGTGTTGTGCGGGGGGTGATTATTGGGAGTGTAATACTTCGTGTTGTTCAGATTGTTCTTGTCAATGTCCGAAAGGAATGGAATGCCCCGGTCCTTCGGTTTGGAACCTTTGTCCCCCTATGCAATATTCGGTGTGTTCTTATCTGCAAGAATGCACTGCTACGTTTACCGACCTTTCTCAAGTTACCGTAAGTGATGCCTCCTAGATGGATTGATACAGGTACCATGACACAGTGCTGATGAGATGGCTGGTGGACAGTCTTGTGTCACTTCCCTGCCCGCGGGGATTCCGACGGCGGTACGTGATGACTCCTAGATGGATTGACACAGCTATCGCTGACGAGATGGATAACAGGCGACTTATACTATGGTATGTGATAACTCCCAGATGGATTGATTGAGCTACCGTAATACAGTATTAACAAGACGGATGGTATACAGAATACTTTGCAGGCTGCGTCCTAGATGGATTGATACTGCTACTACGGTTGCGTGCTGTCAAAATGGATGCTGGATACGCTGCGAAATTGTTATGGGGACCTTGTGGCATCGAGGCTGCCGTTTTTCGTTTCTGCCTTGGTATAGGTTTTTCCCTGGTAAATTAGGTTTTCCCTATACTGTGATGCAAATGCAAGGGCTAAATTGGATTCTGAAAATGGCAGTTGAACTTCGATTATAGGCGTTCTTCAGCTACCTAACCTTTGGGTTCCAAGGACCCTAAATAATCCAATGTGACGGTTTGGTTCCCAACGGATACACCGGCGGGCTTATGTTAGCAGTAAGGTCAGGGCGTCGAGTAAGGTCAGGGCGTCGGGTCACGTAGGTGATAGATCAGTGATCGTAACCAAGGTGTAGTAATACAAGTGTGTCTGTATTAGAACAAGTGTTGAAAGCTGGCTATATATCCATGCTGTGGTGAGGAAATTGGGTGTGCCTATATACTGGTGTTGGATCATTGGATCACCGTCATGATCCAACTGATCTTGCCTGGGTCTCTTGGATCATTTGCCGATCTTGGTGATCCAGCTCAACTGGATCAACCACCGATCCAATGTCTCCCTTTGGTCCCATTGGCCTGTCCTTCCGACCATTGTTCCGTGCAGCCAGCGTTAGCGCCTGCACAGCCGGCCCATCCCGTGGCCTGTCCCCCTACGAGTAGGTCGTAACACGATGTCCCCTCTCCAACGGTCTTGCCCTCAAGACCTGGCCTTGTAACGTTTGTAGCCGCCGCATAAATACCCTGCCTGCGCCCGCATTTGTAGGTGCGGTAACCTGTTTCCGTAATCCCTCGGAAATATCCTGCTGTCTGTGATTCCACTCCTCCTATCTACTCCATTTACTTTTGGTGCCAGAAGTAGATATGGATGGACCGCTTTTATTGTGCAGCTGGGCGTGGGAATTCGTCGACAGCCCAGCTGCTTCTCGATTAGTCGGCCTCCAATGCGTCAGAACGAGAAGGAGAAAGACAGCCCTACACTTAGCTACCCAGGGAGGATACAGCTGCGTTTTCAACGTATTGATAGCCGCAGATGTCTCAGAGTCTGTAAGAAATCCCCCCTTCCCCCCGGAACAGCCTCTGCACTAAGCTGGTTCCTCACAATTTCCGAAACAACCCTTCAGTGATGAGCATTCGGGCGTGATGTGAATGAGTAACTTAATCGCCGTAATCCCCTCTTTGAGGATGCCAATTCCTCCTGTAAAAAAATACCAGTCGATACCCTATTTGTAACAGTTGTAAGATGCTGCAGACTCTAGGGCAAACCCAAAAGTCCTGGCATACCATCCTTGCGACCAATGGCTCATCTCAATGTTGTGCGGCGCCGCAGTGAGCAGGACCTCATCAACTCTCGGGCTCCCCGTAAAGCCACCGGCCAAGTCTCGGAGATGCTCTTTATTTCCCACTCACATTCTGTCGGCTTGAGCAATGCCAATCATAAGATTCACGAGGACATTTGGAGCCCATTCAGACCTCCATCGGGGCCCCCAGACTTGCGATGCTGTGTCAATATCACCAAGAGGTGGAGGACATCGCAGGCCATCATCCATCTCAACCACCTCAGCTTCAGCAGTCTGTCTTGGGAGCATCAAGTCTTGGAGTGTCTTCTTGTTTTCTGAAAGACCTTGCCGCTGCCTTAAACGGAAAGCGAGTATATCCGGGTGGGATTGGCAACCAATGCCCGAAAAGGAAATCCCACCGAGAGGATATTGCGGCTCAACATCATCGGCATGAAGCGTAGATGCAATGACGGCGCTCGGCGTTCCCAGGCTGTGACAGTGCAAAACTATGCAGGTACAACCGTTGTCGATCCCGAACTGCGACCACAGCGTCGGCAAGATGAAGCGATGCAGCCAAGCCGCATTCTCTTCCGCAAAAGTTGAGCCTTCTGGAATCGCCTGGATGGGAGTGGAGCCTTTGTAGCCAGGACGGTCAATCGCAACGAATGGGACTTCGAGGCTATCGCTCAATTTCTTGGCCAAATGCCTTGCGTCCACGTCGAAATATTGCGATGAGTAGCCCGCTCCATGGATGGCAATAATTAATGGGCGGCGCCTGGGGCAGTCACCAGAAATTATTGGGATGTTTTTCAGACCTGTAAGAGTCGCTTTATTGGGGAGTGCAAGTGAAAATGGTTGCATCGCAATTGATGTATCTGTTTAGGGTCGGGGAGGTCTGGCCGGCTAAGCTGAGATTCATTCTGGACGCGAATCTGGCACGAGCCTGATGAAAGACATTTTATTCTCTATCACACTGAAACTTGTTATTCTGTCTCGGGGTGCAATTCATGTCTACAGCATCTGAGTGTGCAAGGTTGAGCGAACGGCCGAGACAACCGAGCCGGTAAATCCGAAGCCTCGCGCTGACGCATATTTCTAAAACACAGCTGTACGTTTAATATCACATCTCACCGATCGTCGGCTCGCCGCGGCGGCTATTACACGCCGACAATGTTCGGCGACCGAGGCCCGGAGTCCGGAATTGGCAAATGACGGGACGCAGAGGCGGGGCCATCGGGCCCAGCAACGGAACTCGGCAGCAAAATGACCGATCCAACATGTTGCTAGACGTGCCAAGGCATTTTTGGTGCCACCTGTAATAGTTAGAATCAAGATACTACGGGGAGCTGGTTCGAGGAAATGCTGAGAACGATGGAATTTTTGCCTACATGTACTAAGATGAAGCTTCTGTAGATGCCCTGAGAACGCGGTAGTCTCCTGGCTGTGAGAGACAAGGCATTAAGACGTCCACAGATAAAACTTCTGTCCTTATGCGGTACATTGAATGTTGCAGTGGAGATCGCTTGACTCTGGGGTACATGGAACGGGGATCAATAGATACTACTCCGTACAACACAGCACTATCGCATTTGACCTAACACTGACATGTAGATGCGTATGTATACCGCCTCTGTCAGTAAGATTCCGCCAGCCCGGAGCTCAACTCGAACACTTTTGATTCCCAGAAGATTGCCCCCCGGTACCACAGTCGCTACGGACTGGGTTTGTAGGCCACATGGCGTGGTAAAACAGCAACGACTGCTCCCGTTTTGAGGTGCTGATGTCTGACACGAAACTTCCTATTCAAGCTCAGCTGCCCAGGTATTTTCAACGAAGTTCCCTATAATACACTCTCCTTTTCTGTTTTACTTATTCTGTTCCTTACAAGACATGGTAGCCCACCCTTCATTGGCAAGGTCAAGCTGTTTTGGCTGATTCTTTCCTCATCATCCAGGGCCTCGAAGTCAAAAGTCCATATCAACCGCGCAATGGACATTACTGCAATGTGCTCGGCCATTCCTTTCCCTAAGCATGTCCTTCGACCACCGTTAAACACGGGGAACTCGTAGGCTGACCTTTTGATGAAATTCCCATTCTCAATCCACCTACCAGGGACGAATAAATCGGCATTTTCGCCCCATATGAGCCTCGACCTATTCATTGCCCAAATGCACCACACTACGATTGCACTCTTCGGTAGGAAAGTGCCATCGGGTAGCGTAGTCGCTACCTCGCACTGTTTGAGTTCAATGGGTACTGGCGGGTAGAGCCGGAGGGCCTCATAAAACACTGCCATCGTGTATGGAAGCGCCGCAGGCAGGAGTGTTGACGATTGAAGACTAGAAACCCCGTCTGCAGTGGCAATTCTAAAAGGCTGAAGTTCCTCACGAAGCCGATCTATTGCATTCGGATTTCGCATCAAAAGGTAAAATGTCCAAGTCAGTGCTTGGGCCGTAGTATCTCGGCCAGCTGTGAGGTAGTTGAGAGCGGCATCAGCCACGACAGTATGATCTGGGAAGTAGTTCAGCAAAATATTAATGAGGTTTCCCGAGACGACGGGTTTGTTCCCATGTATGTGTTCATTTCCATCATATTTCCTAGCCTCGCGAGCTCTAATAGCGCTGGCAACAATACCAACTCCGAATTTCCTGACTTCGGCAATTGATTCGCGCAGCTGTTGCCCTAGGAATAACTCCTTTATCTGCCACAATGGATTCTGTACCCGCTCTCCAATTGCCGCAGATGCGTACTCGAATGCGCGGGAAAAGGGGTCATCGGCATGAATATTCATCTAGAGATCACGTCAAAGCTGGCCCTACATGATTGCAATTACGTGTATCGGTTTGGTGACCTACATCATACGCTATCTGACCCATCAGTTGTGTAGTAAATACGAGGAAGACAGATTGAAGGTCAACCACCTCCCAGTCATGTCTCGAATTTAGACTTGCAATGGTTATGTCGAGATGCTTTGGTAGTGCAACATGTGTAATTATCCGCAGGTTTGACTTGTTAAGGAAGTCTAACCCGGCTTTCCGCTGCAGCTTCCAAAGCTGACCATCAGCATTGATAATGCCATTTCCTCAAGAGTTGTCAGTAACATTCAGAGGCCCGTGCCGACCCAGGTAGGCAACTAGTAAGGGCCGGCCAACAATTCGTCAAAGAATTGAATCATACCAAATAAGTCCCATGATCGTGACTTAAAGAAACTCCCTTTCACAAAAACATCTTCATTCTTCAAAACTGCCTCAAGATTCTTTGGGTTATTTATCACCACTCCAGGTGGTAGCAAGGGGATTGAGATCTCGAAAGTCTCAAATCCAAACCGACGCTCGCACTTTACAAACCATGACAATAATTTGTGGCGTGCTTGCAAAAATAGAAGACCATTCCCAAGTAACGGGAGTGTATTAGGTGGCCGTCTAGCCTACATCAGCTTTGCTAGCAGTGGGCTGTTTGGAAATTCATACCTCAGCAGCTTTCCATTATGCCTTCTTTTCGAACCTCTGAAGATACAATACCCGGCAAATACCAAAAGTAGTGCGCTGGAAAAAGTGCTAAGAGGATGCATTTTTTCCTCAGCACAAAAATGCAAGCTGAGCTCGGCTCGGGTCAGACCTTTTAGGGGAAGTCTGTTTTCACAGCACTGTGACGCGGCAGTAAGCATAAAATACGGAGTATACGACTTGAAACTGGATTCAAGACAAGGGCAATTAATATCAAGTTATTATACGGTACACTGTGTGTGGGCACGTGATGACTAGATACCTTGATAAACAGCTAGCTCACACCCCGCAACGCAAATACCTCATCAACTTCACCCACACAACACTCTGTCGTTCACTGCTTTAACGTAGTGGCGTGCCCAACTGTAAATTCTAGCTAGCTTCCGGCAACTGTCAACTTCCGACTCAAGCTAACCCCACTTGCCGGCTCATTTTCCGTCACTTGCAATTGCTGTTCGAGTCCATCCAAAGTTTGGCTCGATCGTTCGCCGCGTTCTTTACAAAATAACATGTCGCCAGCAATACAGCATGCGGAGATGTCAAATGGTGTTACGGAAACGTTTGGTGACCTCGGTCTATCTATCATAGGGCTTGGAGTTGAGTACCCGCCACATAAAATCCGTCCCGAAGACTTGAATGCTTTTTGCAACCGCCACTATCCGAAAACACCAGCGTACGCCCGTCCATAGCAACTTGCGGTTTACCTGGCTGATGTATGAGTGCATAGGATGTCCAAAATCCTCTCCATAAATGCACACACGGGCATCAAGACCCGCAGTGTGATTATCAACTCTGATGATGATGCAACCTTTGCGACACCGCCATCGATAGCACAGCTTTGTAAAATCTTCCTCAAAGACGGTGTTGCCCTCGCTGTTGCGGCGGCCCGCCAAGCAATCGCAGAAGCACGTATCGACATTTCACAGATCACTCATTTAGTCAGCACGACGTGTACTAACAGTGCTAATCCTGGCTTCGATCATTTCGTATGCAAGGAATTGGGCATTACACATCGAGTCGAAAAAGTGCTCCTACATGGTGTCGGGTGCTCGGGTGGATTGGCTTCCTTGAGAACAGCCGCGAATCTCGCGTTAGGGTCAAGCTTTAGAAAAAGACCGGCTCGCATATTGGTCATAGCGCTGGAAATATCAAGCACACTCTTCCGGAGTGAGCTCGATCGTATCCACGAGTTTCAAGAAACCAGACTAGGGGTAGTGCTCTTCAGCGACTGCGCAAGTTCCTTAATCCTAAGTAATGGCATTGGGAGCCATCTGCAACAGCCAATCTATGAGCTGTTGGGATGGAACCACCAGGTGCTTCCGGATACAGAAGCTGATCTAGGATTCGATGTTGATCCGTTAGGTACGGTTTACCAAAGATTTCTTCTCTGCTGTCATATCAGATGCTGATAACATAAAGGATGGAAAGTTGTGTTGTCATCTCGAGTCCCAGAACTGGCAACCGCGGCAGTCGCTCCAGTGTTTAACAACTTAATCAGCTCTCTTCCAGGTATTCCCTCATCATACCGATCTGCCGACTCCTTCGACTGGGCATTGCATCCAGGCGGCGCAACAATACTCTCTGGGGTTGGAAAGGCAATGGAAATTCCGCCCGAACATATGCGTGCTTCGTTCGACATATATATGAATCATGGAAACAGCTCATCCGCCACAATAATAAGCGTCTTGGACCGTCTACGACATAAGGAAATGGACGACCTCGCACCGAGCGGGAAGGTAAGAGACTATGTTGTTGGCTGTGCTTTTGGTCCCGGTATCATAATCGAAATGTGCATACTGAAGCGAAATATGAATTGTCGAATACGAACTGTCAGCGGAGAGGCGCCGCCTTGTGATAGTGTGAGAGAAAATTCAGAACTTCAGAGGACACGGTGATCTGTCTTGGTGATCTTTTCTATGGATTTGAGCTAGACTAATGTGGTCAATTGATGACATCGTTTGCCCTACAATGCGATACGACTGCCTGCTGGCTGGTCATGGCTGAATTCTGACAATGTGTCTGGCCTGATTCTAGAGCCTAATAGCACGTTCGATTACGTTCGACCCATTGCCCTTTCCTTTACTCCAATCACGTAAGTCACATACCCCGTCGGCCACGTATGTTGCGCTGTACCGCTTTCGAAAGTCCAGCCATCGACATACGCCCCGCAGTCTTTCATTAATGCTTGGATCTCTTCGGGAGTCCTTGTCCGAAGACATGACACGTACCCGTCCAGTACCAAGATCAGTGGAATAAGTGGAATTATGTATGTAAAAAGGAGGTGGCCAGGAGACCTCCAAAAGTAAAACGGGGACACCAAAAGCATAAGCAATCCCATAGCTGTGACGGTAGTCATGGAGGAAATACTACGGTCTTGGAGTTCGAAGATACTATCCATCCTGGATTAGCCAAGCATAAAGTCCTGCGTAGTTAATGGCATACCCAAACCCATCAGCGGTCTCTAGTGTATTTCGCAAGACCTCCCGAGCTTGTAAGCAATCAAAGTGGTGGAATGCAAGAAAGTAAAGACGGAAGGTCTTCTTGCCGTCAGGTGCAATCAAGTTCCTTGGCGTGTTGGCAGCGTCAACGGGCAGCGACACAAAATCAAGATGCTTGCTTTTGGCAGCCACTTTGGTCCATTCTGGAATGTGCGGGTGAAGGTCTGTGAGAACAAACTTCACAGGACCATTGCATTTATCGCCACCCGCCAAGCCAGCGGACTTTTCGTCGTGCTCGCTGGACGCTGCCGAGAACTTTTGCATGTCGGACTTAAGATGGTCGTTGAGGTCTTTTTCGATATATGGAGTTGGGCCTCCTGCACCCGCACAAAAGTCGACAAACGTGTAGTCGCTAATGGAAGCGGACAGAGCGCGGCGCAATGTATTGGTTACAAGTTGTGCTGGTGAGGCCTTCTGGAGTATGGGCATTCGAAATGTCCAAACCAGCGCCAAGCCGGATTGGACTTTTTTGCGGAGGTAATTTGGCCACCTGTATGGCTTAGTTTTGTGGGATAAGGGTTTCTTAGGGTGGTATCGTACCATGGTTGATCGTTAATCTCGAAAAACTGAATACGGGGCCAAATGGGTACCATTGCGATGTTTGACGGCCAATGAACCCCCGAGATCTCTAAGCTGGCGACGATCTTGAATAATGAGACCAACGTCGATTGACATTCTCGGTCTTGTATCGAATGACTACTGATCTGTTCTCGGTTCTGGCATGAGCGCTAAATGTGAGCGCGTTTAGCGAAACAACGAAACACCAAGGCTGGGTGACTGAGCATCAGAGTTCATTGGGGCGGATCAACCCCAAAATCATGGTTCAGATGCTCAAATACCGTTCTAACTATACCCAAGTACGTTACTCCGTAGAATGTTTGAGATCGAACACACTTGAATTTTACTTTTGGCACGGACTATTTGGCGTCACTACGTCCATGATGCTTGTATGGTGATAGGGATCATAGTATTGTGCCACAGAGCACTCGGTACTTCGCATACTAAAGTATAATAAGTATAATAAGTACCTCTACTGTAGAGGGTACACTGTACTGAAAAGAGTGCTCTGTGCTGTGAACAGTGAGGCTTTTTTGGACTCTAACTTGGTTCAATGGTAGATGTCTTCCAGATCCCACGTAGGGCTGCACTACATTCCGAGAGAAGAGCGCATAGGTATCAAGGCAGACTTGACTAATGCACTCGACATCTCAGAACAACCGCAACGAGAACCTCGCAAGCCGACATAACACCTCTCCACAGGTTCCAAGCTTACTCCTTCTTGGGAAGGCAGCAGGTGCCGGCCTGGTCCTCGCTCGTAGGATCCTGGACAAATTAGGTCAGTTTCTCGACGTCTACAGTATTTAGGGTCATTGGTTGTACGGACAAAAATCTTGCGAACCTAGAAATGAATTTTTTAGCTTCATAATTCGGATGCCAAGCATTTTGATTCCAGACTTACAGTTCCCTTGGGGCATTCCATACCCGGGTAGACGAGGATCTTGAGGCAAACCTCACTAGGCTCCTGGGCGGGGGCGGCCATGGCGGCGCTGGCAAGGAAAGCGGCGAAGAGAGCGGCGGTCTTCATCTTTATACGATGTGGTAGAGTAGCGTAGTAGCAAGAAGTTGTTGAGTCGTGCAGTGTGCCAGAAAGTGAGCGAACTCGAGGCGAATACTGGTTCTTTTATACCTGTGATTCAACTCCTGCCATGGAGGATCAAGCTCGGCCAGACACGCAAATGTCATGAGACGAGGCTACGCTAAATGTTATGCATAATCCCTGAGCCGCGTCCCGGCAGCTCGTGTCAGCGCTATCACCTAATGACGGACTTGGCATCGCGATGCACGTCGTATTTAGGTCTCCGACACGGGTCGAGAACCCTCGCGACGACCCGACAGCCGTATCAGCCGCGTCTTGCCGAGCTTTGACACGGAAAGCTCGGCGCTGGGCAGGGTTAAAGTTGACTATACGCGGCACGTCGAATGTTATGGCAATTCAAGAACGTCAACGGGCCCACTTCCCGGGCCGTCGCGCCGTCTCTGCCGCTGTGGAACGCTGCAGAGTGATCCATGTTGCATTGCTACGACGTCGCTGGCCGCTGCTTCCGCAAAGAACGGTATTCAGCATGATACTTCTTTGACGTCTATACGACAAGTTGCAGCAGCGTCTTTCCAATCCCGCGACAAGCCGAGCACCCTATTAGCTACACCACGATGCCGCCCGTTGCCCCCCTGCAGACTAATATCTCGCCGTCGTATTGCTATATTTGGACTACATGTACCCCCAGTTGCACGTTCACCTTGTCGGCAACACTACTGTCGTGCTACAAAATATTCGATTCGCCAGCCGTCCTTTAGCGCCTAAGAATTGACCTCCACGCCATATCATCGACGCCAAGGTAGAAGCATATGAGCCCGACCAGCTTTGAATCTCTGCTGCAAAACCGTACTCGGGGTGTTAACTCTCCAATTACTACTGGATTGCTCGCCAGCGATGCTATTCGGTAAACGAGCTGGGTTTGGCGGTGCTGTGATCCTACTTCATTCCACCGTATATAACCTACACAGACTGGAATTTAAAACAATGTACCGTAGAATGTAGCAGAAACCCGATAACCATAGAGATTAATGACAGAAAGCGCTGTTGTTCCCACCGAATCGGGCGGGACGTGCCGCCGCTCTTGGTGGTCTCGACAGTGAATGGCGGGTGCTGCCCGCCAGGTACAGCGTACCTATGTAGCTGCGGGCCAATCCCGGTCCGTTGCCCGACCCAACACACTTGCACTTACTGCTCGCCCGCTTCCTTCGACTTCCATCTCGCAAACAGAAACCAAGAGTCCGTTTCTTGACACCACCAAAATGGACGTTAACGGGGCAAATGAGCGCCGCAGGCTGGCGTTAAAAGCCAGTCTCTCCGCCCGCCCTGTCCCAGCTTTCAGCAAAAACTGCGACCGGGTTGCCTCTCCTATGGTCCAAAAGCTAGAACGGGGCCGTTCCTATCGGGACTTTACGAGCACAGGTTTTACAGGTTCCTTCGAAGAGTAGTACGAGTCACCTGATTCCATGCAGGTTTCACGAATGGCACATGAGATCCCGCTACACCAGGGGTGAAAAAGTCTGGTGACAACCCCGCGTTAGCCACTTAACGCGAGTACATGCCTTCTAGCAAAAATGCGCTACAGCAAGCTGCAGACTAGATATAAAAAAAGTAACGCGTTTTTTAGGACTATCAGCTACAAGTCCCTAGTATTTCGTATACCAGCCGCCCGCATCCCTTATTGCCCGCAGCCGGCGAGGGAGTGACTCGATGATGGTGCGAATCTCGGCCTATGTAATAGCTGCCTATGCTTTCTGTAAGCATTCCGTGAATTCTTCGATATTAGCGTTATTTTTGCGTAGGATAAAGAGTTCAGGGAATATTGAATGAAGCCTCGCTTTTAGCAGGCTCCAAACGTGTTCAATGGGGTTGAGGTCGGGGCTATAGGGTGGCCACTTAATCTAGGATATCCGCTGCCTCAATAACCAAGCTTTAACCTTCCGAGATCGATGAATTGGAGCGTTGTCTTGCTAGAAATAACGTGTGCCGTCGTAAATTGGAAGAAGCCCTTCCTCTAGAGCCTGAATATAGCTCTGTACACTGAATCCTCGTTTCTTAGAGCCGACATCGCGTATCATGATTATAAGGTTCGTCTTTCCGGTTGTCTAGACGCCTGCCTAGACTATTATTAAGATATCTGGTCTAACGGATGCCTTTGGAATTATATATTTTGGATCATATGCCTCCCAAGAATGCCTCTAAACCTATTGCGTTGCGTTTGCAGCGTAATTCTGCACAGAATACTCGTCGGAAAAGATAGTCTATTTTCAGGGTTAGCATCACGACAAAACCACAATATTCACTTATACGTACATGCATCAATTCGTCTTCGTCAGCTAGCCAATCTAGTGCAAAAGAAAGCCTGTCTTTTGCTGCTTCTGATGATAGAGGCACTTTTCTTCTGGCTATGCATTTACGCAAGCCCTCGCCATTTAAAGCTGATTGTAGTGTCTGGAGGTGTATTGGCGAAGGTACCGAGGAAATGAGCTGCTTGTGACTGATGCGATGGTCTTGACGAACCGTGCGAACGATAGCACGTAAATTCCTAGGCGAGAGACTCTTAGGCCGTCCTGAACGAGGCCTAGAAAAAATCTCGCTATTTTCCTTGAACCGTTGAAGTATGCGGTTGACTGACTGCCTCGACACGCCAAAATCGTCCGCAACAGCGCCCTGCGTTTGACCCGCATTTACGGCCGCAATAATAGCCGTGCGGACCTCGGGTTTAATTTCATCGTTAGGCCTGCGATTTCCGGATATTATGGTGCCAAACGCACGCATTTTCGATACTATTGGAAATAGCTGCGTTGAGTTGAAAATTGCGTTGCGATCGCGAAGCTTCACAAAACGCGTCGCGCTACGCGAAAATGGCGGGGGTGTAACCGGACTTTTTCACCCCCACTGTACTACCGCAACATTTGCGGGCCGTGCTAATACATATGTGGCCGCAAGGCTTTGATCCTCTGAACATTGCACTGGAGTCGGTTCCGGTGCCGTGCTGGAAGTAGAAGGGGATGTGCCCGTGCACGTGCTTGATGCGGTCATTCCCGTGCTTGATGTAGTCGTGCTCGTGCCGATTTCCTCATCCGGGCAGCAGTAGACGCAATCCTTAATTGGATGCCGGGTTTGTCCCTGGAGGACACTCATACTGGTGCCTATGGTATTCTAGATTCTGCCAGCAATTCCCAGGCGACGTTGTGGTCGGCGACGTTGTTGTCGACGACGTGCTTGTCGTTCCCGGGCTTGGTGTAGTCGTTCCCGTGCCCGTGTTTGATTCGGTCCCAGCGTACGTCGGGTATAATTATTTGGGTGTGAATTTTCACTCCTATGTTTGGGTCTGGTGTTCGGTTAGCCGCATGTAATATATGTCCCTATGTCAAAATATAATTAATTCAATGAATCTTCTATCCGTTCCCGCCTCTGCCTTTCCTCCTCCTGGCTATTCATATCTTTGTTATCCCTTATTCAACGCATTATACTCTCTCGCCATGTCTGCGTCAATGACTATTATCACCACGACTCAGGCAGCCATGCCCTCTCAATGCTTCTCGTACACGATCAGTGTTGTTACGGACTGTGTCGGTATGGCCACAGCACGACCATCAGTAAACTCTCCGCCGGCTCCAGGACAGATTCTTACTTTCTGTATATTATAGAATGCATAGCTAAAATTTAAAGTACAATAAGCCATCTAAGCTAAGGTAGCTAATATTAGTGGTTTTACTATTAGAGAAGGTCTTTATCTCACATGTTTGCTAGCAAAAATAGCTTTGTTAGTGAAATTTCTCCTCGTGACCCCTCGTAAACTCTCTTAAAGTCAACATTACTCGTGTGCACGGGCAGTGTCATTTCACAAGACGGCCTCGCCGAGATATCCCCACTCTACAACGGACACCCGCACAGGAAGAGAGGAAAGAGAATATGGGCAGAGGCTTGGAATGAAGTAATTTGGGCTGATAGCATGATGACAATTTCAGGCTTGATGTCACCGAGACGACTCTGCGTTTGCCTCTCGTTCGTGCGCTGGGTGGCATCTCAGGTAGCCAAGTGCTCCCCACTGCGCTTCACACATACCAAGGGACATGTTGCCTCAGACCCTCGATTACCGCTCATACTTTTACGCACGGCTTTTCGTGATATTTCACCCATGAGGATGATGAAGTTAAACCCTCCATTCAAGTGTCCAAGTGTCTCGGAAAATCCGCTCTAGTTCATTTATTCGCTCTTCCACTCAATCCCGGGTAATGGGGTAGGATATAGCTGAATATCAGGAGAGCGCAGGAGTTCTGCGGTACTTTGATGAGTTGTAATACTTCGCTGAATGTCGTCAGGGGAGAATTTTGCCCATTCTCGGACTTGGGCATAAAAATCCAGACTAGGTGCTGTGGCTCTCCCTTTCTACCATGACTAAAACGCAGCCTCATGTACGCCTCATGTACGCTATGAAACTTGGCCATTGCAGCGCATCGGCTGCTTGGAGCTCTAATATTTTATCTTGGCAATCTTGGCCCGGGTGGTCGTTGATGGGTTGTGACATGCCGGTCCCCATAGACTGTTATTACAATTCCTTGGCAGCTCTGAGAGCGAAGGAGTAGGCATGAGAACAGCAATTTTAATAGCACTCGTAATTTACGTTTATTCATGCCTTAATTAACGTCTCTAAAACATGACTTATAAATTACAGCCCGATATCCCGCTTTTCCAAATTAAAAGCTATAGGAAACCTTCTATGCAGAACCAATACTCAAGTCGAGCATTTGCATACCATGATGGATTTACCAAAACTCCTACTGCTATGCTTTTCTTTTATTCTTCTGGGACCTACGTTTGTTTACTCCAGTCCACAGCCACCCCCACCTGCGCCCACTGTCGTCTATCGTGCCGTGGGAGACTTAGGCGGCCCAGAAACAATTAAACCGAATCCTAAAAATGGCTTCGAAGGGGGCATGTACGCCCGGGGCCATTACGAAAAGACTTATAATTTTAAACTCATTGAGCACGTTAAAGGCGCTGAAACAGGAATGAGCAATCCTAACTCAGCTTACCTTTCGACTTCAAAGGATCTAAGAGCTGCGGAGCGTTTTCTTAAGGAAACACTTCAAGGCAAAGGCTACATCTACAAAATACATGTAAGCCCAGGCTTTATCGACGTGGAGAGTACAATTGGTACTGCGGAATATGCGCGAACAGGGCATATTCTCGAAAAAGAGGTTTCGGCTCTCCGACATATCAAATATCAGCAGATACTTGGATGGACTCGATACAACGCAGGAACACCGGCCGAGAAACAGACTGGGAAGCTCCAGGCAGCTCCACCGGTTGGAGAATCACCCGAAGCGAAGTATGCCAGGTTATTTGAAAAAAACGTCAAATACGACAAGAAATTCAACAAAGAAACCTGGAGCGGCTCGGTACCCGCGCTAGCAGGCTTTCCGCCAGAGCATGAGAACTGGAGCAAAGAACCGTGGAAGAGAATTAGCACCTGCTCAACGAAACAATGTCAACGCAAGATCGTCGCCGCAGAGGTGGCCTCTAAGATGGGCTGCTCTATAAAGCGCGCTCTCTGCGACCCAGCTACGTATACCGATAATATACAGTCAAGTAAGTTTGTCTAGTAATTAAAGGCACACCCCGTCGATTAACAGCAAGCATTCAGGCCGCACGACAAGGAGCAAGGTAGCCAAGTCGTTCCGGGCTACCCCCCGGGCTGCCGGGGCCGTGGCCTTTACGGTGCTGTCCCCCTACGCGCACGATATCCTAGAAATGGTGAAGGAGTACCACCCGATGGGGCCCGTGGTTAAGTGGTTCGACGAATCTATGGCTAATCTGCAGGAGGCCATCGGCGGGCCGCAGGTGCCTGAGATCGACGGTAACGAGTTGAAGCTGAGGTTCATCTGCTGGATTCGTGGGGGGGCGCACGCCGCCAATAATGACATCGACAAGGCGTGCGCGCGGCTGGCGCAGAAGGATCGGCACCCGGCCAACAACGACCAGAGGCTCAAAGCCATTAACGCTATGCTCGACGCTTGCGAAAAGCTAGACCAGCCAAACGTGGCGCTAGCTAGTGAGGAGATAAAGGCCGAGCTACAAGACCGCTGCGATGAGTTCCGTTTTCAGGTAGAAACATTCGACCCTACGATCGAGGCGGACTCGAAGAAGGATACGCAAGAGAAGTTAAAGACTGATCTCATTAACCACCGCGAGCAAGTTCAAAAGAAGGTGGATGCGGGCGGTCATATGGATAAGGGAGACATCGACCTGGCTGCAGAGCTTATCGTTCAAGGCGCCTTTCCGTTATTCGCTGGAAAACACCCACAGGAGGCAATCGAGGCGGCCCAGTGGTATTTAGGCGATATGAAGCCAAGCGAAGCTAAGTCTACAAACCAACCCAGCTGGGTAACTACAGCGACACTCAAAGCAGAGGATATGCCATCAGACGAAAAAGCCAACCAGGAAGCTTTTGATCTCACGCGTCAGACTCCATATAACGAATTGTTCCCGATGCAGTCTTGGATGCAAAGAGGCGATCTGTGCTACTCTGAACAAGGACTTCTAGAGAAACAACCCGACGACAACTGGGACAGGGTCTCTGCTGGACTCGGCTATATCATACGACGACTAGAGCCAAGTCAGCGCACGTGTAAAGCGTGTAAAAACTCACGTGGTCTATGGGTCCTAACATGTGCTCGGACTACTAGTTGGAAGGTGCCAGAGAAGGATAAGGTGCCAGAGCAGGATAAGGTGCAAAAGCAGGATACGGGCACACCTAGACGTATAGAGCCATTGTCAGATGGCTCCTGTCCGAAGGGATTCGGGATGGCACACGATAAGAAGTGCCGTAAAGCTGCAAACTAGTTTGTCGGGGTAACATAGGGGACCCGTTTTCTATATAGAAGAATTCGCGGTTTTCTATATAGCGGATCAAATCTAGCTTAGGGTGACCCTACCAAAGCGTCTTGAGAACCTACCAAAGCGTCCTGAGAACCTACCAAGGCGTCTTGAGAACCTGCCAGTCGCGAATGAGGAGTTCGTTGGGGTGCCGGGCGACGATGGGGGGTGGTCCAATGGCGGCAAGGGCGCCTCACCCGATGGGGGATGCCACCATTCCCGGGTGCAACAGCGTGTTCCAGACCAAGTTACAGATTAATCTGTGTAAAGGTCGTGAAGAACACAAAATGAATGAGGAACCATCTGATCATAGGGACCAGTGCCCAGTGTACTATGTGTCGTGCCTGGGGTCTCTCCTCCAGCCCCAACAAACTAACCGCATTTTCTCGGAAAGTCGGACAGGGCTACTCCAGTAAGTAGATATAAGCCCGATGAAGATATGAGCTTGATCTTTCGAGGCGAATTTATTAATATAAGTATCGAGTTGCATACAAACAGATTCGAGCGTATCCATACTATAGACATCGTACTTTCGGATCGGGTCGGGCAAGCTCCTGGTTGCCTACTAACGTTACTTGAGATGGTCATGAATAACACGGTCCTAACAATCCTCCTCGCCGTTTTCTTCGTTACTAGCTCTTTTAGGGAATATAATAATAGCAATCGTATCTTACGATCTTTTGTCGCAGAAGCCCGTTCTCCGAATATAGCTCCAGACAGCGTTGCGCAAACGGTAGATCCGTTGGCGGAACATGGCCAGCGATACATAGCTTTGGTCTCCCAACGCTTCCCGCGTCTCTTCCTAAAAGAAAATATGCTGGTGAATATCAGGGGCCAGTTTTCAAGTGGATCCATGCTGCGGGCGAGTATGCCCCGTGTTGGACTTTGTTGCATGGACCAGGCTGAATCTTCGGATTGAACGGGCAGCTGGACCGAATTCGGAGGACAGAATTGGGCTACGGTCGATATTTATTGCTTCGACGTAAGGTGACTCAAGAATACACCTTAACGTAGAAGACCGCATATGGTTTTAGCGTCTGGTTGCCTTGTACGGTTGACCTGAAGTAAAGCAGTGCTCAAACTGCATTAAAGCCACGCCCAACCATGACTTTGCCTGTTAGGCATTAGCACAGGTCTAAACATACTATGGTAATATTTTTCTCAAGCTATGCATAAAACAGTAGTAATACAAAGAACCTTCAATGGCGGCCCGCCAGTGACCTCGCCAGCGCGATCGCCACAGGTGTCATCGCGCCCGTCATCTCCATCATTAACCAGTGGGCAAGCCTCATGACACTAACTCGCCGTCGAGGACATTAAAGACAGAAATAAAAGACAGCCGACAACTCCCACGCAGCTCCATCATGGGAAGCGCATCGAGCCGCTCCTTCGTCTTCTCTCGCGGCCCACCGCCCTCATCCTGCTGCTCGACGCCGGCACGTACGCCCTCGACACCTTCTCGTCGACCGTGCTACGCCCCGAGCTGCCCACATCCATGGTCTCCCGAGGCTATTGTCGGGCGGTTACACGCTTTTCTGGACAGTGGGAGTGCCGCTAGCTGTCACCTTTAATACGACCGCCATGGCAGCGAGGCGAATGAACCACTTACTGGGACATGGTTGAGGCTTTTAAAGGCTCGGGGAAGAAAATACATGCAACCACCAAACAGTTCAGTTCCCGTCAGCAAGCGTCACTCAACATCTGAGTGTCGTAAGGAGAAGACTTTGTGAGGCTATGAGCGCGACGGCTTGCGCACACCACTCACTTGCGAAATGCGCAATCTGGGCCGCCTTGAATAGAGAGATTTACGATGTGGGCAAACTACCACTCCGGCATAGAATAAGCGCTCTACATCTCAATTTTTCGTGGCCGCCCTTGTACCAAACTGCTCTCGTCGGTCCATTTCCAGCCTGGCTAAGCCACCAGTTCTGCCCGCCTTCGGGACGCGCTCTCCGCCTGTGAGGCTCCCAAAGCCAAAGTTGGGGCGTCCGCCGAGGCTCCCGAAGATGTCACCGACGTAATTACCAGGCGCAATACCACGCCGGAATGTGCAATTCCAGTTGTGGACGATGCTCTTGACAATCTCGATGCCGGCATTGTAGATGTTGTCGATGGCAATGTTGAAGCCATCTTGGCTGGTGTTTGTGAGGTGTTGCCAGTCGGAAACGTCCGGCGGAGGGCGGTCGAAATTTGATCCTAGTGCAACGGCCATAAGTAAACGAGAAATGAGACCGAGTTTTGGAAGAAAATTCTCACCTGTCCGCATGACTATGACCCTGGAAAAGTCCACAAGTCCTTCTATGGTCCCTCTGACCAGCACCTCGAGTGTGGCATTGTCTTCCTGCGCGCTCATGCAGTAGACGCCGGTTCCGTTGGTCCAGACTTCTGTCGTATTCTCAAAGGTCTGCGCAAGCCTTGTCCCGGAGTAGTAGACGTCGCTCGTTGTGGTGTCGCACTTGATCACGGTCGGTGGCTCAGCGCCGATCGCATAATGCTGCCGTGTTGCGGCATATTTGGAGCGATATTGTCGCGATCCTTCATCGTCTGCCAGGGTAGCTTTGGACGCCAAGGCAAATGCCATGTCGCGCAAGTTTTCGTTGACTTCAAACACTTCAGTGCCATATGTAATGCAAGGGTACTCAAAGGGATAGTCGCGACCGTAGGGAATATACCCCGTGGCCCAGTCCTGGGGCAGAGATCTCGGATCAATCTCATATTGCAGGGCAACTTGGACGACAAATCGGGCCAGGGCAACACTGCCAATGGTAGCGTGATGAGGGTTCGCTCCCGCGATGCCTGCGAGGAGAAAGTATGACTGTCGGAGGTCGAACTTGCCGGATAGCACAAGGGCCATCATTGAAGCAGCTGAATTGATCTCGCCTTCACCAAGCGTCGCCTGACAGACTCGAGCATCTTCTGTACAGAAGATGTGAGGGAAGAGCATGGACAGCCCCGGCAACGGTATAGCCAGAAAAGTGAGATTCCCCAGCTTGGCTTCGTGAAAGCGCTCGTACCACACCTTTGCTTCTGGTGTCCACTGTGATATTAGCGTTCGATATATTGCCTCACTCAGGGCGTGGATGGAAGCATGAAGAAGCGTACCACGGAAACTATCATGACGCGAGGGGAAATTCTGCCTCCATCTTGGGTTATGTCCGCCGAAGCAGGATAGAAACAGTGCAGAATGAACCAAGTGAACACTGAGCGGCAGAAGCGCATTCTGATTGGACTTTTCAATTGGTGAACGTATAGCGAGCATTAATTGCGCTTCATCCAGATGACTGGCCTCTCGAAGAAAAGGGTTGGCCTCTTTCCCGTCCGCCTATTTATGTGCAAACGATCACCGTAACAAAGCGCGGCTGTATTAAGCCTTTTAGGCTCGGATACCTCCCTATTTGGTACCTTGTTGAACATCTTGTTGAGAACCGAAAGATGTTTCAACGCAGCCCGTCTGTAGATACGGCACACAGGTTGTGGCCCACGCATGGAAGGACAACCCCTGGATGAGGGTGGGATCTGCCAAGCTGGGCCTGTAAATGCGCTCGGCACTGCACTGGCTAGATGGGCTCGCGCATAGGTGGCTGGGGCAACAATGCATGGGGAATGATCGTTGTCGTAGATACTGAATCGTATCCGTGGACGGGAAGTCTTTCGTCACTGTCGCAACCGTGTCTTGGCCACAGGGTCGCCTGCTAACTGTCTTCGCTTGGAGAAGACGGCCAATGGTGCATGGGCCCTTTTGCGGCGAAATTGACGGACACGGCCACCGCCAGTGGTATAGATGGAAGCGAGTATTCGATATGTTTGCTCCAGTGCGACCCGAGAGAAACCCTGCGGCACATGGCGAAACGTGGTGGAGGGTCTGGACGGGACCTACGAGTAGAACTCGGATCTAGGGACGAGAGCCGATCGGCTGGAGATATGCCGAGGGCGACTAAGGCTTCGCCCAGGTCGAGCAGGAGGGTTGCTGGTATTATTAGCGACGACAAAGTTTCCAGTGGCGGCTGAAAGCGATTGGCGCTTTTAGGGCTATGAAGGCTGATTGATTGTGGATGGCAGTCGCCGGCTGCCGCTGTCCGTTAGACGACGGCGTCGGCGAGAGGGGGAAGTGTGGATCAAAGATGCGGCAGAGCGGATGATTTGTCGTCGTCGTAATAATTAGCGGTAGGCAGTAGGTACCTAACTTAATTACGGATACGGAGAGGTTGGTTGGTAGGGCTGTCGTACGAGTAATACAGGGTAGCAGAGCGGCCTTCGCACCTCAGGCCGCTCTCCACCAGCCATCTCGACATCATTGCTCCCACGGCTTGTGCTGCACCGCACCGCTTATCAATCAATACCCTCGTTCAGAGCCGCAACCATTGCGCCGTGAGTCGTTCCGGTGCGCAACGGCTCCAATTCGCAGGAGTCATGCGCCCAGTCCTCCACACTCCGTCCGAAGCCCCTGGCCGCCTCCCCCAAAGGCTCGTGCGTACGAAACGCGGTGCCTGCTCCACCGCGATGGCCGACCGAGATGCCATTTCAGCCCTGGCAGGCAAAGAATCCCGGGAGCACGCTGGGGGAGGATTTTAGACTTGCCGCGTAGGTTTGCTGGTTTCGCCGCCACATGGCCAAGACGGCGTCGCCGACTCCACTGTCCACGTACGCTTGGCCCGCCAGCCGTCGACCATTGGCCAGCCTCCCTGGCCGTTGGATTGGCCGGCACGGTCCCATCGTCTCCAACGGCTCGTCACTGGCGGGACCCTTTCGTTTTTGTGGGCGCACGGAGCCGTCGTGGTGGGTGCGCCAAGCGGCCCGACCGGTGATGGTCTGTCAATTGGAACACCGATGGCATACCCCGACGGAGCGAGTGAACGCAGGAAATTTGCTCCGTCCGAGGGCATATTGCGTCCTCCGGCCCCTTCCTGCATTGCATCTCGACTGTCCGGCGTGCACCTACCATCGACCGTATAGACGGACGTCGATACCGCCGAGCACATCCCCTGCGCGGCCGTCGACCGAGGCAGACAAAGCTGGAGGTGACACGAACAGACCGACGACGTCGACGATCGAAACCGATAGCGCATGCTGCCAAGACCGACCAACCGGCAACCCGTCCTCGATCCGGCTGCTTCCACCTGACGGACATGACGGAGCAGGCGACCCAACACGGACGTGGTTCTCCCCGCTGATCTCCTTCGTTCCCTCTCTAACCCCGATCGACACACCCGGACGATATCGTTGCAGCTCGCAGACGGAGACTGCACGACACATCTCCATAACCATCCGACTCGAGCCTGCTGTGCCCGTTCTCCTTGAGTGGCGACTGGATCTGTCCTGAATCATCCCCTGGCAGGGCGCGGGCCTCTCTCCATGGATTACATTACTCCCGCGACGAACCCGCCCCGTGACGAAGCCACTCCTGTTCCGCTTCACCATGGCAGGCCTCTAGCATCAGAGCTGCTCGACCCATCGCCGCCGTCCTCGAACAAATTCGCCTTCTCCCCGACGCAGCTGCACACGCTCCTCACCTTCCGCAGCCTCGCCGCCCTCGATGCCTTCGGCAACCTAAAGGGGCTCGCGGCCGGTCTCCGTACCGATGTCGCAGCCGGCCTCAGCGCGGACGAGACCGAACTGGGTGATGCAATTTCCTTTGAGGAGGCTGTCGCCGCAGGCCGGGAGGACCGTCCGCCCGTGTACCAGCCTGTCTCGTCCGAACCGTCCGGAGGAGTCCACCTCTCTCTGCGCATCGGCGAGGACACAAATACTCACTTCGCGGATCGTAAGCGCATATTTGGCACGAACCGGTTGCCTCGGCGGCGACAAAGGTCTTTCCTCAGGCTCATGTGGATTGCCTTTAACGACAAGCTCCTCATTCTTCTCACAATCTCTGCCTCCATCTCTCTCGCCATCGGCATCTACCAGTCCCTCAGCGCTGAGGAAGGCGCTTCGAACATCGAGTGGGTCGACGGCGTCACGGTAGTCGTTGCAATATTGGTCATCATCTTCGCCAGCGCTGCCAACGACTGGCAGCAGAACCACAAGTTCGAAAAGCTCAACGAGCGCAAGGCACAGCGCGAGGTGACCGTGGTGCGTTCCGGCAGGGCCCAGAAGGTATGGATCGACGAAGTCCTCGTCGGCGACGTCATGCACATCGAGGCGGGGGATGTTGTGGCCGTCGATGGCGTTCTGATCCAGGCTTGCGGGCTGCACATCGATGAGTCGCCCATCTCGGGCGAGTCTCGCATGGTCCACAAGACGCTGCCCGCGGACCATGATGCTTCACACTCCGGGCTTGCCGACCCCTTTATATTGAGCGGCACCACCGTGTCCCGTGGTGTTGGTCGTTACCTCGTCACTTCCATAGGCGCCAACTCGACCTACGGACGTATGCTTATGTCCTTGAACGAGGACATTGAGGAGACGCCCCTCCAGGCGAGGCTCGGCCGCCTCGGCAAGCAGCTTATCATTTTCGGCACCGTCGCAGGCGCAATATTCTTCTTCATCCAGTTTGTCATGTTCCTGGCCAATTTGAAGTACATGACCAAAGACCCGTCCAGCAAAGCTGAGCTATTCTTCCATATTCTCATTCTCTCCATCGCAGTCGTCGTGATTGCCGTGCCAGAGGGTTTGGCACTTAACGTTACGGTCGCGTTGGCTTTTGCGACTAGTCGCATGCTCAAGGACAATAATCTGGTCCGCCTTATTCGCTCGTGCGAAACCATGGGGAATGCTACCTGCATCTGCTCGGACAAGACTGGCACGCTCACGCAGAACAAGATGACTGTTGTAGCTGGCCGCATCGGACTGGATAGCAGCTTCAATGATATGGAACCAACACCTACTGCCGTTGGTCCGCCTTTATCCAGACCTGCCGGCGCGCGGGCCGAGACGTCCGCCAGTCTTGCAGCATCTTTGTCGGAAGAGGTCAGAGACCTCATCAAGGAGAGCATGGCGCTCAACTCCACGGCATTCGAGAGCGATGAGACCGCCAAATCGGAATATTTTGGTTCCAGCACCGAGACGGCGCTGCTAAAATATTGCCGCGATCATCTTGGCATGGGGCTGCTAAGAGAGGAGAGGGCCAACCACCCCATACTCACGATGCTACCGTTCGAATCGTCCCGGAAGTGGATGGCGGTCTTGTTCAAGCTACCGAATGGAATGTACCGGCTCTTGGTAAAGGGGGCAGCGGAGGTGGTTTTCGAGTACTGCGCCTACGCCTTGGGCGATCCCACCTACGTGCTCACGGCTGATCGGTTGAGCGAGGAAGACAGGACCAGCTTCCGTGATACCATTCAGGAGTATGCTGGCAACATGCTGCGGCCAGTAGCCATTGCCTACAGAGACTTTTACGCCAATGAGGTGTTTGAGAATTGGGATGACGACCCTGCCACCGTCAACCTGGAATGGCTAGCGTCTGGGATGATCTTCATTGGCGTCTTCGGCATTCGTGATCCTCTGCGCCCTGAGGTCATCGACTCGGTCCGCACTTGCCAGGAGGCCGGCGTGTTCGTCCGCATGGTAACGGGCGACAATTTTCTGACGGCAAAGGCTGTTGCCATCCAGTGTGGCATCTACACAGCGGGCGGCATCGCCATGGATGGCCCCACGTTTCGCCGGCTGTCTCCGTCACAGCTTGACGCGGTCATTCCCCGCCTTCAGGTGCTTGCGAGATCTAGCCCGGAAGACAAGCTTCTCCTAGTGTCACATTTGAGGGCCATGAACGAAATCGTCGCCGTCACCGGCGATGGCACAAACGATGCCTTGGCACTTAGAGCGGCTGACGTGGGTTTCGCCATGGGTATTCAGGGGACCGAGGTGGCCAAGGAAGCTGCTTCTATTGTTCTTTTGGATGACAACTTCGAATCAATCGTGAAGGCACTGAGCTGGGGCCGGACTGTGAACGACGCAGTCAAGAAGTTCTGCCAGGTGAGCCCCGACGTATTGGTTCCGCGCAATGTTTGCCTTGGCTGACGAAATTGACTGGACAGTTTCAATTCACAATCAACATAACGGCTAGTACCCTCACCGTCATCTCAGCTTTCGTGGGTGACGAAATCTTTACCGTGGTGCAGTTGCTCTGGATCAATCTTATCATGGACATTTTTGCCTCTCTCGGACTTGCAACCGACCACCCTTCCCCAGACTTTCTCAAACGCAGACCAGAACCCCGCAACACCCCCATCATCAGCATCACTATGTGGAAGATGATTCTTGGTCAAGCCATTTACCAGCTTGCCGTCGTCTTCACCATCCACTACGCTGGTTGGAATATAACCCACCCCGACACGGACGCCGAGATTGAGGAGTTGCAAACCTTCGTGTTCAACATATACGTGTGGATGCAATTCTTCAACCAGCACAACTGCCGCAGAGTGGACAATAAGCTGGACATCTGGTACCAGGACGTTCTCAAAAATCCCTGGTTCATTGGGGTACAAGTCCTCACCATGGTAGGGCAGTTTGTCATTATCTTCAAGGGGGGTGAAGCGTTCACCACTGTGCCATTGTCGGGCGCGCAATGGGGATGGAGTATGCTGTTCGGCGTAATGACGATACCACTGGGCGCTCTGATAAGACAGGTTCCCGACCGCTACGTCTTGCGATTCTTCCAGTTCGTCGGCCGAACGTATCGTACTTGCACACGACCATTTCGCCCGTTCTTCCGATATATCGCGTGCTGTGCGGGGGCGCGGGCCCGTAGACGCCAAAGACTCGATGAAGAGCGACGGGAGATGGGCGAGGTTGAGCCCGTGTCGGCGACCCATACCAGCGGACCAACGGGCAGAGAGCCAAGCCAGCTCTCAGCGGAATCCACTTTGGGTGGCGAAGTCATTCAAGCCCCAACGGCGGACAGCAGTGGCACAGCAGCGGCTGAGAAGACGGTGGATTTGCCGGCCTTGATCGAGGCTGCCAAGAATGGCAGGTGGACTGCTGGAGAAACTTTGGAGTTACATCCACAGACACTGAAGGACGACCCGATCCTGCGGACGAGGAGCAGCCTCAAGCTGCCGCCAAGCCAAGATCCGGCGCTACTGAGATTCTTGGTCCGTGAGGAGGATGTGGAACGGGGCCGCAGCAGGCGGAGGAGACATGAACCCGCCCGGGCGGTCTGGGTAGAGCCTGTGCGCCCCCCAGTGCGAGCGCACACGCAGGCACAGACGCATACGCAAACGCGGGAAAGGAAGTGGATGTCCATAGAAGGATTTTTGCGGTCAAAGAGGCGGTAATTTCGAATGGCCGTGAAAAGATCTTGGCAAAATCACGAAGACCACCGACAGAAGTAGTCGGAAGAAAAGGTTGCACTGCGATGGGCATTTTCCATGAATACACGGCGTCTGTTCTTGAAAGCATTTCAAAGAGATACCTCATATCAACCATAGTTTTGCGATTATGGCCGACATTTAGTCTTGCGTTGCATGATGGTAAAAATCATATCGTCATTTATCAGTCTTGAAATCAAGCGCCATGCAGCTCGTATCGCGTGGCAATCAGATCCTTTACATGCCGACAACATGTACATCATGAGTCCCTGTGACCAGCTGCTCTCGTTAATCTTGTGAAATACTCTTCCTGGTGCCTGAGGGTTGGTCCATCCACCGAATCGTCTGCATCTATCTAGGCGCCCCGGCTGATGAGCCGACGGAATCGCTCTCCGGACTGCGCGAGCTCGTGATATGAGCCTTCCTCAACCTTGATACCGCGGTCAAGAACGACGATCTTGTCGGCCACCTGCATCATCTCGCTGCTGTGGGTAACGAGCACGATGGCCATGGCGTTGGAGGCGCCTTGGAGCCGCGAAAAGTGAGTGAGAGCGCGGATGGCCTGGCGGATGGCGGCCGCGTTTTCGGCGTCGAGAGCGCTGGTGGGTTCGTCAAGGACGAGGAGGCGCGGCTGGCGGACGAGCGCGCGCGCGATGTTGAGGCGCTGCGCTTGGCCGCCGGAGAGGGCTTGGCCGCCGTCGCCGACGACAGTATCGTACCCCCGAGGCAGGGAGGCGATGAAGTCGTGCAGCCCCGCTGCCTGTGCGGCCAGCACGATGCTCTCGACACGGCGGTGCGGCGAGTCCTGTCCGAGCCCATAAACGATGTTCTCGGCGATGCTGGCGGGGAAGAGAAACGGCGCCTGCGGGACATAGGCCATCATGGAGCGGAGGCGGCGCATGTCGACGTCGAAGATAGGCACGTTGGCAAATGTCAGGGGCGAGGGCGCCTTAAGATCTGGGAGGTTCGAGGGTTCGTATAAGCCGAGGAGGAGAGAGATCAGCGTCGACTTGCCGCAACCCGAGGAGCCGACGATGGCGGTGCACTCGCCGGGCGTAATGTCGAGCGAGATGCCCCGGAGGACCATGTCTCCAGCTCGACAGGGGTATGCAAACGCGAGGTTGTGCATTCGCACGGGAATCGGGCTGTGCAGCCTCCTTGACCAGCGCCCATGGCGGTCCTTCAAAGGCAGGTTGGCATAGCTCAGCAGCTGTGCGGCTGTTGCTTGCGCCATGGTAAGCTGCGGGATGCCGCTGAGGATGTCGGACGAGGTTCCGATGGCGAAGAGCAGCAGGTTTACGACTTGCAGCACGTCCGTGACGCGGATGCTCCCATCCCCGGCGAGCAGTACCATCCCGTAGTAAAATACTAGCGCCGTGAGGGCGTAGCTCATGGACTGGTACAGGCCATAGAGCCAGCTCGTGTATGCCGCACGCCTCAGTCCCAGGCCGAACGTCTGCTGGGTCGACTCGTGGTACTTGCGCTTGAAATGCTTCTCCAGTACCAGCGCCCGAACGACGCGGATGTTGAGCAGAGCTTCTGTCGCCACAGCGCTGGAGTCCTGCGCGCCGTCGTTGCACCTCGCTTCCCATCTGCTGCTTATGGCGGCGTATCCCTTGATTGAGCACAGAACAACGGGCAGGGGCGCGACAGCCACCAGCGTCAGCTTCCACGACACGGCCAGCGCCCAAAGAACGGATATTGAGATGATGCTGACGACGGAGGTGACGATGGGGACGAAACGGCCGACAATGGTGCGCATCTCCTCCGCGTTTCTCTCGAGGCACTCACTGATGCGGCCGGGTGAATGGCTCTTCTTGTCGAACCAGGGCTTGGGCTGTTGAAGGATCCTCCTGAGCGCTTCAACCCTGGTGCTGTCGACCCAGGCTTGGCCAACCTTCTCTAAAAGGCACCGCTCGCCACCTATACAGAGCCCTTGGACAGTGGCGATCCCGACGAGGTAGAGTGCCCATTTCCTCCCCTCGGAATCTTTGTCGCCAGCCGACCACATGATGCCGAGGAGCTGCGCGAGGCAGTACGAAAATGCAGGAGTCGAGGCAGCCCCCACGAAGCAGGTTACCAGTCCGAGGGCGAAAGTCAGCCTGTCAAAAGTTCCGAGAGCCGGCCAGACTGTCTTCAGTGTTGACAAAATAGATGATTTCTCGACCGGCGTCTGCGATGTGGCAGTGGCAGGGTCCGCGACGTCCAACACGACCTTGGCGCTTGTCCGGGGAAGAATTGGGATGTTTTCTCGGCGCTCAGTGCCTCCGAGCACAGAGCTGAGCTGACTCTCCATAGATTCCTTCAACATGATGACCTCCGTTATGTCGGTCTCTTCTACTATTGTCGAAGGCAGATAGTTCGCGCTGTCGTCTGTATGCCCAGAATCCTCTATGGGCTTAAATCCGTCTGGCCAAGAGAACTGGCTGTTAACGAATTCCGAGAATCGACTTCTCTCGCTCTCCAGGTATGCAGTGATTCGAGTTCCTGCGACGGGCCTCGCTGCGGATGTGCGGCGCAACCACTTGTCCTCGGCCATCGTTCTCAATGCGTGGGCTGTTCCGAGGCTAAGGGATGCCCTCTGAGGCAATCCTGACCGGCGGTGGTGAGCCAAGTTGGACTCCAATTCGTCAAAAAAGCCTCGAAAGACAGAAATTCTTCGAGAGGACAGGTCTTCCGCCAGTGGGTCTGATGAGGTTGAACAGTCGGAAGCGTTATAGAGTGAGATTGGTGTGGAGTTATCCGCTGGGCATTGGGAAGAGTCAGTCGATGGAAACTTTGCTAGAGATGCAAGGCTTTCGTCAAAATTCCCAATAAGATCTAGTTTGCGGCCTTGCTGAGCCACAGTCCCGTTATTCATGACATAAACATACTCATCGTTGCGAATGTTTGATGTGTCATGAGTAATGATAATAGTCGTCTTGTCCTTTCGCCACTCTCTGATGGCGTCCATGACCAACGCCCGATTCACCTTATCAAGGCCACTGGTTATTTCATCGAGAATGAGCACTGTCGGATCTCTCAAGCGCGCTCGTGCCAGTGCAATCCTCTGCCTCTGCCCTCCACTAAACCCATGACCCTCGGCCCCTACGTGGGTAGCCATGCCCTTCGGGAGGTCAGCGAGTGTCGATTGCAGCAGTGCAAATTGGCAAGCATCTCGGACTTCTTCAATGGTGACATTTTCAGGAGTCAAATGTCCAATCGCCACGTTGTTGAAGAAGGTGTCGTGAAATAGGACACTTGTTTGGTGAATCAGAGTAACTTTCTCGCGAATCCAAGTCCCGTCCAATGTTTCGAAGGGCTGCCCGTCGAGCAAGATCTCTCCAGTGAGTGGCTTGTACAAATTCGCAATGAGGGTGCCGATGGTGCTCTTTCCAGATCCACTGTTTCCGACAAGGAAGGTGATGCGGCCCGTTGGAAAGTCGAGCGACGACGCGCGGAGCACATTGTAGGCCGGATTCGAGGGATACGCGAAGCTTACCTGGAAAGAATTAGCGAGGGTGTAACAACGCGAGAATTTCTTCAAACACACACATTCTTCAAACTGACGTTTCCGACACAGTGTTGAATTTGAGTTGTGCCGTGAACTCCATAGAGGGATGGATATGGCTTCCGTGGCTCTGACCTTTCAATGCTTGACAGAAATCTGCCCGCAACCATGCCTTTGGAGAAGACGAGCCAATGCGGAATCAATGCTACAATGCATTGGAAAGCAGCCAACGTCGCGTAGAAAGTGGTGAAGACGTGACCGGGTGGCAGACCACCCTTGACAAGAACTAGTCCGTACCAGAAGCCCACAACAAACATGAAGATGATGTAAAATGCCATGTATCCCATCTGAATCGAGCTGCATTGGGCCTGTACCAAGTAGCTTCTTGCCGCCAGCCTGATTGCGTGGCAATACCGCTGCAGCTCATAATCTGAGCCGTTGAAGACTTTGACGAGATCGATGGCAGTTGTGCTCGCAGTCGTGAGCTTCGAGGCTGTTTCCAAATACGCCTTTTGAAATTCAATGGCCGGACCCAGCCGTCTGGTCGCCAAAGACAAGGCAATGATAGATACGGGCAGCGTCGCGAGGAGCACCAAGGTCAGCTTCCACGAATAGTATAGAGCTACAGCCAGTGAGGCGATCGAGGTGGCTGCGTCGCAGAAAAGCAAGCCGAACACTTGAGAGGTTGCAAGCTGAAGCTCCCTTGTTTGCCTACAACACAACTTAGCGAAGTCAACGAGCAGAAGGCAAGATTGTCTTACGTATGAATTCTCACAAGGAGGCTCGATATCCCCTGGTCTAGGTTATCGTACCAGGCCAGGTCTCTGCCAAGCAAGCTGCTGAATACACCATGCCGGACACTGTCCGCCTGAAGCTCTCCAAAGACGATCCAGAGGGAGAGAAAGGCAGTATTGGCCAGCCAGTTGCCTAAACCGAGGCCGACGAAAAGGAGGCACAGGTTCGACACGTCCTGCAAGGCGCTGTCGCCGGTTCGAGTTCTGTTTCCATACCCGGCGATGACATCGAATACCCGGCCCAGAAAGATGGCCAGTACGGTTCTGAGAGCTGCAGTCACGACGGATGCCACAACCGCCACGGATAGAACTCCAGCATGGGACCTCTTGGTGAAGGAAAACAGATGTTTCCACGATGGCTTTGTCTGAGGGTGTCCAGCACCCGACGCCTCGATCGCAGATGGACCAATCATTGATGGACCAGACTCGGATGCCATGTCTTCGTCATATGATGGTATCGCACTTGTGCTCACCAGGCTGTTGGGCTTGCCACGACGGAGATGACAGAGATGGGTGGCTTAAGCCATGGAGATGGAAAGGGCACGAAATCCAACCCTCGTCTTCGTGAACAACGGCCATGGCGGAGAGTGGCGCGGAACTGCAGACCAGGGCAGGGAAGACGATAGGGATCTGCGCAGGAGACCCGATTGTGCCGCAAAGCATTGTTGCCGTGGCGGCGTTGGTGCATTGTTCCCGGGGGCGAGCACATTGTCTTCGTGCGCACTGACGCCGAGGTACCGGCTTTCAGAATGCCTAAATGCAAGGGAGACAACGGAAACAAAGTAAGATAGGGAAGGAGCCATGAACGCTGAATTATGTGAACCTCGACACCGTCGCGTATCCTTCGACTCGCTCAGGCGTAGTCGTGATGCCCTCTTTCTTCAGCCAGTCATCTTGCCAGCCAGTCCTCAACTTGTGAGCCACCTGGCTCGACGAGCATTGGCGTCCATTCCGAAGTTTGTGGGTCGGAATGCAACCATGACATTTGGGGGAATGTCGAATGTTCAGCATGCTGTTGGTGGTGAGAATGCGCAAGAAGCAACCCGAGGCGTCCTTGGAAGTTGAGTGGCTTCTGGAAGCTTCACAGTGAGCAGACACAGTCGAACTTGGCGCAGGCACTGTGGCGGATGCGATGTCATCGCCCACAATTTCCACTGGACCTGCCCCTCCATTGCCGCCGACCTGAAGCTCAGAATTGCCCCACGTCGCTCAAGATTTTGCGACTACATCATCGTCACCAGCCTTACGAGCTCGTCATAAGAGAGAAACGCCGATACATACGCGCAGCACGATACAATCCGGTACAGCGGCACCTGCCACCTAGCACAGCATCATGGATCCTATGGAGAGCATGTCGACGGGCGCCGTGCCCAAGGACTTCAACGCCGAGGAGGCTGTTAACATGGAAGAGGTGCGTTGAACCGCTACCGAAGGCACTGTCACGCCGCGAGCCCCGTTCAGACGCTGACGATTCTGTTCATCTGCAGATGGAGAAGCAGTTCGCCGTCAAAGGTTCGTCTCGTCCACTCCCCTACGGCTTCCGTTAACCCTCCGAGCTGACTATTCCGCAGTCGTCCAGCACATGCAGACATACTGGTCCATCCTGGAGAAGGTCAAGGGCTCGACGCTGCGGCTGACCAAGATGGACGACGACATCTACAACCACCTCAAGGAGGCCTTCCCCGAGTTCAACCCGGCCGAGACCATCAACGAGGACGACATGAAGAGCAAGGCGGGCAAGGAGCGGTGGAGGGCTTTCATGATGGCCTACGAGAAGAAAATCGACGACTACAACTTCGGCACCATGGTGCGAAACAATGCCAAGGCCGAGTACGATGAGGACACGACCATCTTTGGTGAGCCAGCTCGTCGCATCCTGTTGTTGGTTCAAGTATTCTGACTCTTCCAGTTCCCCGAATGCAATTTTACGCCATCGAAATTGCCAGGTACATCGAATTCTCTTGAAACTGTGGCTTGGATACTCTGCTAACACGGCGCAGGAACAAGAATGGCCTGAATGATTGGATCTATGAGCAGGCGCAGGCGGAAAAGGCCAAGTCAAAGTAATGTCCATTTGGGTGTTTGCACATTGAAAGGGAATATTCTCGAAGCTCAACAACGCTTAATCGGTCGATATGCGCGACTGAACGGCCAGGAGATGACGGGCATGTCTGTGCCCCAGAGACGACGGGCAGCACCGCAGAGGGACTAGATGAAGTGAGAAGAGCGGCGGCACTTGTCCGGCGGCGAAGCGCTCTTCTCGAGTTGGTGCTGCGACACGCCAATGCCGGTCGGCATAAGAGAGGGGAATAGTCATCCAGCATAGAACGCGTCCGAAATGGAGCGTGGAATTGACATGGTCCATCCAAGATGACCCTGCCCGCCCAACCAACACACGTGCCACCGAATGCGTGATTGAACAAAGGCCGCGCGCGTCTCACCGTGAAAGAAGTTTAACTTGATCGTCGCAAACAAAAAAAGCGGTGAGGCCCGTGTAGAGCTCGCAGACGGTCGCTACCTGTCGGTGTCACGGAAATGATGAAGCCTGACGCTGGTGTCATGAGGCACACGCATCACATTCAGGTGACCGAGACCTGCAGCGCCGAGAGCTGTCAGTTTTCCAGTTCAACGTAATAACCTCCACAACTTTCTGCCAAATTCTAAAATTAGTTGGTTATTTATCTGCATCTTTCTCGCCAGATCTACCCTGCTTCTGGTAACCTGCTTCACCTCTGCAGACGCAAGTGGTGGAAGAACCCTCCGCACATCGCGCGTCAGTTGCCATGCAACAGCTCGCACAGCATGCGAGATCCATACTCAACCGTAAACACTTCCACCCGAGAGAATCAAAACACGCCTCTAAAATGGAAATGTGTCTCCTAAAACCTTGTTCTTCTAGTG
The DNA here is from genome assembly GCA_024341135.1 of Tolypocladium album. Classification (NCBI taxonomy): domain Eukaryota; kingdom Fungi; phylum Ascomycota; class Sordariomycetes; order Hypocreales; family Ophiocordycipitaceae; genus Tolypocladium; species Tolypocladium album. The sequence continues at coordinate 35,298 of JALHCF010000078.1, forward strand.
CGGCGGAGCCCCAGCCCCGACAGCTGGGAGCCCATGAAGCCCCCAGGCGCCCCGACAACAGCATCAGCACAAGAAGAAGCCATGACGGAAAGCAAACGCCGAAAAGGCACCACTGCGGCAGACGCATACTCAACAGAGATGCGCACCAAAGATCTCACTTCGTTACCCTTCGTGCAGAGAAAGGAGGCTATGTCGCGGCAGAACTTCCCGTCGTGGGACCGCACCGTGGACGTTGTTTATCACAGGTACAACGGCGACGCGGGGCGCAACACGATTCCGCTTGCACAGGCATTCGAAAAGAACCTCGCCAAGCTTTCATCCGATAGCAGTCGCAGCAGTGTTACTGCGCGTGAAAACCGACTTTCTCGACTACCTGCAAGCGTCAGGTTCAGGATCGGCCAGTGCATTGCTCGCAGCCAGCGCAAGACCACGAAACCCATAAGCCTGAACCGCCGCATGTTCAACCAGGACTGCTGGACAGATTCCGACATGGTACCCCTCGGAGACATCCTCCTCCCCCTGGCGCCTTGCCTCCTCGCCTGCTCGACGCTTTACACCGACGTGATGCTGGCCTTGCTCTCCGAGTACGTCTTCCATGTCACGTTTTCTCCCTTTGTAGGCCCGCGCCTCAGCCCGCTGGCAACAATATGGCTCAACAAATACGGCGTGTATATGCGCAACATTATTGTTGAAATCGACTACACGCGGTTCGGGCTCGGACCCGGAGTGACGGCGAAGTGTTTGCGGCCAGGGCTGGCCAACCTCGACATTCTGCTGCGTGACTTCGCCGTCATGCAGATGAAGAGAGACAGGAGCGTGCCGCTAGAAAGCCTGGTGCTCCTATCTCGGCGGTTCTACGGCGCAAGGAGCGAGCACTGCAGCCCGATCGAGTCAACGGGAGGAGTCGATTCCACAGCAATGAAAGTGCAGGCCAGCCTGGCCAGCTCGCGCGTCAACCTGATCACAGATTTGATCAAGATAGCATCTTCAGCAGACGTAACGTCTACAAAATTACAGTCCTACATCATCGATAATGCAGTTACGTTGTCCAACACGCCCATCATCCCTCATGACAGCAACGACAGCCGCCAGGCCTCCGTCGATGCCATCGACTGGGAAGTCGTCAGTGCAATGCGCAAGTCATCCGCGAGCGCCGTCAGCCAGACCACCCAAGACACAGCCGTCAACTCGTCATTTTCGTTCGACGATCAACGACAGTACTGTCCCGATGCACATCTGCTTCTGTGCAACCACCTAGCGCGGCTCCGCGGTCGAGTCAACGCCTTGCGCATGTGCGGATTCAGCGAAGCATACACACACCAATTCACCGCCACGTTGTTCCCTCAGGCACGCAGTACGCCCGCAAGAGACCACGGCTATCGCGTTGCGCCGTCGACGGCATGGCCCTCGCTGCCGGGGCAGGCGGCGTGCGTTGATGCTGGACAGGGACGCATCGTCTTAGACGAAGGGGGAGAGGCTGGGAGCAGTACAACAGGGCCTTTCATTCTGCCGCCTCCATTGGCCGGTGCTCGAGAACTGGCGTGTCTCCCAACTGGCCCATTGACTTCCGTCAGGAACGCGGCTGCTGCGGTAGGGAGGTCGAGGATGGGGCAAACGGACAAGTTCGAGGCTGATGGCGATGTGAAGTTGGCAGACAAGCCAGAGCAGATAGCCGTGTTGGCGGGGAAGAAGTCATTTCAGCGGCTAAAGAAGATTTATGGCATTGGCAGGAAGAGCCGTCAGAAGAAGATGGTGCAGTGAGGACTTGAAGCATAGCGGCTATCCAGCGGAGCGGCGTCGATGTCTTTCCTGATATCTCGATTTGTTTTGAGTAAAATGCTATGGCCGAAGTCAATTGCTTGCTCGCTCGTGGAGTAAAAAAGCTAAATCAAAGTCTTCTCGTAGAATAAGCTCTTCTATAAATGTCCACAATCTGCATGTGCTCTCCGCGACTCCAAGCCTTGAAGGAGGCTGCCGTTCCCGCCGTGTTTATCCACATCGACTTCTTGAATCGACGTCTACCTCTGTCTTGACTATCATGACTCATTCATTGCTTCAGAGACTATTCCCGCGAGTTAGTATATGACTTGCCATAACACCACAGGGCTGGCCTCTGCAACTCACAATGGCAAATTTGCTCCTCGCTCGAATCTTGCTGCCCCAAAGCACCAACACCCATGGGATCACCGTCAACGCCACCGCGATGCCGCCTAACAGACCACCTGCGCCGCGCAAGCCCAGGTTCGAAAACATGACGCCCGTGAGTAGCGGGAACCCGCCCCCTAGCGAGTTGCGACAGAAGCTCGTTGCCGCGAGCGCCGACGAGGCGTACACGTGGTACGCGTCGGCCAAGTAGTTGAAGGTTGCCAGGTATATGCTGTAGATGCCCCAAAGGGCAAACCCGAGCCCAACAGCCTCGGCGTAGCCGTCCATGGCGGGTGGGCACAGGAATGCCCCGAAGAGGCCCGCCGGCAGCAGCAGCGTCGTGACGCATGAGAAATAGAGGCGCGACTCGGGGGACTCGGAGGGGAAGTGGCGGCGCATGAAGGCCCAGAAGCGTGACTTTGAGTACTGGAAACCGCCGTCATGGTTCTGCCATTGCGGGTGCTTGAGGAGCTGCTGCTGCAAGATACTCACGGCTGTAGCCACGGCGACGGCCACGATCATGGCTATGTACACTCGGGCTGCGCGGTCCACGTCATTGCTGTAAAGATAGGGTACAACACAAAAGGACAGGTAGAGTACGCCCCAGGAGAAGGTGGCCCATAAGGAGAAGCAGAAGACGATGGGCTCGGTGAAGAGGAGGTGAAACGGCCTTTTCACCGACAAGGCTATCATCTTGGCCATCGGCGGCCGGAGCTCATCCTCCTTGACCAGCCATCTGATCCGCTGCAGCCGAGGCTGTTGCTGCTGCTCATTATCTTCAGTGCTGCTAGGGCCGTCGTCGGTATCCTTCGTGAGAATGGAATCGCTCGAGGAGGCCGTTGCTGCAGCGGACAGAATTGCCGAGCCAGGTGTCCACACGCCGTAGATGCCGCGGGCCTCCATCTCCTCGTACCACCTATTGAGCGCGCTCGCCTTCCTCGTCAGCAATACCGACGCGCGGCTCTCCCTGAAGAAAATACAAATAGCGCCCATAAGCGCCGCGTCCATGATAACTTGGTGCCAAAACGTCCACTTCCAGGCCTGCGTCGGATCGCTCACGTTCCGGACCAGCTCCGCGGCGACCAGCGGCCCAGCGCCTGTGCCTGCCAGCACGGCGCCACTGAACAGCGCCATGGGCGTGTTGCGGTCTTTCTTGTCCCACAGGTCGGCGATGACGCCGCCCACGACGGCGCTGAAGACGGAGGCGCCGACGCCGACGAGGAAGCGCGCCACCAGGAGGCCCTCTATGCTGGTCATGACAGGGCAGACAGCCTGAAAGACGACAAAGACAACACCCGCGACAACGAAGACGGGAAAGCGGCCCCAGACCTCGGAGATGGGCGCGAGGGCCATTGGGGCCAAGCCGAAGCCCAGGCAGAAGGTTGTGATGCCCATAAGGACGATGAGGCGGCTCGTATGGAGATCAGCAGCAATTATGGCAGCTGGGGGAGAGTAGGCACCGGCGGTGTATGCTGTAAGGAAAGTGGCCATGCAGGAGAGGGCGAGAAGGACATTTTTCCGCGCCGGGCTCCATCTCAGGGGCGACATGTAAGGCTTGAGATCAGGACATGGCGGTACCTGAATGCCATGACGAGCAGCATCGTGTTCGGTGATGCACGGTGTGGGCAACAGAGTGTCGAAAGTGAGATAAACGTATTGTATCGGATCGTCGACAGTTAAACCCTCCGGTACAGACGCCAGTATCGGCGCCTGTCCCTTCTCATCCATCACGGGGCTGGAGCTAGATATCTCAGCGTCAGAAGACTCCCACGACAGGTCCGGGTGCGGTTCGTACGAGAGAGTAACAGGGGATGAAATGTTCCTGTTCGGACGTACCGTAGCCGTGGTGGAATAATACTCTAAAGTATGTGATTTCAAGGCCATCCGGTGCTCGGTGTGAGATCGACGGAGAAGGGTTTGAGCAACACCTGGAGGCTGCAAATCCATATCTATTCACCGACAGACAACTTCCATCTGCGCCTTTTCCAAACTCCGTGGTGGGCGGCATTGGGCGGAAATCTGGGGAGCGGGATAGGGCTGGGGTTGTCAAGATTCAAGACGCAAGTTGCGGAGTACCAGTGGGCGTGACATGATAGGGCAGTCAACCCGGACCTCCTTGACAAGCCGACGGTAATAAGAAGGATATTGACAGCGACCAATCCGCCGCCCCACGTATTGCGCGATTGGTGTTGAGGGGCTTGCCTCGGCAGACGGGGTGGGTCGATCAGGCTTGAAGAAGCGCATGCGGCTACGTCCGGTCTGGAGCAGCATCGTGGCATGCGCCATTGGCGCTCCGGTCGAACTCTGAGGCGGTACACGAGCTCGGTGGAAACGGCATGCAGGGCCCTGGACCGCGTCTGGCGGGCTGTTGAATGGCGATGACGGCAGAAGGGAGGCGATGTCGACGAGGGCGCGGGAATAAGCAGCGGGCAGAAGGTGCTTATTCGGCGCGTCTCCCACCTTCCAACAGACTAGGGCAATTGGATAGTGATGGCGCCTCCACCCGGGAATGGCGTCCAGGCCCTGGTGAACGATGGCGTCGTTAAGGGCGGGCGCCTAACCGGTTGACAACAAAAGCGGAACCACAAAATGTCCTCTGCGCACACAAATGCAATAGCGTCCCGAATGTAAGTTTCTTGTTTCATGTTCTTTTAGTAATTATATATGGTGTTAGCCAGGCATCTTAGAGATAAGGCGGCTTATTAATTGAAGGAAAGGCGGTGGCTCTGTTCGTCGTTGAAAGCGTTGCCTTCGTACTGGAGAGACCATACCAAATCTTGGTCTTGCTGCGTGTGCGGGGACATTTTGCGGTTCCGCTTGTATTGTCAACCAGTTTGCCTGGCTTGCCTGGCTTCTTTAGAGCCGTTGGTATGTAAGCATGTACCAACAAAGTAGGGTTCCCCGCGGGGCTTTGTAGCTGCGGCAGGGTCTGCCAGGCCGTGTTCCGACTGCGGAGAGGCTGCTGTATATGAAACTTCATCGCTTGGTACGACGTTCGATTTGTGAACCTTGCTGGGAGCAGCCTGTTGCTCCTTCGTTCAACGGCTATCCACGGCCACAACCACAAAAGACCGCCCGACGGAAACTGCCGATCAACCCTCAAGCAACGGCCGCGGGGTTAGGGCGTCATCATCCCGCTAGTTGGATCGCGCCGATCCCGGCTGTCAGCATCTCGATGTACTAGTTCGTGTTGGTAGCCACCGTTAAGTGGTCCCCGCTCACCGTCTTCGAGAGTCAAAGGTGAGCTCCAGAGCGTTCCATCCAGTTGCTGTCGTTCATAAGACGCAAAAATCGGAACTGTCATCTGCACCGCCATGGCAACAGGCTTGCGCTGCTGTGGTAGCAGGCCAGTTTGGCTGCGTCAACGCCTGACTCGCAACTCCACCCTTTAAGCCTGGCCCCCCTCACTATCATTGCAGTTGTCGTGACCTGTCAGCACGCACACCCTTGTGTTCTGCCAGGTGACACCTGCCTCGGATACATGAAGGGGACTCGCAGCGGTGCGTCATCACGGCCGACGGAAAGCAAGGGCCGATCCTTGACGCCCGTCAGCAAAGTCTCAGGCGAGTGCCGATGGTCCAATGGTCCGCATTGGTTGGTAGAATACGCTCGAGGGCGAAGGGAACTAGGGGACTCTTACGCGTACTCGTACGGTCTCGTAACGGGCTGAGGATCCTTCGGTACTCGCAACGAGGCTATAGGGCTCCAGACCACTCGATGGTCTGACAGAAGTCCGGCCCATCGGGCGACACCAGACCCCAGATTTTGCGCTACGGCCAATGGTAACAGAAGCCGTTACACCCGTGCCGTCCCCGGCTTCCCTCCAGCCCACATAGCTCATCGGCTGGAAGGTGCCGTGCCGAAAACTTGGCGATCGAATCAGCCTTATGCAGCCATGCAAACATCACGTTCAAGGGGTCCCTCCTCCCCGCATACGTAATTGCTGAATGTAAAGGGCAGGACGGAGCGTCGTCTTTGACCCCAGTTCAGTTCAATCTGCAAGCAGAAGGGGGAAAGGTCTCCGGCCAGCCGTCCGTTTGTCCGTCATTGGAACCTTAGAACGCCCGTAGAGCAAACGAGCAACCTCGAATGAAAGGAAATTCAAACTGTCCGAGCGCGAAGACCTCTTTGAGGACGATTGACTCGTCAGCATGCGACTTGCGTGTACACCGCAGTCGAGCGTGACCCGCTTAGCGTTCGTCAATCTTGGTCCGGAACATCGGCAGACGCTACGCGGGCAAAAGTTGAAGCGTATTACGAGAATGCCTTGAATGCAGGCTCGGTGTCGGAATACTACTCTGCCGCGACAGCTGAACCGCTATCCCGGGGCTTGCAGGCTACGGGAGCCCGGACAGACAGTCAGCCGCAGGTGGTGGCTGTTGCTGTCAACGGCGTGCCGGCCTTCATATAAATACCGAAGCACGCCTCACGTTTGAAAAAAGTATCCTATTCTTACACATCAACTACCTCTGAGCAGCCTGCCAATTGCTACGACTTATAGTCTTCAAGATATAAAAGAGTTCCTTCGCAATGAAAGCCTCACTCATTGTCATGGCCGGCCTCATCGGCCTGGGTTTGGCAACCAAGAAGTTCCCAGCTTGCAAGAATGTAAGGCCACGACTCCTGTATTTCAGGTTCATTGCTCGCATATACTGACCTTGCGGTGCGCCATCGCAGCACGCTTCCGAATGCATCATTGCTTGCCCACAGAACAAGTGCCCTCCTGGTACTGCTTGCTGCACGACCACTTGTGGCGGGCGAATCTGCGTACGTTTTCGAAAAATAGCACATTTCGAGTTGAACTTGCATACTAATGAATTATAACAGCAAAAGATTGACGAGTACGAGTAGAAGCTGGGCAGTCATTGATATACAGCTCCAATCGTCGATTGTTTTATGTAACTGAATTACACGAGCCTCGAGCTGCAACATCTTGCATCCAAAGGACCCTTACTATTGCGAGATACATCAAATTGAAGGACTTCATCTTCTTAATCAGCATAATTGCACGCGAGCAACTCTAGCTTTCCCTTGTGCCCTCTCCTCACTAGCTGTGCTTACGATTGTAGGAAGCTGATTTCGTCCAGCACATGACCGTAGCATTTGATGTTCAGTCTTCCTTCACTTACGTGAAAGAAGATAAGTAACAAATAGCACAAACCCGCCCCGAGACGGTTGTGCAGTTGTTGTATCACTGCTGGACCTCGGACAAGCGTTTGACGTGCTCGATACCAAGTTCATAGGTTATACGGACCCAACATAGCTCTATTTTACAGCTGAGCTGTGGACTAAAGTCTTGATGTACGTATTAGAGCTCAAGAAGCTTAACGGCAAACGCAGGTAGCTGGAACGTTATCAACACATGTCCCAGTAATGCTATGCTCCGCCGCCAGCTTTGGCCGTGGCAATGCCTGAATGATCTCGATGAAGCGTGACACTGAAAATGATTCAAATGAATACCAGCACCAAGGCTTACTGTTCGAGGACTGGATGCGTAATCTCTAAGGAGTTATTGCGCAATCATAGTGTTGCATGATAATAAGAAGGGAATGAAGAAAAAAGAGTCAATCTCTATTAAATCCCATCGCATAGCGAGCAAATGTCAGAGTCATGTATATACCAACACCCTGCCACTTTTTTCATGATCATTGATGGCGCAAGATTCCCGGCCCGCGGTCTATCTGGTCTATATCGTAACAGCACGCCCAACTTCTAATCTACATCGTCGGGGCTGGTCTGGTCCTCCCCCTGACTCGGCGCCAACTTTTCTCTGGCCTCCTTCAACGCCTGCGTCTCGTCGGCTTGGTCCTTGCCCACCTCGACGCTCCCATTAACGCCACCATTTGCTTCCTCTACGTGTGCCGCAGCACCTTCTTTGAGTGTCCCATCCTCGTTCACGTCCTCCTTGAGGTATAGGCTGATCATGACGACGAGGTACACTTCGTTCGTGTCTTTGTTGCGCAGGACATATCTAAGCTGATGTGAGCGCCTGCACGTAGCCCTGGGATGGTTAAATTCCGACTCTTGACCAAAATGGAAGCATGCAGGGGTGAGAAAGGGACCGCCGCGAAATGGAAATCTCACCTCAGACTCTGGCCGTCGAAGAACTTATCAAGCGGCAGCTGAAACCCCGGAAGCTTGAGTGCTAGGTTCGCAAAGTCGAGATATGGGTTGAAGAAATCCAGCCCATACGTTTGCCCGTACGCAAACACCCACTTGTCCTTGCTGTCGCCTTTGAGCGCCCATTTCATGCGGGCCTTGCCGTCGGGGGGCACGCCCAGGTCACTCCGCACCTTCAACCCGCTCTCGTCGCCTCCTTCATCAAACCATAGACCACCCCGAGCCTCGTCGTACTCGCCGGCTCCAACATGCAGGGCGTTGAAGGAGCTCAGCGCCGGGCCGTACAGGTACGGCCGGTCGGCATATGGGTCGCCGTCAAGACCAGGGTCGATCCACCACTTCACGATGCTCAAAGCCGTGCTGAAGCCCGGGGGCAGTCGGTCGCGGATCGGCCGGTCAAAGTCGTTGCCAAACTGCAGATTGCTGCCGCTGATGCCGTCGCCCCCACCATTCTGTTGAGCTTGCGCCGAAGGCCGCCGCGGCGTGAAGCGGAAGGAGATGCTGTACTGGTCCTGGTTTTGGGCGTGAGGCCCCGAGGAAAAGTATGTCGACGTGGACGGCGAGCTGCGCGGCAGGCCCTGGTAGTTCTGGATGCGCACGTTGAGCTCAATGTCGGCACCGGGGCCCTTGATGCACAGCGGCTCGGGCTTGTTGACGGGGACCTCGGCGTGCGTCGCCACGTCGTAGCTGTGCCCCGCGCTGATGCGCAGGATATACTTTCCCGCCATGTCAGCCGGTCAGAGGCGAGTACGGTGCAAGACGGACTCGATCGGACGACGTGGCACGGCTGCGGCGGGAGAGGGTTGCAGAGGGTTGCAGGAGCTTTATGTGATGCGAGTTGGTTTCATGACGTCGACGCTTTTTCCGCCACCAGTTCCGCCATGGTGGGCCGGGTAGATGCTGTTCCGGGTGCCCGCGCAACAGCGAGCACTGCCCAGCAGCGTCCGGTCTTTGCCTGCGATGAACTTGAAGAGAGAGGGCGCGGCTGCCATCATCAGCACCTGGGGCTGTGCATGTCACGGTTTGCAGACAAGATGTGGTCTCCGTATCCGTAAAGTCCGGAAGGTGCGACTAAGAACTCCGGAGGCTAGGTATTTCTGTCTCACGTGCTCGTCGATTGTGTCACGCCAGCTTACTCACTCACATACCCTGACCTTTCTGCGTCCCAATTGTTGAGGTCAAACACTCATTGGTCATCCCAACTATCCCACCAATGTCGAACTCCCATCACGTTGGCTGAGGCCCGTGAGTCGCAGCAATGGACCTTTGAGTTCCACGTATAATGATCCCTCCAACTCATGTCGCTTTCCGCCATCGCCGAGACTCGTCGAGAGCCCGGTAGTGGCACAAAAAGACCACGACAACTACATTAGGACCTGGCGTTGCTTTCTTCGACTCAATGATTGGCACCTCCTTCATTGAATGGATCCTGATCCGCGTCAGCATCGTCGTGTTCCGCTACACGCCGCTGCTCTACGGTACAGTCCTCTTGGGCATCACCCTCCTACACTCGGACGCACCATGGTACCGCGCCGCTGCCGCCGCCCTGTGCGGCCTGCTGCTTGCCGAGGCACTCTTCTTCATCCTCATCTATGCCCCATACACGCGCCGGCTGAGTCGCGCGGCCGTGCATCCCGAGCCACTGTCGCCCAACGAGCGCCGAGCACTGTTTGAGCGGTGCATGTCTAATGTTCCCGCGTACGACGTGTACTTGCGGTGGTGGTTTTTAGGAGCGGATATTGATGACATATGCCGGGACAATGTGCGCGAGTTCTTCCTCTGGGCCTTCTTTGATATGGAAGAGGATCAGGCGCGAGCTAGCGATAACCGTGAAGCCATCAATGACGAACTGGACGAGTACATTTCCAATGTCGAGGCTCGTTTGGGTCGGCCTCTACGACATGGTCGCGGGACAGCTAGGTGCTTGCGCCTAACACTCGACGGCATCGAGACAAGCTACAGAGGTTTGGCTTGGTACCTTGTCGTCTTCGTCATCGATCAGGCCACCCACCTGGCCATGCTTTGGCACGGCTTCCTATACTACGCAAGGTCGCCCGCTGCAACGCTTGAAACCTTTCCCCCTCGACCTCAGGAGCTGTTCGCACGGCGCAGGTCGCCGGCACATGGCTTGAGCTATTGGTACCACCCTCATCGCACCGACGATGAGCTTCCCGTGGTCTTCTTTCACGGAATCGGCATTGGACTCTGGGCATACGTCCGCTTCGTCGGCGAGATGCGCGCCGCCAGGACCCGTGGCTTCATCGCCGTCGAGCTTCTTCCCGTTTCCTTCCGCCTGACCGCGCCGCCGCCGGGCAAGGCCGAATTTCTGCAGCAAATGACGCGGATCTTGGACCATCACCGTGGCTGGGACCGGTTCACGATAGTGTCGCATTCCTATGGCTCGGTTCTGACCACCCACCTGCTCGGCTCGCCGACCTTGGGGCCCCGCGTTCCCTCGGTCGTACTCATCGACCCCGTGACCATCATGCTTCATCTGCCCGACGTGGCGTACAATTTCACCCGCAGACTTCCCCAGCGGGCCAACGAATGGCAATTGTGGTATTTTGCCAGCACCGACCCTGGGGTTGCCCACTGCCTTGGCAGGCATTTCTTCTGGCGCGAGAATATCATCTGGAAGGAGGAGCTGCTTTCACGCCGGGGCCGAAATGGAGCGAGGAGGGCCGCCGTCTGCTTGTCGGGCAGGGACCTGATTGTTGACGCGGTTGCGGTAGCAGAGTACTTGAACGTCTCTGAAGAAGTTGATCCTGATGGTGGCCATGGCGGTGGTGTTGAGGCGCTCGTGTTCCCGCACCTGGATCACGCCCAAGTTTTTGACAGCCCAAGAGATCGCAAGCGTATCATAGAGCTTGTAGGAACCTACTGTAGGATATAGTCGGGCTTACTGCAGGTACATACGACCGCCTTTCGAGTTTGTGTTCAGTCGCGGACCGAAACTTCATCGCCGCCCCAGTCCGTCAACGTAGCACCCACAGGCCGCGCGCCGCTCTGGACGACGACCCAGACGGCATCGGCGTCAGAGTCGTTGCGAGCCTGATGCTCCGTCCAGGCGGGGAGGACGGCAAAGTCACCGGGGGAGAGCTCGTGTTCTTTCAGCTCAGCTTCGAATCCTTCCTTGACGATGAGGATGCTAGCGCCTGAGACGGCATATACGATCGCATCTTGAGCCGACATTAGAGAATATCCTCTGATCGCAATGCCAAACAAAACCAAGGACAAAAAATAGCACCGGAGCAGATCATATAGCATGGCAAAACGTAATGTTTGTGTGTGTCGAACTGCTTCACGTACCTTGCTCGCTGTTGTGACGTATGGTGGATGAGGAATGTGGGCGGATAGTCAGGACTGACGCGAGCGGTTACTCAATACGCACACGAAAAGACGAAATGTGGGAGGAGCTGACCCGAGGCACACATCTTATCGCACTTGTCGACCACGGCAGCCCGAGTGATCACCGGCCCCTCCACGGTGGGATACGACGGTTCCAGATGCTTCGCCTGCACAACTTGCGTAGACGCGGGCATGATCATGGGGAGAATCTCCGAGATGAGCGGCAAGAGGGACGCCATGTTGCTAACGTGGGTCGCCGGTCACCCAAGGCAAGTATCAAAGGGGAAATTGTCCGCGATGCGTCGGGCCGTCGGGGGTTGCCGAGTCGGAGCACTTGCCGAATCCGTTGTCCGGGAGAGCCGGGTCCGGACCCGGGGATCCGCGCGCTGCGGATGAAGTGGATGTCGGTCGTACGAGCCAGCGGGCCAGATGAGGAAGGCGAATCGATTACTACGATCCGGACGCGGGATGCAAAAGGGCCGTGAAAAGGGGCTAGGGCGACGCGTGGAGGACGCCCGCGTGGAAGACGTGATGAATGCTGCGGTGGCTGCTAGCGCTGTTGATGCTTTTGTGTCGTGATACCATGCACCGTCCCAGCGCTCATATAAAAAACAAAACAATGCCAAGGTTGTCTGCTGTGGCCGTGGGGAGATGGGCTTGAAACTGGGCAGTGGCTGGAGATGCAAAGAGTGAGTAACGTAATATCTGGTGAGATCGTCAGGGTCGCGTGAGGACCGAGGTCCAGCGTACGAGTAGGCCCACGGCTCGCCCCGCCACCGCCCGTCCTTGAGTCGACCACTCTAAGGCGCTGGGCGCCTACACAGCTGGAAGGGCACGCACTCCGTCTACTCGGGCCAACCAAACCTGCATTCCTAGGTAAGTAACAATAGCTGCATACGGAGTACGGAGTACAAAACGTGGCCATGTCTTGCCCCATTTCTGGGGACAGCCCATTGAGACACGCGTCTTCATTCCGGACAGCTGCTCGTCAGCTTGCTGCAAACCGAATATGGTTGTGGTTTGCGAACTTTGGCAGAGGCAGCTCTAGCTGAATAGCCCAGCCGCCTCTTGGCGAATCGAGATGACTTCCAGTTCTGCGGGTTCGGCGACGCGAACAGGAGCTAGCGGGAAGCTGACGATGCATATATTTGGAATTGCCCGCTACTCGCCGTCCTGCAGCAAAGACGACTGGTCGGTCATTCTGGAAGCAGAGGAACTTTTTCTCACAGCCAAGCGGCGTGCCATGCCACTTCCCACCCCTAAACCTCGGTGGGATTTCTGCCAAGCAGCTTCAGGCCTAGCGCAAGAGAGCACTAAGACAGTTTCCAGCGGGATCTTTGCCTGGCCGTGCGATGCTATGTGGGAATTGTCCATGTGACCAAGTACGTCGTTCTGCAACGCGGCGATCTACCAGACGACATGGAAAACAAATCTTCCCGCCCACGTGCGACGCCAATTGGCAACATTTGCGCATAGCTGGGGGTGGAACCAGCGCAACGTGACATCCATAGAGAATTGACGGTTGCTTCCCTCGGGAGGCTCACTGGAAAAAATGCTGCGTCAACGCCGGTTGCGGACTTTGGCCTACCCCGTCTCCTTCGTCGTTGGTTGGGAACTGCGGGTTTGCATCACACATAGGCTTCCCCAGAGGCGAGAGCTTCACAGTCGGGCAACCCAGGATCGGATTGCCGTGGGAACGCAATCAAAAACTCAGTCTCCAGCGTAAGGCGTCCTTGTAGGCCGTTGCTTCGCACGCCATTGAACTTTTGCGGTGAGGTCGGGCTCACCGTGGGATGAGACGGTCAGCAAAGGAACCAGTCAAGGGTGTCCCCTTCGCGCAAGCCAAGATGCAAGCCGACGCCCGAGGCTAGTGCCAGTTTGCCGCTCGAACGGGAAGCTGCCGGTCTGCATCACCAATAATAGACGCCGACACTTGAGGACAATGCGAAACATGATGTTGGTGGACAAGCGGAAGGTCTGATGCAACGGTGTCACTTGGCTAGGTAGCCAAGCATCATGTATCTGTCAGGCTAATGCATGTCGATGCAAATCCTTTGTATGAGCACGTTTACGCAGCGACGTATTGGGCTTCGGACTGGCAAGTGCTTGAAACAAATATCCGACGCTGGCAGCCGCCGTAGCATGCTCTATGGAAGGCGACGACCCCACCGCGGAGACTTCTAGTGCCACAATGGAGAGATTAGCAACACTGTAGCACATGAGCCAAGTTGTCAGGTATTTGCGGATTGTTTCGAGGCTGAAGGCACCCAGGCGGCGGGACTGATGAGAAAGCTCCGTCTTCCGTCTTCCGACTTCCGTGCTGAGAAATTGCTGTCGCCAGCGGGCATTGCTGTCACTGAAGCTCGGACGAATAAACTGTTGTTTGTGCACGAGAAGCAGAGTCTGTCATGAACTGTTGGCTGCGCGATGCTGGTCAACCGGGACGCCGGGTGCATTTTTCCCGTACTGCAGAACCACTGTCAACAACTTCCTTTTTCGGGACTCAAAGGTCCCATGTATGCCGGGGACGCGGGGTGGATTATTATGTGGTTTTCAGAGGAAGCAGATTTTCATAGACTCGTGCCGCAACAGTCGTCGTTGCCAGCACGAGCAGCGTCCCTACCAAGCTTCTCCAAGGTCGATCGTCCCGCGTGCCGGCGTGCTTGGATTGCAGGGAATATAAATGAGACGGGCGCGATCGCGGGTTGCCGGCAGTCCGCTGGCGATCCTCGACGTGCTTGGTTCGCTAGCCGACGCGCGCATTGGCGAGCCGCTTCCGCGTGGAGATTCTTCAGGGCGAGAGGCTGTCAGTGCGCATCCCAACTACTCAAAAGGGGAACGGCCCCGGCCATGGACCCTTTCGTCCCGCCTCTGCTCGCCGCGACTGCCCGAGCTGGCAGATGGCGCCGCTGCAGTCCCCCTCGTGGGTCGCCGCACGGTCTCCGGGCCCAGCAAGCTCCGGGAGACGACGAGACGGAGCGGAGACGACAGCCGGAGCTTGGATGAACTGGCTCGCTCGTCTCGTGCGGGATGTGCATGCATGGGTGGAGCGCAGGCCGCAGGTCGAACTGGGTTGGTCCCTGAATGGCACCCTCCAGTGCCGGGGCCGGGCGCGCTATGAGACGGTCAGAGGCGTTGCGTCGCTGGTACGCTTCGACATACTCGTAGCTCTGCAAGCCACCGCAGATGAGGCGGTCGCAAAAGGGTCGAGATGGTGATTGGGCGTGGAGCACAGTAAGGTACCGACGGTGCGAACCTGCGAGCTGCGCGTGCACAGTGCGTTGACGCTCGCATGAGTTCCACGTTGCCTTGGGCGGCAGGTATGGCACGAAAGAATGCAGCGGCGACCATTGGATGACGTCGTTTCCGTTGCACACGGAAAGAGCCATTGTCGGGGAAGGGAACAATGGGCAGACAGGCCCGGGCAGGTGCGGAGAAGGAAGGCGAAGAGCTGCCTGTGAAGTGAAGCTTCAAGCTGCCCGTGATGCTCACCCCTTGTGCTCCAAGACGCAGCAAACCACGGCGAATGCCCGCGGCCCACCTTGTCCATGATGGCTTGATGAGCTTCCCGGGCAATAGCGTCGGGTCGCGTGGGGTCATTCCACATCCGTAGCACGAAACGGGCATTTGTCACCGTGTGCGCCGCGCGCTCGTTCGGAGCCGACCTGAGCCACCGACGAGGCGTTGTGCAATCCGCTGTCCCCCCATCCAGCCATCCAACCTCGCCGGCTCGCCACTGTGCTTTGCCTGACAGCTTTATCTTGCAAAACTCTCTGGCTTACGCATCCATCAGCGTCTCCTGCCGCTGCCAAAAGTCCCGACCCAAAGTTCCTCTCTTGCTCACTGCAGCCGTTGACGGGAACTAATAATCCCGGCGGACCCACCGTCGAAGGACATTCGTCGTTCGGTGAACAGCACCACCGGCGGCGTGGCAACCGGAGCTCCTTCATAGTAAAAGTACGAGTAAGTCGGAGGGAATTGGCTCGACCCCTTGCTCAGGGCGACAGAACTGCAGGCCTTCGTTGGTTCCATTTGTCCAACAGTAGGTAACCCATCACCCCAGCTCAGCTCCGGCTCCGCCGCAGCAAACACGACGAGTAAGGTAACTTCACGACGCCTCCAACTCGCCGTGGTCGGCGCAAGGCGAGGCAGCATTTCGTCATACACCCCAAGGCCGTGTGCCCTCGCCCAGCTCTGCCCGGCATTTACCTCTCCACCCGTCTTCCCGCAGAAGCTGCAGTTCCGGGAACACAGGCTCGACTACAGGACATTGTCGCATCGCCAGCTTCATACCTCAAACGTCTCGACCACAGTACCTCCGCCGACTCGAAGCTCTTCCCTGCCAAGCGGGAGAGGCCGAAGGCGGCAACAGGCATTTCATTCCTCAGCTCCCTCGCCTATCCACCTGTTATCTTATTAGCTGGCTGGCATAAGAGGAGCGAGGCCTTGCCCTGACCCTGCAGCGGCCGGCGGTCCAGCGGCCACCACGGCTGAGACTGCGACTGCGACTGCGTCCGCGTCTGCATCTGCGTCTTGCACCTGCACCTCCGTCCGAGTCTCCACTCCGACCCTCGACTCTCCCTTCAGGCCCCGGGGCTCACTAATAGTCCGAGTGTCTCCGTGCCTTGATATTGCCCTCGAAGCAGAGTCCATTAGTCCTCTGCTCATCAACATTCCACCCGCCAATCTCCAGTGCCATGATTGGCTTCGCAGGAGCTAAAGGCAAGCGACCTGCGGAGCTAGAGACAGGACTCTACCATTCAGACAGCTGTCGTGCCTCATCCCAGTCTTCATTCACCGCGACTTCACCGAGCCTGGCATCACGCCTTCCGCCACAAAAGCGACAAGCATCGTCGTCTTCATCCTCCCCTTCCTCATCACGGCCATCTTGGACAAGTTCAGGGCAAATTCAAGACCGGCTGCCCTTTGTCTCGTCGTCGGCCAACCACGGCCGTATCAACGCTGAAGAAGAGACCAATTTGAGGTTGCTCGATAGTCTGCCAGACCATCGTGGGAGACACCGCAGCATTTGCAACATGCTGAGGACCTCTCATCCCGTTGGAGAAGCCAGCCAACATCTCATCACAGTCAAAGGTGCCGTGAACCCCATTACCAGCGTCTTCTGTTTTTGAGTAGATCAAAGGCCCTTCCGCCGGAGCTCAGTCTAGTCATTCACATGCACTCATTCACTCACTCAATCACTCAATCACGCCGCAGCCTGCGGGAGTGTCTGGGGTTCCCCGAGAACGCAACGACAACTGGTCCCTTCTTGCTCCCCAGGACGCGCTGTCGACCGTTTGTCAATGATGAAACGGAAACATTGGTCGCAGCGGATATGTACGCTAACCAATCGGTTGCAGGCAGCTCCGCATCGCAGCGGCCGCAGGAAGAGCCGGCGCACATGCGTCATCACTCGCGGAGCAACTCTATCCTTCTGACCCTACCTTCGGAACTAATCGACGGCATCCTGTCCCGCCTGTCGGTATACGACCTCGTCTCGGTTTCAGCCACCTGCCGGACGCTACGCAAGCACGCCATATCTGATTATCATTGGCAGCGATGCGTGCAACGAAACGTGCCGGGCCAGGTTGTCGACCGACCCGGCCCCTGCGCGAGCTACCGCGAACTCTATGCAGCCCATGACATGCTCTGGTTCCTGCCAAAGTACAAGATCTGGTTCTGCGACCAGGATCTGATGGGCAAGATGGTGGTGGTGCGGTACGATCAGCGACGGGGTTGCATCGAAGGGTACCAACTCCTCGCAGTGAGTAACCGTAACACGTTTGAGCATTGGCCTGCGGACCACCAGGTTATTATCCATGGCTTCGAGCCGCAGGTTAAGCTGCATCTTGACAAGCCAGTCCTGCAGTTCCGTGTCCAAGACAGGCAGGAGGACGGAGGATTTTCCTCAAGACCCGGCGCTAACCGATGTGCCGACGAGATCCCCATGGCACTCGAGGACCGCATGGGTGGCATGTTCAGCAACTTTCTGCTGACCCGGCCGCTGGGCTCTGAGGCCGCTGAGGCGAGGCTCGGGGCAAGCTACCCGTACGGCAACATCTGGCCCCCGCCGACCATCCCGGCGCACCACCACGTGTCGGGGTCCCGGTCCGGCCAGGGCGTTGTCGATCTATCACCCGACGACCGGCCGCGGACAAGGAGCGAGGTCTCGGACCAGACTTTCCGCATTCGGCAGTGGATGGAGATGGCCGGGACGCCCGCGCCACCGGGGCTTATGGGGCAGGCCGGCGGGTTTGCCGGCATGGTCCAGGTTCTCACTGGCCTTGCCAACACAACCAGCGATGTCGCAGGACCAGCAGCCGCCCACCGCGGCGGTGTGACCGGAGTCCATATCGGCGAAGAGGTTATCACCTACTCCACCCTCGATCCCGTCCTCTACACGCCGACGCCCACCAAGCCATGGCGAGGCATCTGGGTGGGTGACTACAGCGGCCACGGCTGCGAGTTTCTCCTCATAAACCAACCCGATGACCCGCCCGCGACCGACGCCGAGCTCGGCCTCGTTCGCGAGGAGCGAGAAACGGACGAAGAGTGGCAGCAAAGACGACTGGACGCCCGGATATACCGAGGCCGACTCGAGGCCATCAAGCTGACCGGCGACCCCAACGTGCCCCGCGGTGAGTACACTTTTGTGGCGGATGACTTGGGGCCGGCAGGCTACGTCGGCCTGGCTACGGATGCGCCTTTCGTCGGCGCCCGAGTAGTCCAGAGCAAGGGACACGTGGCCGCCACGGGGTTCGTACGAGGTAAGTCGCAATATCGATACTCGGTGAAGCACCAGGGGCCTGTTAACTGCCTTTGCTAACGCACGCGTTTAAGACAAGTACATTGAGAGTCAGCTTCTCCTCATCTCCCCGGACAGACTGGCACAGTACTGGGTGGGCTTTGGGCATATCAGCTTCTTCGAGAGGGTCAACATTGATGATTTTGCCGTGCCGTGAACCGAAGACGCTCCGGAAAGCAGTCGAATCTGGAAGTCGAAATGTACGAGGAGACATTGCTTACAAGTGTAGTGACGCGAGCGCGCTGGCGCCTTCACCTCCAGACCATGCGTCCGTCTGGCCGTTGTGCGATATCTGCCCTTAATTGCAGATCGTCATCGCGCATATGTTCACAGTACATAATCATGCCTACAAGACCGATCTGGTTAGTTGAAAGCTCTGACCCACCTAGCCCGGCTTGGATATGAAGGGATAGGATGTACTGACGCGAACAAAAGATAGCCCATATATTTCGTTTCTTAACCTCTTTTCCACAATCGGGTATGGACGATAGGAGGAGTGAGAAACTTTATGGGAGGCTAAAAGATACCTGGTGGTAAAGGGCGGCGCCTTGTATTTCGGAATGTCGCACCTGTAGAACTGAACGTTGCCATGGGTTGCAACATCTTCTTGGCCCTCCTTCTCTTCTCCTATAATTAAGTCTGAGCTAGAACCACTAAACAGTTCACCGACTCCACCACGGCCTCTTATTCCACCCAAATCTCGACGCAACAGGTCGCCGCTTTTAATGAGGTGAAATTCAGCGCTAATCTCCCTGCGCTCGCCCGGCGCTCACCCCTGCTCCTGAAGCTCACTGAGCTGCAGCGTTTGGCCCATTGAGCGGCCTGAGCCCGACATTGGACAGATTGGGTAGCGATGGCCAGTGGTATGCTGAATGAATGCCCAGGGTGAGCGAGGTCAATGAACTCTTGTCTATAAGACGGTCTTCTCAAGCCTCTCATCAAAGCATCATCTACTCCCATTCAACACGGCACCGACACAACTCTTCCTCATTCTTCTCCTGTCTCTCCTTCTCTCTTTGCAAGTCAACTCAGCAGAGTTCCTCGGGCTCAGCATGATAGGATGCACAGAACACCAGAACAACAGTGAAGAGTGTCCAAGTAGCCATGCGACATTTTGTAACGCATGGGAACGAGATAGCCATAAGTATATTCCACTTACCGTGGAAAGATCGATAGCACATGTCAGTATTACTCAACTAATTCATTTTTTCTTTTCTATATTGAGGGAAATTTGGCAGAGAAGATTGGCTTATTGAGAAATGAGGCACGCTAGCGAAAGCCTTTCGTGACTATCAAGAACTATGTCCTGATGCAAAAGTTCGACTGGAACAACAGCTTTCACAATTATTGCACAACAGCACCTAAATCAATACCACTAATTTGTTAAATACTCATTATTTCACCTCTGGCGGATTGAAGGAGATATGCCAGGCGAAGTTCGAGGTAAAAGCTATCCGAGCTCCAAGGTGACCTTATATAACCTTAGACTAAAACCCTAGAGCGGAGAGCCCTTGAGCGAGAGAAGCTTCAAGAGTACTAGCAAAGTCAAAGGATTGCTTATGAAAACATTCCAGATGAGCATGACCAAGGTGACTGGCGCTAGACTTACTTTAACCGGATCCGTTATATAGTGCCCAAAGAGCGGTTACGACTTGCCCAGACTTGGCCCCTTAGACTCGAGCCACGAAGCTCAGAATTGGTTTCTGCGCTCAGAGACCTGATTAAATCTTCGGGGTAAGGATTATAGGGTTGCATATTAAAATGTCTTGCAGCATATTGACGGACGCTGTCCCGTTCTAGAATGTGAGACGGGACCGAAAGGCAAGAATGCAGCATTTTCCCAAGTACACAAACTAACTAGTCAATTAGTGCCCAGGTTTCAGCCTGTTGGGAGCATAAGTAAGTGGTGGACCTGTAGGTCTGATTGGCGGTATCACGGCCAGCATGATATTGAAGGCTGCAGCGTTCCTTGCCGCTGCGACCCTATCACAGTTAACACATGGCGGCATGTGCAGGATATTGTCCAGCCCATGTTGGATGACCTCATCTTCTGGCGGATGAACGAATGTAACATTGGACAGATCAGACCGCCTGGAAACAACACTACATAATTCTCTAGCTTAGGCAGCCGACTCAGTGAACGATATGAAGCGCCTTTCGTATAGCGATTCCGATGAGAATGAGCCTTCACTTCGCCGCCCCCAACCCAGCGCCGTGACAGAAGCCTTGCTCGCTGTAGCCAATACAGTATGGACGTTCAAGAAAATTCCTCTGAAGAATCTAGATGAGCGCGGCAAGGCTCAGATCAGGAATGAAGTCAGTCTTCTTAAAAAGTCTGACCGAAGCCGACCGAGTGGTCTATCTGAAAAATTGGGCTATTGATGGGGTAGGGAAGTCTCTATACATTGTGAGTCTAACGGTGTTTTATCCCCGGCTCGCAACTGGATCACTACCTCCAAAAGGCTATGGAACAGGGACAAATAGACCTCGACAATATCATCAAGGGTCACTATCAGGGCAGCGCGAAGCTGAATATCCCGTTTGTAGGTTACTATTGGCTCGAGATGCTCAAATGCGTCGCTCTCCTCCACAGCTTGGATATCGTTCATCGGATCTAAAACCCGCCAATTTCCTCCTCGTCAACGGCACGCTCAAGCTCGTTGACAGTGGTATTGCTTGTACCATTCCGGACGACACGGTCAACGTATATAAGGATCACCAGGCAGGCACTCCAAACTACATGGCCCCTGAGATGCTGAAAGCTTTGAGCATGCCGTCGTCTACTCAGCAAGGCTTGAGCAGATCATTCAGGTTCGGTAAGCCCAGCGACATATGGAGTCTCGGATGCATCTTACACTCATGGTATATGCCTGGCAGCCATTCAGTCATATCCAAGGCCTCGCACCGAAGTTCATGGCCATCAGTGACCCCGGGCATGTCATCGAGTGTGGCGCGGAAGGTCTTGGCGGCGTGCATGTGCCATCGTTGTATATTCGGACCATGAAGGCGTGTCTCTCACGGGACCCATCCCAACGGCCCACCGCAAGTAACCTCCTGGAGAGGAGAGGGAGAATCGTCTTCTAGAACCAGTTGGCCGTACGGGCAACGTTGTATATGCAACATCCCAGACGATGGAAGCTCTTTTCAGTAACGCACTCAGCCAGACAGGGGCATGGGCTTCGCCAGCAGAAATCAAGAGTTGGGCTGGCAAAGTGATGAAAACTGGAGAAGGAGAGAGCCGGGGGACGGGACGAGTAGCGTTTGTTTTTGCGTACATGTAGATTGTTATACCTTGAAGTGATGTCGGGTAGATGTTTTCAGTTATGTAACGTATGTCATGAATGGTCTTAGTGAGCTGCTGCGAAGAAAAAGCAGATGGGAGACTTAGATATCGAGATCTGGCGCAGCCAATGCGCCTCGGATTTGAGTAGTTAAGCCAAAGTATGGGCGCGATAACACATGCTCCCCCTGTATCAGGTAGATTCGGATGGCTTATCTTTTCTTTTTTGAGATCTCTGGGGAAATGCAGCTGGCTACACTCGAAATTTATGCGGCTTGAGTAGGCGTGCCCGCGAAAACTGAGATTTAACGACACGCGCGGTGGCCACGATCACACATCTTGAATCTACGACAGCTGCCGCGTACGGGCCCTCCCGCGATGCACATGCAAGGATCGGGAGACCGTCTGACTTCGTTCCGAGGGTCCCGCGGGCGAGATTCGTGCGGCACGCACCCGGTCGTCCGTCGCGGTCCAGCAAAAACTACGGGACAGGAATCATTGTTGACGGGGTTGGGCGACTGAGGTTCGAGCCCGCCCGGGTGAAAGTCTCTTCTCCAAGTTAGCTGGGGTGGCGTTTTGCGAAGGAGTCGGGTCGCGGCCAACCTGTTTCAGTCCCGCGCAGCCATTGCTTTGCATTGTCGGACGAACGAGGGCAGCGGCCTTATTATACACCCCTATTATTAGGAATCGTCGTCCCCGTATTGACGGTGCGCGGCACACCGGCAAGAACTCAATTCCAGCCCCAACCAGCCGCAGGCCTTTCACCATCCGCTATGCCCGCCCACACGGTCGGCTTAGTCTACTCGGACCGTTGGGCTCGTCTCGACTCGGTCGCCAGAAACAGCCACTAAGTCAAGAGGCACCATTCAAGGACGCGTATGCACTACCCCATTTTGGCAGATGGCGCTATCTACCTCAGTTAGGCCAGCCATCGGCACCCTTTGGTGGATTCTGGCTGGCCCACGATGCACGGCAATGCGGCATCTCGGGCACCGGCTGAGTCGGCCCAAGACGCCATGTCCGTCTGGGCAAACGGCACCACCAAGCCGTGTGCCTTAAAACACCATGGCAGACGCCGTCGCGCCAAGATCCGGGTGCAGAAGGGTTTTTGACCTGTTTCCAGTCGCTTCGTTGCCGTGGCTTTGACGTCGGGCTGCTTCGTGTTCTGTCGTTCACCAAGGCCTTCTTACACTCGTTGTGAAGACGTCGAGCGTCTCTCGTTTTATTCACTCAGCATTCGTTCTCTTCCCGTCACTTCAGCATCTCGGAACCGTCGGGGTTCGTGAAGCAAATCACTAGGGCGCAACTTGGTCGTAGATTGCTTGAGCGCAACTCAATCGCAACTTATCGCGGAAAAGCCGAAGAACCAACTACCCGACCAATATCAATCATTACCGTCTAGACTGTCGTCCAAAAATGGCCACACTCAAACTCTCATTGGCGCTATCCGCCTTGGCGGCCGGTGCTCTTGGCGCGGACCTACCGTCAATCCAGATGAAGGCATACCGTCCCATGTTCATCGCAAGGCCATCACAGCCTTGAGCTAACGAGCGTCACCTCCAGGGCTCCAAGTTCTTCTATCCAAACGGGACACAATTCTTCCTCAAGGGCGTCGCTTACCAGCAAGACACGTCCGCCGCCGGCGCCACGTCCTCCAATGCGACCTTTGCCGACCCGCTCAGCAACGAGGCCAACTGCAAACGTGATGTCCCTCTCCTCGCCGAGCTCGGCACCAACATCGTCCGCACCTACGCCATTGACCCTACCGCGGACCATTCGGCCTGCATGAAGCTTCTCAACGATGCTGACATCTACGTCATCTCCGACCTCGGCCAGCCGAGCCTATCCATCAACCGTAACAGCCCGGAATGGAACGTTGAGCTTTTCACGCATTACCAGCAAGTCGTGGATGAACTAGTCAAGTACCCCAACGTGCTCGGCTTCTTCGCTGGTAACGAGGTCAGCAACCAGAACAACAACACGGGAGCCTCCGCCTACGTCAAGGCGGCCGTCCGGGACACGAAGAAGTACATCAAGGATAAGAACTACCGCTGGATGGGCGTCGGCTACGCTGCCAACGACGACCCCCCCATCCGTGACGAGATTGCAAGCTACTTCAACTGCGGCCCGGCAGAGGAGTCAGTCGACTTCTTTGGCTACAACATTTACTCGTGGTGCGGGTCGAGCGACTTCCAACAATCCGGCTACAACCGCCTCATGGACTTCTTCGAGTCGTATTCCGTTCCGATGTTCTTCGCTGAGTACGGCTGCAACATCCCCAACGGCGCTGCAGACCGTACTTTTGACGAGACGGCTGCCCTCTACTCTTCGAATATGAGCGCCGTTGTCAGCGGCGGCATCGTCTATGAGTATTTCGAGGAAGCC
Source organism: Tolypocladium album (assembly GCA_024341135.1). Classification (NCBI taxonomy): domain Eukaryota; kingdom Fungi; phylum Ascomycota; class Sordariomycetes; order Hypocreales; family Ophiocordycipitaceae; genus Tolypocladium; species Tolypocladium album. Next base: position 59,381 of record JALHCF010000078.1, read on the forward strand.
AACGATTACGGTGGGCCTGCCTTTGGCACAACCCGCAGCCCTATGAAGACACCCCAGCGTGCTAATGCGTTAAAACAGGCCTGGTAAAGATCAACGGCGATACAGCTACCAAGCTCAAGGACTTTTCCGCCCTGCAGAAGGCAGTCCAGGCCGCCTCCCCCAAGGGCGTCAGCATGTCCGACTACAACCCGACCAATAAGGCGGCAAGCTGTCCGCAAGTCAACTCGACCTGGGAAGCCAACTCAAACTTGCCCCCTACCCCCGACGCATCCGTGTGCAGCTGCATGGTCAAGAGCAGCGAGTGCGTCCCGGCGAGCGGGCTGTCGTCAACCAAGTTCGGCGACATCTTTGGTTTCATTTGCGGCAAGGACGCCTCGCTCTGCAAAGACATCAACGGAAACTCGACCACGGGCGAGTACGGCGCGTACAGCATGTGCAACGACCAGGACAAGCTCGCCAACGTCCTCAACGCCTATTACCAAAGCCAAAAGAAGGCAGCCGACGCCTGCGACTTCAACGGCCAGGCCAAGACCCAGACGGCGACCAAGGAGACCAACTGCACCGCGCCCTCTTCATCGAATCCTTCCAAGAACTCTTCCTCAGACAACTTTGCTGTCATGGGAGCTCCGTTGGCGCGCGCCTTTACACTCGGAGACGTTGCCGTCAACCTGTACGTGGTTGTGGCTCTTGTTGGCGCCGGCATGCTTGCTCTGTGAGCGTCGACGGCGAGCTTCCTTTGAGAATTGGAGTTTGAGACGTGTGCATTTTTTATAGACTGTTATTTCGTCGACTTATGAGGCCTGTCCGTAATGTCATTAATCTTTAACAGCACCTACGCGCTCCCAACCGCCACGTACGGGTTGACCTGCATACAGTTCCGCAGAGGGGCTAGGTAGAGCTCAGATATAGGTGCATGGAGGGGTCGTGTTGCTGTGCCAATGGTTCCAATGAATTGATAAGTCTAGAATCAAGCCATCCGTGCCTTGAGCGAGCGATGTGACGCACTAACGATGTGCTGTGGCTTTCATCACGTCGGCCGCGTCAGCGTCGCTAATTTCCCATCTTTAAATTGCACACAGACATCACAGCGGAAGTACGGCGTCTGGTGTCGCCACAGGTCCAGACCCGACGTGGCCAGGGTAGGTAGCCAATTCGTTCAGTAGTTTGTAAGCGGGGGTTTGTGCTCGTATACCCACTCTGATGGCCATTGGCCGAAGGATGTGCTGTTGGTCGCGAGACAGCGTCGTTAGCATCCCGAGAAAGGCAGCTGATATCCCGTCGCCTACGTTTGCAAGAAACCTTTAGCTGTATCGAACCAATGGCACGTGTGCCCGCTGTTCTTCACCAACATGCATGCTAGCCACAGATTCTTGTTATATATATGAAGCCGTGAGCCCGGGTCCTCAGCCATCAGAGACGCTTGCATACTCTTCAGACCTCACCATAGAACAACACATCCCCGCGCTATACAGGCAGTTTCTCGCAGCACTGGATCAAGATATATCGGCTTGGAAGGCTAAGATGACTGCAACCGACCAAATGCCGCCGCCCACCTTCGAGGAGGCCACCGCCACCGCCCCCGGCGCAGATGCAACGGCCCCGCAGCGGGCCGCGGAGGAGAGCAAGAACTCTCAGCAGAGCACGGAAAACCAAAACGACGCGCAGCGGAGCACAGAAAGCAAAAATGACGCTGAGCAGGGCGAGGTCGGCGGGTTCGGGTTCCACGTCGGCGGCAAGTTCGTGGGCGTCGGCGTGGCCCCCGAGGGGCGCACCGCCAACGGCGTGGGCATCAGCTTGGGGAACGTCATGGTCGGGGTGACGACAGGGACGCAGGCCACGAGGAAGGAGTAGGGGTATGCCCCAGTGCTGGCGATGGAGTGTCCGTGCTCTGACGATGCGTGCATCATCGCAGCTGTTAGGGGGATGACAAGCATGGGCAGTGTACGAGTAGCTGCGCCGAATCAAGGGCGGTGTTTCTTCGACGAAGCTGAAACCGTGATCTGCTAGTCCACAAACCACATCTGGTCTTCCGGAAGCTCCACCATGCTAACGTGATGCGACAGAAGCTTCGGGATCATGACCCAGATGTACTCTTCCAAGTCTGGCCCGAACGTCTCTCTCACGGCCCGTTCGATCTCCGGTTGCGCGTCCCAGCTCTCCTTTGCAAGCTGCTTCATCCGTGCGCGAACTGCATCTGAAGCTTCTGCCCACGAGCCGCTGCTGCGGTCTTCGATGGCGAGGAGCCGCTGCGTGGCCTCGTCCGCGGCCATCTTGTCCGCGAGGACGCTCATCGTGTCCATCAACCGAGCTTCCACCTCGCCCACGGGGGAAATCGTGACGGTTCTCTCTCGCCGAGTGCTGAGCGGCCTCTCGCCGTCCCTCAAGTCCGGCAACGCTGCCTGCATTCCGCGGTCGTCCTCGACTTGCACCATGCAGCAGGCCCGCAACTGGTCGAGGGTCGACGGCACGTCGAAGATCAAAGCGCACTTTCCGGTGTGGATGAACCGGCAGAGCGGGCCGTCCATGCGTTTATCGTAGGCCAGTCTCTCTTCCCGCGTCCAGAGGGGCATTTTCCTGGTGCGGTACCAGTCGCATATACGCACCCATCGGCCTGCCTCGTCCCGCAGCAACAGTTGATCCTCCGTTGGCTGGACCACGTCGGGCCAGGGATGTAGCGGCAGTCCCTTGATACGCGGCGTCGGCATCAGTCGACAGCCCGGGAGTCTCACTTTCAGGCCTAGAGATGTCGGAACGCCCGCTCTTGCCAGACCCGTGCTGCTGCTGTTGCCAACCCCATCCCTGTTGAGACGGACGATGCGCTCCTCAATTCCCATGACGGGATCGCTGACTGACGAGCTCAGCAGGCTCCGCGGTGCCCACCGCCAGCCAGGCATGCTGAGGGTTTCGTCCACGAAAAATATCATGCGGACAGGCAGGCCGCCGTGGGCGCGGGACAGCAGCTCCCACACCCGAGCCATGCGACCTTCGGCGTCAGGCACGGCTGCGATGTACGCCGTATCGAGTGCCATTAGAGTGGCAATGCACAGAGGTTCATCCGAGATGACTGAAACTGTGCGATAGTGCAGCGCGCGCTGGAGAAAGACTAGGGGTGGTGGTTTGTGCGTGGACTCGTCTCCAGAATCGGGAACTGTGCACAGAGTTTGGAGTTGCTGGAACTGCATCATATAGTGTCAGCGGAATTCCAGATGAATCTTGCAGGAATTCGAGGTCATGACTGGATTACACTCACCTCTGTCATTACATCCTGCCACATGCGCATATAGCGCATATCTTTCAAGCCCGCTTCGAACAGTTTCTGTACCAGAGCTGTGCTTTCGACGGCACGGTCAGCGAACTGAACGTATAGGCTGCTTCCCAGAGCGCCCTCTGCCCAACAGTCAGCTTATGACACTTGAAATGAATGGACGAGCTTCCAGGCTACTGCTATACCTTGCAGCGTCCATAGTCGTCTCATCCACGGAGAGGAGCCGAACGCCCTCAGGAGGAGCTCGGCCGGGTGCACGCCTTCGGACTTGAAGGCTGTCAGAGAAGAGTCGAGCACCAGAACGTGCGTGGCCCGGCGATATACGTCGGCGATTCGCTGCAGCGCAACTAGTTTACCATCCAGCTCCACGGGACAGCACAGCGTATCAACCCATATTCGGTACGGGGTGCTGCCTTGCTCCGTCTGCCCCGCCTGTGCCTGGGTTTGCAGGGACGCTATCAAGCGTGCGAGCCTCGTCACCTGGCACCTGGGGATAGAATTTTGGTTCGGGTTACCGAGGCCGTCGGCCCAGACCTGGCAAGATACAGCAGGTTAGGTGCTGCGGTGCTGCCTCCTTTAAATTGTCTGGACGGCACTTACATGGGAAAGGGCCACGTATGGCACGCCCGGCACCCAAGGTTCAACAACGAGTCGCAGCCCGTCCGGGTCATCCGCAGTCGCTTCCACTCTGATCACCGGATAAGAGCTGGTGGAATGTAGAATATGCAAGACGGAAGACACATCGACCTCGGCATGTGGGCATGCACAGTCGCTGCTGACGTGCGAGGGCTTATAGGTGGCGATATCCATCTGAAAGGCCCTGCAAGCGTGCAAAGAGCAACCCCGATGGTCTCCCGGCCGCGGCGGCAGCTTCAGCCGGCTCATGTAGTGCATGGTGAAGACGCCCTGGAACTGGCACCGTATCTTCTCAATCTCGCTCGGGCACCAGCGGGCGCTCAGCATCTGCGCCTCCACTTCGCCCCCGGCCTTGATGTAATTGCGGAACCAGTTTAGCCCGACAATGGGAAGCTGGTTCGGGGGCTTGGCCAGCGTCGTGGACGTTTGCAGGCCCGTGGAGAAGAGCTCGCCCAGGGCCGCTATCGAGTTTCGGATGCGGTAGTCGACGTTTGTTTGGACCAGGTGCAGCATGACCACGGAATAGTAGAGGCAGTCGCGCAGGTAGAGCAGCCGCTGCGTCTTGTCGGGAGCCAGGTCTATCCTCTCCAGGATGAGGTGGGATTTCTCGAGGACGGCTGCGGCGGTGAGATACTCGACGCCCCCGTCCTCTAGCACACTCTCCTTGTGCAGCAGCGCAATCTCTGCAGCGGCGTCGCTTTCGTCCATGAGCCGCGTGCCGGGAGCCACCTCGTTCAAGCCCAGAAACTCGGCCACAAGTCCGAAGAAGAGCCACGTTTGCAGGAACGGCTGCAGCTCTTCCCGCGGCGTTGGGTAGAGCGCATCGAGGAACGGCTCATCTGCTGGGATGGGAGCCTCTGAAACCCGGCGCAGGCTCGGGGGCACCAGTCGTGATCGTCCTTTCCTCTGAGGGTATGTGCGATACAGGCCACCGTCCCATTCTTCGACACATTGGTACGGGCATCTTTCGGTTGGTGCTGATGGCTCGTCGGGAACGCACAGGAGATCCATTGGAGCTCCGAGAGAGCCTACGACGTAAGTAGTAGGGGTAGGCTGTGGTGTCGAAAACCACGCAGCTGAGGTTTGCGTGACAGGCGGCGGGGTAAGCCGTCGAGGCGAATACGGCTGTTTCGGCGCAACTCTTTTAGTAACAAAGAGACGGCCATTCTCAAATGTCGTGACTCTCTCGAAGACGAGCCAATCCAGCCATGACAGTCAGCTTCCCGGCAGGCAGCACCAGATGTTCATGCGGGACAGCAAAAGCCCGCGCGACCCATGCTTCCAAGCCGAGTCAACATGATTTAAGCTTCCAAGGTTGCCTTCACCGCCTCAGTTTCTGTCCGTGACTTATTCGTCATTCGTGGCATGAGATTCAAAAGGGAAGAAGCAAGGCATCAGTTCGACCGAGAGGCAATCGAGTCCAGAAACATAGTGTATATCCGTATTACCAACAAAATAAGGTAGCTATATATGTGCTCCATACTCGTATACGTGTTAGCCGCTGAGTTACCCTTGCTTGGTACGCCCCGTTGACGCCTGTGCTTTTTCTACAGTAATTATAACAAAAGTCCTTGAAAAGTCTACAACACAGCCCTGGTTTCTCGGGCGTGCCATTCGCCGGCCAGCTAGCCGGATTGGAGAAAGACCCTTCTCTGGCAGCGTGAATGCAAAGCCCCGGGTTGCATTCTACACAGCCGCTTCTTGGCTGCTGACGTTCACCGCCGGAGCCAGCTTCTCCATCGTTCCCTTCCTCGAGAGGCCACCCGTCTCCGGCTCCTCGGGAATCGTCGCAAACTTGTGCAGCACCTTCTTCAACGCAGGCCGCCGGATCGGCTTGCTGAGAAACTCGTCCATGCCCGATTCCATGCACTCCTTGACGTTGCTCTCTTCCGAGAAGGCTGTCAGGGCCACGATTGGTGCCAAGTATCCCATCTTGCGGATGAGACGAGTCGACTGCAGCCCGTCGAGGTTGGGCATCTGAATGTCCATGAAAATGACGTCGAAATGCTGGTTCTTTTCCATGTTGTCCTTGACAAGCTCGTAGGCCTCTTGGCCGTCCTTGGCGATGGTGACGTCGTAGACGTCCTCGAGTTTGAGCATCCGGCTCACGACTTCAATGTTGGTCGAGTTGTCGTCGGCAACCAAGACACGCAGTTTGCCCGGGCCGGCCTTGTTCGCCATGGCCTTGTCGATGGCCGCCGTTTGATCCTCCTTGCTAGGGGGCGTAGGATTGGGGTTGGATGCAAAGAATGGCGCGCTGAGGCCAACGAGGCGAGGCTGGTTGTCCTCCATCACGCTGGACTTGTTGTTGCTGGGCTGCTTTTGCTCGGGGGAGGCCGCCGTTACGCTGCTGAGCGAGTTGCGGTGAGGCGAGCCGCCAGACGCCACGCTGCCGGATCTCGACTTGGTGCTGCTCGACGCGGTGCTCGGCACGCGGTCCTTGACGTACTTGAGAGGGATCCGCATGGTGAAGGTCGAGCCCAGGCCCGGGGTGCTCTTGATGCCGATGGAGCCGCCCATGAGCTTGGCAAGCTGCGAGCAGATGCTCAGCCCAAGGCCCGTACCGCCGTACTTTTTGCTGAGGCCCAAGTCGCCTTGGACAAAGGGCTCGAAGATCTTCTCCTGCATGTGCTCAGGGATGCCTTTGCCAGTATCCTCGACCTCAAACTCGAACATGTACGGCCTCGCGTTCGTCGGCGGCGGCGACGGCGACCTCTCTCTGATGTACACGTGACGGGAAGCCTTGGGGTCCATGGGGTTGATGGAAAGCGCCGTGCCTCCAGTAGGGTGGTCGGTAGCATTCGTAGCCCTGGAACTAGCCGAGTGTGCAGAGCTGGAGCCGTGCCTCTGCCGGGAGCGCCCAACCCTCGTAGAGCCGTTTTTGGACATTGACGATTTCCTGCTCTCGTCGCCATTTTGATCGATCTCGCCGAGGCACCGGATTCTCAGCTCCACCTTTCCCCCTTCGGGTGTGAACTTCAAGCTGTTGCTGACCAGGTTGATGATGACCTGCAAGATTCTATGCTGGTCCCCCCAGATATACGCGTCCTTGAGGCGGCCCATGCCTGGAGGACCGATACCCGGCATTCCCTGGTCGAGGCTTCTGCGGATCGGGCTGGTGTTGTCGAGATCGGGAGATTCCATGTCGGTGCTGAGGAATGTCACGTTGAATGTGATCTTTCCCTCACGCACTTGCTTGTCGAAGATGGACAGCATTTGCGACCTGATGTCGCCCAGGCGGAACTCTTTCCCTTCGAGACTGACCTGCTGTCCGATCTGGTTCTTGGAGAAGCTGAGGAGGTCCTCGAGGAGGTGGAGCAGGAGATCACCAGACCTATACAGAGTCTTGAGCGATTGTTTGATGCGCACAATGTCGTCCTCCTCCATGCAAACGGCGCACATGCCCATGATGCCGTTGAGGGGCGTCTTCAGCTCGTGAGAAATGTTGGCGATGAAAAGCGTCTTGCTCTCATTGGCAGCCTCGGCGGCGCGCTTGCTAATCTCCAGCTCGCGGGTCCTCTCGGCCACCTTTTCGTCCAAAGACGTGTACTGCTTGAGCAACTCGTCCGTCATGGCGTTGAAGGTGTGGGTGAGCTCGGTGAGTTCGTCGGTGACGAAGTGCTTGCGATCCTCGACGCGGCCGGGAATCTTGAAGATGCGACGGTGCGAGTCGACCTCGGCCTGCGTCATGGCCCTCTTTCTCTTCCTCAGTTTGCGACGGATGCTGGCGAAGATGCCCTTTTTGGACCCCGCAGAGTTGGTGCCGGCCGAGCTCGGGTCCTCGGTTTCGGAGTCGACGTAGTCCTCGTAGCCGGGGGGAGCAATGGACTGTTCGGTCGCGTACTTTAGCCGGCGGATAGGCATGACGCTGAGGTGGGCACAGGGGACCACCAGGATCACTACCAGGCCCAACGTGCCAAAGACACAGCCGAGCAGGATCTTTCTCAGGGTGTCAATGGGTGCGTACGCCTCGCCTTCGGCCTTTTCCACGACAACGGCCCAGTCGACGACAGTGCTTTGGGGGCGGGCGACGCCGACGGCCACGCGAACGCCCTGCTCGTTGGTCGTGGACAAGACAGCGCTAGCGTTGTTGGGCTGGGAATTATTCTTGTAGTAGACATCCAACAGGCTCGGGAATTGCGAGAGCGGAAAGGGTTTGCCGTAGTCGCCGTTTGAATAGCTGCGCGCTGAATGGCGTTCGGCCTGGCCGTCAAGGGAAACGGGCGGGAGGACGAAACGGGCGCCAGACGCGGCGAAGGCGTCCTGTGGAGGGGAGTAGGTGCCGTTGCTGGGACCAAGGGACGCGTTGAACCGATTGGACGCGCGGTCTGGGCCGACGACGAGGACGATGCCCGAAGAGCCCAAGCCCTCACGAGACGTCTGGATGTCGAGGAACGAAGAGGCCGAGGCGACGACGGTCATGTAGCCGAGGATGAAGCCCGAGTTGTTCAGCGACCTGATGGGGGTGGTGCGGGAGATGAGGGCAAAGGTATCGTTGACCAGAAGGGGCCCGAGGACGAGGCCGCCGTTGTCGCTGAGCCTGAGAGAGCTGTCCGGGAAGGGGTAGACGCCGTAGGCGGGGGTGGAGGGCTCATAAGGGTTCGGGTAGCCGAGGGGCTGGTAGGTGATGTTGGGGTAGAGGGAGGGCGGGTAGCCGTACTCGGTGTCGCTGAGGTTGACCCTGGAGCCATTGGGGGTGAGGTAGGGCAGCAATATGTTGTCGATCTGCTGGCCGACGCCACCGCCCGTGACGTTGAGAAGGCCGGTGGAGGGGCCGGTCGAGTTTCGGGAGTAGAGTCTCGCCTGCAGCAGGCCGGTGACGTCGCTGGTGCTCATGGCGCTCTGCAGGTCGTGGAGGGCATCGACAAAGGGGTCGGAGGCATTCTTGTTGTAGAAGTTGACGAGCGACTTTTGCAGGAGGACGCGGGTCGAGATGGTCTGGCAGAGGGTGCCAAGGAGGTCCAGCTCGGAGGCGAGGCGCGAGGCCTTGAGCGAGGCCGTGAGGGTGAGGCCGTCGGACTCGACGTCGATGACGAAGTTGTGGACGTAGATCCATGTCGGGACGGAGACGATGGCGAGGGCGACGAGGATGGCGAGGATGACGAGCGCGGCCAACTGCTCGCGGATGGCGACTCTCATCGTAGCCGGAGTAGCGGGAGGCGAGGGCCGGGGTCGCGCCGCACAAGCATGCTGGCTCGCGAGAGCGAGGGACGTCGGGGGGCGCGGCGTCTACGGGAGTCTGCGCAGCATGCTGCTGCCGGCGGCGGCGGCGGTGGTGCTGGTGTTGGTGTTGGTGCTGGTGTTGGTGCTGGTGTTGGTGTTGGTGGAGGTGAGGCTAGGTCTGGGGGATCGGCGACGGCCAGGCTGCTCGACGCGCCGTCGTGCCGAAGGAGGCGGGCAGGATGGCGGCGAGGGCGGCGACGACGACGACGACGACGACGGCTATGATGATGATTGTGACGAGGATGGCGAAGACGATGAGGACGCGCCGCCGCGGTCGTCCAGAGGAGGCGAGGTGGTAAAGGCAGCGTATTTGTCGGCAGATGCAACAAGCACGAGCGAGCGAGCACGAGGCAGGGCCGGCAGGCGACAGATGAGCGGCCGGGGCGGCTCGACGAGGTGCTGGTGCTGGTGCTCGCTGCCCGTCAGCGTGCGGGGCCCCAGCGGCGCGCAGGGGGGCAGGGGGCGTGTGCTGGGCGGCTTTGGTGGTGCGGACTCCCAGCTGAGTGGCCGGCGGCCCCGAGTAAGGCAAGGTGCTCGTACCTTAAGGGACTGCGCTGCGCTGCGCCGGGCCACGCCAGGGGCCGCACCCCCAGCCTCGGGGCGCGCCTTGCCGCTTCAGGCGCCCGCCTGGTGTTCTAGACTGCCGTCGCCCGCGCAGCAGGCGGGCGGCCAATCTCGCCCGCCAGGCTTTGTCGACCGCCAAGCCTGGCTCTGCCCCCACTTGCATCGCCGATGCGCTCGCTCGCGTCGCCTAATCCCGTCTTGGCTTCTCAACCCAATCTTCAGGTTCTTCCCTTGGCCTCTTACAGTGGACCCCCCGGAGCAGCGTTCCGCTAGCACCTCGATGCACGCCGTAACGGCGACTCGCAGGGATCGTACGATGGAGCGCGATGCACCTTCTCAAGCCGCCCTGAATAAGGTACGCAGGAAATCTAACACTTTTTCACGTAAAAGTTGATGAATGCTCAGAGAGACCTAACCTCTGCTTTTCAGTAATAGACCTAAGTACCTAGTATTTGCGCTGCGCTCGTTGATGAGCGCTGGACTTTTGCCCTGTTTTTCCTTGACCCGCCCTCGTAGGTAGGTAATAAGCTTGTCTCGCAGAGGCCCGGCATCAGCAGCGTGGCGACGTGACCGTCTCAGCATTCGAGGTGCCGGCTGGGTCAAAGCGGCGTGGCGAGCGCGCAGAGGCCGCCATCACCAACTCGAGGCAACCACCGTTCGCGACATCGCGTCCAAAAGTCCGACGTGTGCCTTTCGTCACCACTCTTCGCGACATCCCATCAAAAAGTCCTCCGCATCGCAATGTTCGCGGCTACAAGTCACATCACGTAGCCGACAGGTAGGAAGGTGGCTGCAAAGAAAAGAAATGTTGATTCATACCTACACCCACTGCACCGAGCGCCACCCATCCGCCCACCCCGATTCGCGATGCGAGAGTGGGGGCTACCCTGGCTTCCATGTCTGTCGACATCGACACTCTCCACTTTCGGCCGAGGCACTTTCTACGAGTACGAGTACAAGCACAACGTACGAGTACAATGATCGAGTTCGAGTCGACGAGTCACTCCTTTGAGATGGATCGCGCCGCACACATGCCCCGGCGCTGAGATCCTCGTCTAATGCCAGGCCAAGCGGTCGTCATCGCGGCCAAAAAGAAACTCCACTCGTCGTGCCACGTTCCCCGCGGAGATGGTATTTAAACGACGACCCTAAAACGTCTCGGGTAACTCTGGGGTCCCGTTGTTTCGTGCTGCAATGCTACTGAAGCACATGCCATCATTCAGCCTTCACCCTACGGAAAGCTAAGGTACCTTACTATAAGGCAATTGCCCTCACGGTACCTGGCCAAGCGGCATGCAGCTTCAACCCAACTTCTCTTCCTGTCGCCGGTATGGAAAGAAAGAGGACTTCGTATCAGCCTCGACTTGTCCATCGTTCTTTGTCCCACGCCCGTAATCCGGTGATTCTCTCAAACAAAAAACACTTGGATCATCATCCTTATCTTTTTTTGTAGTGATATTTTTTTCTTTTCAATCACCGCAAACAATGGACCGACAACATTGGCCAATGGCGTGTTACGCATCCGACGTTTGCGCGTTCGCACTGCAATCCTCCATCGCGCATCCATTGTCCTATGCATCACGTTCATTACTGTCACTACGTGTATGCCATTTCTTCATCTGCCCTTCTCTCCACGAGATGTGCTCACCGGACTCTCGCAGAGACTTACGCCATCCAGCTGTGCGTGGATCCTACAGCGGTAGCGATTCGTTCGAGCAGATCGCCGCGACGACATCAACTTCACTCACTGCTACATTCCCCCTACGCACGTTATAGACGCTCCTCTTCAGTCCGTGATAAGGCGTACTCCGCATCTTCCTATCTCCGGAAGGGAGGCTGATGAGCACACATCTTCCCGCCAGCTCCGCAGTCCGCACCCTCATCGGCATTTCACTCTCAGCTGCGAAGCTGCAGACAGTGCAGGCGAATCACATGGCACTCCGCATCGCATTTTTTGTTTGAGGGACGTTCCAGGGCACCAACCAACGAGGATCGGCAAAGATGGTGAACGTGTGCCTGATGCCGACGGCTGAGTCAAGCGCAGACGACGCAGTTCAGGACAACGTGAATACGGAGTCCAAGAGAGGGGGCGAGTCAGGAGGCAAGTGTACCAAAGCCAACGATCATTTGAAGGGTCATTGCTGACACACACCCAGCCGAACAAAGGACCAGTGACACATATGCAGCTCCTCGGACAGACCAGACGGCGCAAGGTCAGGAAGACGAGGAAGACGAGGAAGTCGAGTACGAGTATGAAAGCGACTACGACACCTACGGCGACGAGAGCCAAGGCGACAAGACCTCCTATGACAGCGACGAGGTGTCTCCCAGAGGAAACGACCAATGGGTCTTGCTGCATGGCTTCCAGGGCGCCGTCCCTTTCCTCGTCGGCGATACTGACAGCTTCGAGTCTGCCGTGGAGAGGCTTCTCTCTTTGCCACCTGGCTCGACGTCGGAGTACGTGCTCGTGCACTTCTACTCGCGCGAGGCCAAGCTCGTCGAAATAACGGACGAACTGGGCGGCGGCTCGGACGGCATCGCGGCAGACTACATTGCGGAGCACTGGGGCCGATGTGACGAAGATGGAGGACCTGGAGGAGTCATCATCGAGCACCCCAGTGCCTGCTGTGCGCTGTTTGTCCGGCTCGAGGGAGAAAAGACGCCGTCACTGTGGAAGCCAGCAGAGAGCCAGTTCGAGGCCGGCGTAGGCCGGATCCAGTACTTGTGCACAGATGTCCACCAGCCGCAGAGCCGTGTACCGCCTTCATCAGCGTACATCTCCTTTCCCGCGGCAACAGGCCTAGACGGGCCGCCTGTCAGCGCCTGGGACATGCCCTACGTACGGACGGCCATCGATGTCCTGCTCGGACGCCGCGGCGACGATGACCGTCATCTCCACCACGTCGAGATCTACATCTGGCCGTCAGGGACGTGGGATTGGGGGCGACAGCTTTCGCGGAGCAACGTCTGGGGACCGCGATACGGGCAGGTGACTGATGGATTTACGAGCGAGATTCATGGGCAAGGCGCTTCTAGATCTGGAGTGCCTGGTCACGTCTGTCCCCGCTGCGGCCTGCGCTTCTGGGAGGGCAGCACCCAGGCCGACTGGTCGTACAACCAGCAGCATATGGAGACTTGTGTCGCGAAGCAATCCGCTGCATCCACGATCCCGGAGCCTAGCGAAGACACTCTACCTCGGCGCTTGTTGAGCGAGCCGCCTTTTTATACGCCCTGGCGCGAGCAACCAGTGCACGAGAAGGCGCAGAGCACAGAGCCAGTGCACCGACATCAGCTCCACCATGGCAGTGACGACAACGGCGACGGCCACATCATCCCGAGCGTCGAGGATGAAGGCCAGAAAAATGCGCGCAAGCGCTGGTGCCCCGACTCTGACAGTACTTCCTGCAGGCCAACCAAGCGGGTCTCCCCCAGCCAGGAGCCAAGCACGTCCGCTGAGCCGGGACCCTTCCCTCCTGCTAACGTTTCCGCTCCTGCGCCTGTCAAGAAAGCCAACAGAGCGTCACCTAGAAAGCACAGGCCCAAGCGCGCTCCGGAGCAGGTCACCGAGGGTTCGCCTCCCAGGAGATCGGCTAGGCTCAGCGGCGGGAAGCCGTGAATTGCTGGGGGAACGTTGTAGAATAGGAACAACGAAATAAGAAAAGCCCCGAGCCGGAGCTGGGAAGTGAAGTTGGGCCTTCGCATTGACGATATGTGGCTTCGGGAATGTAGCTGCGGCCTTTACGTACTGTGCACCATAGGAGGAGTATGAGACGAGTTCGATACAAATGAGAATGAGCTCGCATTGTCCATACCTAGCCTCAACTTGCTTGCCCTTGTGAGAGCATCGCCCAACTGTGACAGACGCTGTAGGGTAAGAGTCAACCATGTCCATTGGCATCAACTGGCAGCTCGCTTTTCTGTATTCCCCAGAACGCCCCTCGCGTCGAAACCCAGCGTCCCGCGCAAGTAATGTCATACACCAGCAAGAAACCCATATTCCCCCAGAACTCCCTCGCGTCCCAGTCATTGCCAGCATCTCCCAGACAGTCTACCTACAGGCACTCAATGGACCTCAGGAGCACCTCCACGCCCGCGTCGCCCACGTCGCCCTTGTCGCCCAACAGCGCGCCGACGTCGCTGAGGATCCCCAGCGGGATGTAGCACCCCGTCTTGGCCTTTTCCAGGCTCTCCTTGAGTCGACTCGTGTGCTCCCATTCCTTGGCCGCCACCTCGGCGCGCTCGATCACGCGGTTGGAGATGCCGCACATGGCTGCGCAGTGCATGCCGAAGCTGCCTTCGGCGACGCCGTCTTCCAGCTTGTACAGGAACGTGACCCTGCGCTCCTCGTCGTCCACGAAAATCTGCATTCGCCGCGCTTGGATCTCGGGGTGGTTCTCAAACTCCGTCGCAATGGAGTGGTAGTGCGTCGCAAAGAAGCCCACGCACCCAATGTGCGTCGCCACGTGGTGTAAGACGGCCTGCGCAACCGCCACGCCGTCATACGAGCTCGTCCCTCGACCGAGCTCGTCCAGAATCACCAGCGAGCGTGGCGTTGCCTCTGAAAGAATCTTCTTGGTCTCGGACAGCTCCACGAAGAAGGTCGACTGCGCTGCGAAGATGTTGTCGTTGGCGCCGAGGCGAGACATGATGCGGTCCACGGGCGTGAGCCGAGCCGACACGGCCGGAACGAAGCAGCCAATCTGAGCCATGATGACGGCGACACAGGACTGCGCAATATTAGCCGCTACACTTTCAATGCAACGCAGGGGCACCTACCATCCTGAGAACCGTGGACTTGCCGGCCGCATTGGCCCCGGTGAGCAAGTTGATCTTGGCTTGGTCACCACCGAGCTTGATGTCGTTCGGGATGAAGTCGTCAACAGTGTTCAGCATGCATGGATGTCGCAACTCTTGAAACTCCACCAGGCTTCGTTCCTCGTCGACGAATCGTGGCCGGCAGCTGGGCTCTCCGAGGGACGAAGACGCTCGAGCGAGACTGACCAGGCAGTCCAGCTGGGCGACAATCTTAATGGCTCGCAGCCAGGTCTCGGAGTCGACGTCAAATTTCTTGAAGAACCGCGACGCCACCTCCCGCACGAGCTGCGAGTGCGTCTCCTCGGTCTCCTGGAGCTCGCGGACAAGACGCGTCAGCTCCGGAAAGTACCAGCGCTTGACGGCTTGGGTGGCTGACATCTGCCTCCAGCTGTTTGGCACCTTGACACTCTTGGGTGCTTCCATCTGATAGATTTCCTTGCCAACGTCCGTGTACTTTAGCGTCTTGCATTTGAGTTCTGCCTTCTTGGCCCCGAGAAGCTCGTTGAGTTGGCCCTTGATGTCGTCCATTCGGTCGAGGCTCTGGTCAAAGTCTTCGTCGATGCCTCGCTCAGGGATAAGCAGTTTCTCATCTCGCGCCTTGCGACGGTCAAACGCCGTACTCCAGTAGCTGAGAGGCTCCTCGAGGTCGGGCATCGACGAGACCAGTCGGTCCACCAGCCCGTTGCCGCCCTTGTACGCGCCCAGCAGGCTCATCGTGTACACTATCTGCTCAAAGCCCTCCAGGACGCGCACAAAGTCTTCGGGCTTGCATGCTCCTGCATGGATGCGGGAGATGAGCCGCTCCAAATCCGGCATTTTGACCAACTGCGACGCAAACTGCTCACGGACGGTCGGGTTCGCGTTCAACATTTCCACGGCATCCAGCCGCTCATTGATGCGTGGAATGTCGCACAGCGGATGAGCAACCCACTGTCGAAACAGGCGCTTCCCAAAAGGCGTCACGCACTTGTTAAGCAGGCTGAACAACGTCCCTTCGGAGCCTCCGTTGACGGTGTTGGAGAACAGCTCGAGGTTGACCAGGGTCTGCCCATCCAGGATCAAGGTTCCGTTCTTTTGAATAGGGCTGTATCTCTCAAAGTTGCCTTGGGAGAGCAGCGGGCGCTCCAGCTTGAGGAACTTGAGATAGGACACGAGAGCGCCGACGGCGGACATGACGAGGTCGTCGTCCTTGAATTCCTGCAAGGCTTCGGGCCACACCTCGTCAGCCCCTTCTTCAGTCGCAAAGTAGCCTCCGCAGTTGAGCTCCCTGCGCGAGACGTCTGCGTCCCAAAACTCTACCCCTGGCTTTAGATGAGTCCAGATGGTCGTAGGGCTCGTATTGTTTTTGAGGATCCGCAGTGCCTTGGTCGACAGGCGTGACTTCTCCAGCAGGAGCTCACGCGGTCCGGTCTGCGCAACGAGCGTCTCAAACTTCGTGAGGTCAGCATCGTCGACAAATCCGGACAGGTAGAAGCGGCCCGTGGCAGTGTCGGCGAATGCAATGCCAAAGGCTGGCGAGTCGTTCACGACCGACTCTTTGATGGCGACGCAGTAAGCGGCCATGTCGTCTTGGAGCATGGCCCCATCCACAAGGGTGCCTGCGGTGAGGACGCAGGCCAGCTGGCGTGAAATGACCTTGTCCGCTTTCTTCCCGCTCTTGTCCTGACGCTCTCGCATCTCCTTGCCCAGGTTGGTTTCCATCTGGTCGACTCGCGCCACCTTGTACTGCTTGGCAATGAACTGGTTGACCCAGTGATCCAGGGAGCTCTCCGGGACGCCCACCATGCGCATGTTGACGCGATCGGTCATTTTCAAGTCAAACTCTTGGTGCCCGATCGTTGCGTCATTTTCGTACAGCTCGTAAAACTTGCCCTTCTTGAAGAAGACAATGGTGTCCCAGTGATTCTGCTTAATCTCCCAGTACTGCTTCTCAAAGGGTGAAAACTTGGCCCAGGCCATGGGAGGGATGAAGATGGTCCTCGGGTCGTACTCTGGGTCGCCTGAAGCACGCTTCTCCTTGTCTCGGACGTTGGCCAGCCAGGGGTAGCGATCCTCGGGCTCTCTCGTGTGCGCCTTTTCCTTGAACTTGGGATCCCTGGCCGCGCGATCGGCTGGCTTTGTGACCGGGCGCTTATCGGTTGACTCAGGGTCGTAGTTCCACTGAGCTGCCGAAGAGGTCGACGGCAGTTCGTCCATTGGAGCATCTTGGTCAGCTTCTGGAGAGTTACGCGGCTTCATCGGCGACGACACGTTGGAACGCTTTCTGGGGATCTGGGGCTTCGATGCTCGCTTGCGCTTTTTCGATCGGGGGGTGTCGGCGTCCGACTCATCAGAAACTACGAAGTCTTCCATGTCATCTGTGGCCGTCAGCGTCGTGCTCCTTTGGGGCCTGACAAGGGTGAAAGCGCAGACCATCGTCTTCCTCGTCCCGAGCGGCGGCATCGCTCTCGCCGTAGTCATCTTCTTCCCTGACAACAGGCCGTGCCCTACCACGGCGTCGTGACTGAGAAGCGCTTCCGTAAGCGAATGGCTCGCCATCATCGTCCGAGGATTCGGCGTAGCTGATGACTTTCTTGGCCTGCAAAGACTTGCGTTAGAGTCACACAGGCGGTAGAGCTGGTCACGGTTCGCACCTTGCGAGATGGGCTCTTATCGTGGCCTGGCTTGGGCGTGGATGCGTGGCTGTTCCTGAGCTCCGAGGTCATGGTCGTGGGCGAAGTGGTCGACTTGGCGGCAAAGTCGTTCTCGTTGCCCGGAGAGCTGGGAGGCTCGGGCACGTCGCTACTGGGAACGGGTGTCGACAGCTTCGCAGACGGTTTGAGCTTGGGCTTGGGGAGAGAGTTGGCCTTGGTGGTCTCTTGCAGACGCGAGGAACTGTGAGGGTCGGGGGACACCTTTTCGCGGGCGGCCGGTGAGGACGTCGTGGCGGCGGCAGGCGAGGACTTCTGGAAGAAGGAAACGATGGAGCGCTGCCTGGTCGACGACGCGGAGGCGGCCTGCTTAGGCGGTGGCCTCGCAGGCGTGCGCGCAGAGCTGCTGGTCTTGTCGCCCGCCATCGCAGCTACGGTTCACCCGTGGCAGGCCGGTCGTGGGGAATACTCGAGGTGCCGCTGGGGGGTGGCTGGCGAGGATTGAAACGGTGAGAGCACGCTGCTCCGGCTACAACAAATGCAACAAATTGACAGTGACGCAAGGTACAATGAGCAACAGATACAATGGCAGAAAATTGACGCCGTCCAAGGAGAGACGGGAGACCTTTGGCGGACGTGGAGAGAAGAGAAGAGATTGGACACGAGCCGCGTCGCGTCTGAAGGTCGCGTCCGCCAGATCCCAGTCGCTCCTGCCGCCGGTCGCGTAAAGTGGTGCGCCGCCAACCGGACTGTGCGCTCACACTGTGCAACCCTTCGGCTTGTAGCCAACCCTATATCGGTGTCGCGTTGCTCTTCATTTCTCTCCAGCAGATCTCTCGTCTATTGCGTTGAAAAACATAAAGGCATCTCATGGCTATTCAGTAATTAAGACGTCATTCAACCTGCCGTCGTTCACCCGGTGTTAACGAAGCGCAGCTTTGATACCAAAACCCTCCCCGCATACATACAACAAATCGCAGACCCATCGCACGCAGGAAATCCAGTTCCGTGTTGATGACTGAACCGTTTTACTCATATTCGCAGACATCAGCTCGTCCCGTTTGGCAGTCACATAAGTTGTGGTCGTATGCTTCAATTCCGAAATAGCCATCCAACCCATTGTGCCATCCACAACGTCAACCAAAATACCCAATAACGCAAGCCCGTGCTGTGTCCTGCCTGCAAGCTCTTGCGAGAGCTATTCAGAATATTTCTCGCACGCGGCTCGCTGATCTGGTCATACGCAGCAACTCCCTCCTCCAGAGACGCTCCACGGCAGAGTTGCTCCGCAAGGTCCCAGCCATCGGACAAGGCGAGGTTCGCGCCGAAGCCAGCAAAGGGACTGACAGCGTGGTTGCTGTCGCCTATGAAGATGACAGGCATCTCCGCCAGGTCACCGTGACGAAACGGCGGCTTGTCCCTGGCGTTAATACACATGACCGTTTCAGGGATTGTCCGAGAGGTGATGGTCTGAAAGGGCTCCTGTATGTGAGAGCCCAGCTCCGCACCCCTATCTATGACTGCCTGGACGGCCTTGATCGAGGTGCGGTCGAGCTCCGGTACCGGTTCGCGCTCACGGTTCCCGACGCCCCAAAATATGGTGTTATTGTCAACGGGCGAGACGAAGCAGGAGACGCCGGTGTTGGATATGACGAAGCCCCAGTTCTGGTCAATGGGTTTCGGGATTCCGTCAGTAAAGGTGGACAACCCTCCCCGAAGGATGGCACCCGAGCACTCTAGCTTGTCGTGTGGACGAAAATGCGCCCGTAGCTTGCTGCTCGCTCCGTCGGCCGCCACCAGGATGTCGCAGTCCTCCTCCTCCATCTCTGACGCACCCATTGTACCCCTTCGGATCTTGACCCTCAGACGACCCGTGTCAGCAAGCCGTCGTACGGATACACATTGAGACCCCCACTGGATGTGGCTGCGGTCCCACGTATCGACAGAATTTCCGAGAACGCGACGTAGGTGCTTGCGGGAGATGCGGACGCTGCCCGTGGCCAAGCCGTGCAGGGGCTTCCGCCGTCTGGACAACTGCTCGCGCCAGTCGGCGCCCCAAATCTTGAAAGACCCTGATCCGTCAAGCCCAGAGACGCAGTGGGCAAAGGTTTCGTCAACAAGGCCGAGCTTTTGGAGCGCCACGAGCCCACCGGCCTCGCTGTACCCAGTAATTGACACGGTGTAGCTCTCAGCGTCACGGCGAAGGCGATCGTCCAGGGGGTCGCGCTCATACACGACGATGGTCGGTGGCTTCAGTGCTGGATTCCAAAGTTTCCCAAGACCGGCGACGAAAGCCAGACCAGCGACGCCACCTCCGGCAACGAAGATGGTTTTACCCTCGAGAAAATGACTGGCTTCGTCGCGAGTGTCCATGGTGTTCCTTCACGAGTCTAACCTCGCAGCAACACAGTGAACAATCATGGGAAGGCGACGAGACGAGAGAATTGGGGCATGGCGCTTTAAATCTTGAAATGCAGAGGAGGACAGAGAAATGAGAGAAGATACAAGCGTCATACGCATAGTGCCAGGGCCACATACCTGACCTGCGTGTCTCAAGCCGCGAAGAGTGGATGCCTTGACGAAGGCGGCATTAACGGCCAACCCAGCATGGTGTGGTCGCACCACACAGTCATCGTGACCGTTGTCGAGCTTATCGTGGCTCCAACTTGACGCAATGGGCGGTCTAAACATTCACGCCGAAGCTTCAATTGGGGGCTCAGACTCTGCACTGAGGTCGGGAAGACCGCTGACACACCCAAATCCGGGCGGTCTTAGCGGGACCCGTGGCGCCGGGCCAGGTCCGGAACCCGCATACACGTACCTGCCTTTTTGGGATTGACTGGCGCCCAGTCGTCCCGTCCGGTTTCGCAGCAAACAGCCCAACATTTCGTATTGGGTCATTGATGGGATGCTGTTGCTTTTTTTCTTCCAAATAACTGTTTGCTCACTGAGAGATGATGTACGGTGCATGGTGATGTACATGGCGCACCTGCGGCGTTGAGGCTAATCTCCAGGTCCCACCCAGGGCTGGTCTGGTAGCCGAAATGCATCTGATATATCATCCCAATATACTGTACCATAGGAGGGAAATTAGGAGTCGCTATATAATACGTGGGTGTAGTATAGCACGACTTTTATTCTATACATACTGATCACCTAGTTAATCCTCTAGATTTACTACTAACCGTGACCCACACCCTGACCTTTCTACATAAACCTCCGGTTTATCCGTTAGGAACTCAAACCGTCACACGGGTGTCAGCGCAATTCTGGCCTGAACTTGATCATGCTTTCAAATTCATAATACTTGCTACTGCCTGGCCGGTAACGGTTGTAACGTGAAGTGGGCTCTGGCGATGGAGGTCGTAGAGACTCTTCTGGTATGGCACCGCAACGCAAAAGACAAATCTCGTAGTGGCAGCATCTGAAGTTAACTCTCGGGAGCAAGTGCGGCAGCTCAGCTCGTGTCCGCACGACCCAAGGGTGGCTATTATCGATGGTATGCACGTTCATGTCGGGAAACTCGCTTGCCGTTACTCTAGGCGACCAAATATCCTCGGGGTGTTCGACATCACCAGAGTTCCCGGAGCGGGCGGCGTTCCATATAGCCGCGATCAGGACAAAATTAGCCTTCTCTACCCACTTGGCCACGTTGGCCAGAAAGTCCCCTGATAGCATCGTGTCGAACGCTTCCGTGACTGCCTCCGATTTTTCCACCGAGTGAGAGGACCAAAACGTATAGTATGCGTTGATTGCCTCGGGGTCGTTGACATCAACTAGCTGCACCGTGTCTTCGCCCAGGGCACCGAATAAGCCAGATTCGGCGGCGTCTCCCGTTGTTACATGCAGGATGACAGTCATTAAAGAGACTGGAAGGTTTGAATTCTTGGCTAGGTTTGCCAAGAGGGGGAGTTGGGAGGCCTGAGGGCTACCCAGCACCGGGAACTGGCTCCTACCGAACCTGAAGGTTGGGATGAAGTGATGAATGAGGATGTGGTATATGCAAGGCGTCATGTTGGCGCGCTGGGCCCAGGCAAAGAATTCACGCAGCCTCGTCTCGTAATATTTGTGCCAATTCTGACCCACTTTAGAGTCAAAATAGAAAGACATTGTGTAGTGCCAAAGTAGTAGCTTGTCGTAGCGTGGCTGCCGCCAGGTAGCCCATTCGTCGAAGATGTCGACGTTTCCGTTTTCGAGCGCGACCTGTCGCGATTCACGGCATACACGGAGTAAGAGGGGCGGCAGGCAGTTCACGTCCGATGTCTCTGACCTGTCAATGCAATAAAACGGATGATTGGGAATCTCCGAGTCCACGTCGTCATCGATGTAGCGAATCTCGATGACACGTCGAGGGAGGCAAAGACGCCATATTTCTAGGCGGATCTCAGTCGGCAGCTTGCTGAAAAGATCGAATTGCTGTAAAGATGTCGCCATTGCATGTGGGCGCATGATGACTGTGTAGGAAGTAGGGAGAAATGGGTAGTGTTTGGGAAGCGATGGCCGCTAAGGCGGGGTAGAAGAGAGAAAGGCCATGTCTTCTGGTTATGTAATAAAAAAACGTTCCTGCGAGAAGGCGGATCTGGCCGGTGGTGTCCAGAGATAAAGACTCCCACGATAAAGAAGATTCTAGTGAGGTAATTGCAAAAGTCATCTGAATTAAATGGTGTTGATCAACCCTCCTGTATGTAGTCTAAATCAGTATGCAGGCTTTCAAGGAGTAATTGAGTGTCGCCTCTTCCGCTTGGTGGTAGTGTCACTCCGTTGTTCCGGCTCTTGGCTTAAGCATAGTGGCATCTTAAATCCAACCGCTCTCAATAATTGCAACAGCCGCAGTCCAACTGCTTTAGCTACGATGACTGTTCTCAGGGTAATTAGTCATGCGTACTCCAGACCACACGGGGCATTGCACAACGAGAGATCAAAGTAATATTCATGACCTGGCATCTGCCCTAAAACAATGTGGCGGAGTCGAACCCAATAATTGCCAATACCTCAATACTGCTAGGCTTGTTTCGCGCGACATTCATCATCTCGGAATCCTGTACTGTCCGTAAAAATCTAGCATCTTGATAACTAACTTACAACATAAATCAAGGTACTGGCCACTCTCCATACAAACCCTCTCGCAATAATAATCCCTTCTTCCACCGCTACAATAGTATGTACATATCGCGAAGAAAGCATAATGACCCATCTACTTGCAAGGACTCCAGTAGGACAACGAGGTTTCCATGGGGCCGTCGTAGATGTTGATGATTTTTTGGTGCTCCATATTGGCGACTGTTCCGGAGATGCCCTTTTCAAAATCCTCGACGGTGTTTTCAATAAGTTTTTTGTCACTGGCGCTCGCATTTTCGACCATTTTCTGCGTATCAATCGCATCGTACATCCTGCCAAGTGGAGATTCGATCTTTTTGAGAAGTACTAGGTGGCCAATTTTGCTTTCCTGCAACCATTTAATCTTGTATGCAGAGATCTCCCTCTTTCTCTCGCCAGAGGAAGCCACTGTGGCATCCTTTAACATTTTGTAGAAAAAGCCCATTTCGGCGCTGAAGAATCTGTTGATTTCTTTTAATGTTTCCTCCAAATTCTCCGAGAGTTCGTTGATCACGGCCGCATGACCTTTACTATTCGTCTTCTTGAATAATTTCGTTTCATCATATTGTTGGACGCGGTAACCCGATCGGTCAATTTCGTCGAGAGCCTGCTTCATAGTCGGTTTGTCTCCTAGATTGATCTCGCCTGTGAATGGACCCTTGACGATATACATGAAAAACTCTCCCATATTGCAAGGTTTGCCGACTCTGCCCTTTCTAGAGCTCACACAACCGGGTGCTGTGAGAGTATTGCCGACGCCAAATGCCAAGCATTCGAGCCGATATTGGCCGTAGAACATAATGGCTTCGGGGGGCCAAGTCCCCTGTGATGCCCATGCCTGGACTGCGAAGAATAAAAGGAGCAGTTGGAAAGGGATATTCATGGTTGGCAGCGTCTGAAAGAACTGACAAAGATGGTGAAGAGCATCGTTCCTGCTGTGGAAGATGATCTATATTTGGCTGAGAAGCAACTTCCCTCGGCATTTGCCCACTACTCAATTGTTTTGAAAATCAATCATGAGCGTGAGTCTCGACCGACGCAAATTTCGCGTCTTGCATCCGAGCCGAGAGTGACCTTCCGAATGTGACTTGAAAGGTTGACCGGGGCCAAATGTCTTCCACTGGTCTGGAACTTTTAGAGTCTCTCCGAAGCGCATCTTGCTGCAGGCGCAACCAGGGTGTCGGACCAACAAATAGCGCAATGGTACGTCTGCAGATACTCTAGGTGCATTGGAGTAGAAAGGTCCCGGTGCAATCTCGCCTGCAATACTACGCTAGGCTGGCAGCCAATATGTCACGCTGTGCGCTATTGGCACCTTTTAGAGCATAGGTACGAATGACGATGCAAAACGGCCTTAATTCCTACAAAAGAGAGTGGCCTGATTAGGTGGCCTTTGTCTGCGCAGCGCCCCTATGGTGAGGTGTGGGAGGTTATCTACTCCTTATACAATCCTAAGGTAAAGGAGGTTAGACATTTTATTCTGGTCCCTCTCCTATTCCTTTGCACATACAGAAGCTAAGGTACCTATCTAGATGTATTATTAGGTCGAGCAGACCCTCAATCAAAAGATTGTCAAGTAGGGCCCGAGTTTTCTCCGCCTGTACGGCCGCGATGACTACTCCTAAGGATGCCTGTCACAGCATTGCCAATGGTGCAAGAGCTGATGGAAAAGTCTGGGCTTTGACACGTCGTGGATGAAAGCGGAGGTCCTGGCCCCCATGATCAAAGATCATTATGGGTGCATACATAGTGATCGCGCCGTTGAGAGCAACCCAGACAAGCTGGGATGGCATAGTTAGGTGCATGTTTTACCAGCCATGCAAAATTGGATTGAAATCGTTGTACTTCTGGCTGGGCCTTCACCTGCAAGCGGATCTCTCGAGCGTGAGCGATGTTTGCTGAGATGCAATGCCAACCAAAAAATCTCAGATCGGCTGCGGCGGGCAATCGTGCACAGCTCCATGCACCGCTCGAGCCGCCCAGCGCAGCCGAATTTGCACCGCTACCCCACATCTCGGTGGCACTTTACCGTCACATTCCGAAATGAGTGCAAAAACTCCAAATGATTTGGTCGGCTGAGAAGAGAGGAAGGCGCCCGGGGGGGGGGGTTCGGCTGAGCTTTACACTCCTGTTCACGGTCTCCGCCTTTCAAGGCCCTCTGCAATCTCACAGCTTTCTGTAGCCGTGATATTTCGCAGCAGAGTGGCGCTCGTTGCAAGAGATACAACCGAACCTACGCCTTTGTTTCATAGCGTACATTTCCTCCCATACGGTACAGTCCGCACCCAGTTCTTCCCATCAATTACGAATAGGTTGCTTCATGAACGTCGCTCCGAATTTTTCCATTTCTCCATAGTACCGAGACAACTCTCTCCCGTCTCTTTGGAGACAGGAACGCTCATCTCGTCTACATTGCATATATCTTGACATTTTCCACAGCTACATCAGCCGTCTGGAAAACCCGTACCCCGTTCAGGCCACTACGATAAGTTGCGTCCTTCACAGTAATCTTGGGGGTATTCATGTCGTTGACATAGACAGAAATCGAGTCGCCCTTGGCTTGGACCAATAAGTGATTTACTGCGCTGGCCTTCACATCTGCCTTGACGTTACCCAGCAGGTTCCAATTGTTATCGGCGCGACCAAGAACAACGAAACCGTCTCCGATGCCGGCGTAGTAGCCGTAGTAGCCATCTGCGCCACTATGCGGGCTAGAAGTGCGGAAAATGAGCCCAGCATTTCCTGTAGAGGAGGCACTGTTGATAGATACGTCGGCTTCGTAGGAGAAGTCCTTAAACAGAGTATCGCTGATGAGTGCCTTGCCACTAGGCGAGGGCAACGCGTGCATGATCGTCCATTTCGCATCAAAGGTGCCGTCATAGACGGACCATCTATCCAGGTTGCGGCTGGAAAAGTCGTCGCTAAAGATCAGTGGGGATATCTGAACGTTATCAAAAGTGGCTCCAGTCAGGTACACCCGCGTACCATCCATTCCGGTACTAAAGGTGCCGTCCGTCACGCTGATCTTGGGTTGGCTCATGTCGTCGACATAAATTTCAAGTGCGCTCCCGAGAGCGCGCACCTTTAAATGGTGAACCTGGTTGACGTTGATATCCGCTTTAGCTTTGCCGAGCTCATTCCAGTTATTGGCGGCTCGGCCAAGAACGATTGTGCCATCCGCGCCAATGCCAGCATAGTAGCCGCTGTAGGCATCCGCGCCATTTCCGGGACTGGAAGCACGAAAGACAAGACCGGCGTTGGAACCTCCGTTGGCAGAACCCGACAGTGTGATGTCAGCTTCGAACATGAAGTCGGAAAAGCTGCTGTCGATCAAGGCTTTGCCGCCGGCCGAGCTTCCTGCAGCCAGAGCCTTGGAATCTGCGTTGAAAGATCCACCGAATACCTTCCATTCTACCATATTTCCGCTGCCAAAATCATCATAGAAGGCAGCGTTACTCGGCACACGGGTTGGGGTTGCAGATGCGGTGCTAGTGGAAGTGCTGGTAGAAGTACTCCTGGTAATGGTGGAGGATGAAGGCGGCGGTTGAGGCGGCGGTGGGACAAAGCTTGTCCCAGACGACAAACACGCGAATGATACCTCGGGAAGCTTGACTGATTTGGGATCAGCCTTCCTACTGTAGCCCCAGACCGTTGCAACAAGGTAGGTCCTGTTGGCAGCCTGCTGGTAGGCACGAGCGTTACCGGGACTATGAAATCCGGTGCCAATTCTCCAGCTGTATTGCTGCTGCTTTTCGCTTGTGTAGAGCGAACCCAACGTGGAATTGGCAACAGTGGAGCTGTCAAAAGCTAAAGTATAAGCTCGTCAGTATTGCGTGTCACGCTATTACTTTCCGGACGTATTCATACCCATGACATCTTGGCGAGCATATCCAAACGAGTCAAAGCAACTCTTGGGAATGGGGGTATACATGAAAGCGGAGCACATTACCACGTCGTCGGCTGTGCCCCAGTTTTCCGTCAAGCTGGTTTTCAGATCGGCTTGGCACTCCTGCGAAAGAAAAGAGCACTTTGCACCACCATCAACAGCCTTCTTGACTTCGTATTTGGTGGAGATGAAGACATGGCGACAAATGTACCAAGAAGGGTCCATTGGCAACGGCATGTCGCCAGACATCATGCTACCTGGAGTGCCAAATGTCAACGAAGACAAAACCGTTGTGGCATTTTGAACAATGGCCTCGTCCAAGAACATCTCTTTTGCCACTGTGAGATATGCGCCGTGGCCTTCTTTGCTGGTGCCTGGGTAGGGCTGCGTCCAGTCAAAGCCCGTGTAGCTGGTTGAATTGATCGACACGGGTGTCTGGAAGGCCATGCTGACGTTTCCAAAAGGGACGCCGAGGATGTTGCTGGACTCCATGAAGAACTCCATGTTGTCCAGATAAACTGGACTGCTGAGGGATGCACCCATCTTTGCGTAACTGCAACAGCAATAACTACTCTCAGTCGTCCAAGTAGTGAGCTTGAAGGAGTTTGTGAGGGAAAAGGACAGGACTGGGATTGATAAACGGCGTGCTTAGGGATGCTAGCCGTTCATTTTCATTCCACGCGAAACTTCGGTTGTACAGATCAACTTGCACAAAATAACAGGGTGGCAAGATATTGCATAGTATTATATCCATTATTTGGTATCGTTGGTGGTATGGATCAACGCAAAAAGCGGACGAACGCCCGGCGACTTCACGGTCCGAAGGCACAAAGTAGGCATCTAAGTTAGACACTTTTGATCAGGCCACGTCTCGCCTCTTCGTATTAGTCTCTTGGGATTCCCCCCATGTCGGTCTCTCTCACATTTTTGTCTGTTCCCCTTTTCTCTGTAATCAGACCTCAAGGTGTTGGTTATCCCTAGTACATGAAAAGGGCCCACATTATCCTTGCCGATATGCGCATGACTACGACGCTCAGTCCTTCCTGGTTAGGAAGTCAAGCACCGGGAGGTTACGCGATGCCGCTGTAATTTACCAGGCGCGACATGGATCTTTTCTGTTGTGGCTTTTTTCAAATTACCTTACGGCCCTTAAGCTCACCGTCGAACGACCATTAAACATCTTGATGCAGCCAACGTCGTCGGCAAGGGTCCGCCCCACGACTGATACGACAAATTGCTGCAGAATTATCATATGATCACCCGATACTCTTGTTAGTATTCCTGCCCTGGTGCATAGCCTCCAATTCATAGCAGCATCAGAGAACTTGCACCAAGGTTGTCTATCAAATGCATACATTCATTGGCTGGAGTAGCTGTTGCTAAGTTAGCGGGATAGAATTACACGTGCGAAGGAACCTTTGACCGAATCAACAATACTCAGCAACCGAAGCCAATACTCAGCAATAGGTACTTGCGACATAATGTTTATACTGAGCTAAATTGTACTCCGTAGGTATCTAGGGATTAGGTGTTGGTTCAGAAAAGAAAAGGAGTGGGGGTGACTGTCCCGCGCGGGCAAGGACTTGGTTGCCGCTGTCCCACTCAACCCCGCACCGAACTTCCCGTGTTCATGTTGTTTCTGGTATGGTCTCAGGGAAAGCGGCAGCAGTTCCTGATTAATCTGGCCATAAGCCGTTGCCCAGTCGAAGTCCAGGCCTTAATCCTACAGTACGAAAATTCCTAGGACAACAAAAGTCCCTCCGCTCGCAAAACTGGGTCCCTGCAAGTTGGGTGCACGCCGAGCACCCTGGGCGTGCCAACGGAAAGCATGTGCGCACCACGACCAACATGATTCTGGCCTTGACAAACGGCAGAGCGTCTGTAAACATGCGCTGCAATTGTAATTACATGGACACCGTCCTCAGTCCGTCCTGATGCTGTCTTTTCCACAGCAACCTCTTCTCGAGTGAGGATTTCCATCATTCTTCTTTTCCTAAGCTCTGTCATTCGCACTTCCCTTCTGGCTATATTTCCAGTAGGATGAGGCGCTATATCACCACCTGGAGCGCCCTGGGCTGTCTTTCCGGCCTGATCTCCCTCTCCACCGCCGTCACGGATAGTTATTATGGTCAATACGCCGATGACTGTCCTCGCCTGTGCGAAGAGTCCGGCCCCAACCCCTCCAACTGGACGCAATTTCATAATCTCAAGGATCTGAAAAGTTGTAATCGAACGTTTATATTTGATCTCAATGTTCAAAGCTCCGTCGATAACCCCGATGCAATTATAACTATCCGGGCTTGTGTCTCGACTGGAGATGAGACCTACAACACGATCTCAGAGGTCCTGCCCCAAGAGCACGGCAGTCCAGATGACAGTCTGGTTATCTCCAACAACTGTGGTGCCAAGACGCTCAAAACATCTGTCACACCCCAGATCGGTGGAAGCGTAGCTCACCAGGGCTCCGGAACGAGGCTTGACGCCGATGCTATCTCGTCGGCGACCCTCCAACTCGCCAACTTCTTGCGAAAGGGCTCTCAATGCGGCGCCACCTTACTCTTCGCAAAGTCGGCATCCACGATTGTGGGCATGTATTCTGGCGCTCAGGTTGCAAAGAGCGCAGCTTGGGGGTTCCTACAAACGTTCAAGGACCAAGTTCAAAAGAGCACTTCATCTTTTCAAGTTTGCAATGCAGGAAACGCAGCCCTGACATTTGGCGTCTATTCTACAAGCCTCGTGGATCTTGGTGTGGCCCAGGATGCCGTGAAGAGCTGGACTAACGGCTACTGTCTCAACGGCTCTACTCCCATTCCTGCCATGGACATGGACGCTCTTGTATCCACTTTTGACACGAACGTCACATCTGTGTTCAGAGGAAACAACACCGGCCGGGCCGAGACACGAAGCCTGAGGCCTAGAGGTTCTTGCAGGACCGAGGAGGTCCACGGAGGCGACAGCTGTGCCTCGTTAGCCAGTCGTTGCGGGATACCCGGCAACGACATCACAAAATACAACCCCCAGGATAATTTTTGCGCGACGCTAAAGCCAAGGCAACATATCTGCTGTGGTCCTGGAGATCTACCTGACTTTCGCCCCCAGCCTGGAGCTGACGGTACTTGCAGCACTTATAAGGTCGTCGCTAATGATGGATGCTGGGATATTGCAAACGTCCACTATATCCAACAGGAAGATATTGAGGCCTTTAATAAGAATACATGGGGCTGGGCTGGCTGTGGGCGCCTGCAAGCGGGCCAGTTTATCTGCCTTAGCAAGGGAAAACCGCCTATGCCTGCGCCGGTTCAAGATACCACCTGCGGTCCACAAGTACCTGGGACGAAGAGGCCAACTGACGGCACTGCTCTGGCGGATCTCAATCCGTGTCCTCTCAATGCCTGCTGCGACGTCTGGGGCTTCTGCGGTACAACGGCTGAATTCTGTACCGCGACGCCCGCCGATACGGGAGCCCCAGGTACGGCAAAGCCTGGGACCAATGGCTGCATCTCCAACTGTGGCATGGAGCTTGTGAATAATGGCCATTCTCCAGACTCATTCAAACGGTTAGGATATTTTGAAGGTTTCAGCGATAAGCGAGCGTGTCTGCATATGAACGCCTACGATATACCCGCGAACACTTACTCACATATCCACTTTGCCTTTGCTGCTGTGACGGCAGATTTTGACGCAGACGTCTCAGCAGTACAAGCGCAATTTGACAAGTTTACCAGAATGAGTGGCTTCAAGAAAGTACTGTCGTTTGGCGGCTGGGCGTTTTCAACAGACCAAGGCACATTTCAGCGCTTCAGAGACGCAACCAAGCCCGAACACCGAGGGACGTTCGTCAACAATTTGGTTAACTTTATCAACGCTGTAGGTTTTACAATCTGTCTTGATTGACGAGCCCGTTTCTTGCGGCTAACTCCTTGCTTTAGCACAGCATTGACGGCTTGGATTTTGACTGGGAATACCCTGGAGTACGTCTTCATCGCGTTCATCTTCGCTTGCATCATCGTTGCAGCTATCTCTAACGTAGAAGGAATAGGCACCTGACATTCCAGATATTACTCCAGGCAGTCCAGATGAAGGACAAAACTACCTCGACTTTTTATCGCTCCTTAGGGCAAGGATGCCCGGTGATAAGAGCATCTCTATTGCCCTACCAGCATCATTCTGGTATTTGAAGCAATATCCGGTGAAGAAAATTGCTACCTACGTGGATTACTTCATCTACATGACCTACGACTTGCACGGTCAATGGGGTAAGTAACGTCCCATCGGAAACGCGCACTTAGAGATCTCTAACAAGCCGGCCAAAGATGTAAACAACAAGTGGGCAATTCCGAGTTGTGCGGGTGGTAATTGCCTTCGATCACACGTCAACAAGACCGAGACTCTTAATTCGCTCGTGATGCTCACCAAGGCTGGCGTTGAGTCCAGGAAAATTGTTGTGGGCGTCAGCAGCTACGGTAGGAGTTTCCGAATGCAGGATGAATCGTGCGCGGGGCCATTTTGCCTGTTTGCTGGTGGAAAAGGTGACTCGCGCGCATACCCAGGACGCTGCACAGCGACTGGCGGATACATATCCAACGCTGAGCTCAATGAGATTATCCAAAGCCCTGGGAAATATTCTATCATGAAAAGCTATGTGGACGACGCTTCGAATTCCAACATTCTCATGTACGGAAACCCCGGGGCAGTTGATTGGGTCGCCTACATGGATGGGAAACTGAAGTCCGATCGAATCGACTGGATCAAGAGTCTCAACTTTGCCGGGTTTTCAGACTGGGCAATTGATCTCCAGTCTTTCACCACCGACGATAGCGGTGGAGATGGCGATGGCGGCGGTGACGAGGACTCCCCTGACGACCTCGGCAGCCTTGGCTGCACCTCAGATATGAACCCTGGAAACCTGGAGGACCTCGCTAACCAAATGGGGAAGCTGACAAACCGGTGTTTGAGCCTCTTCACATTGAAGACACTGTACGATCAGCTTTTGGACAGTCTTTCCTTATTCGTGGACAACTCCAAAGGCTACGATGAGACATTTGGCTATTATGTCGATTGGGTCAAAGAAAGCATTAACGGGCGTCTCGAGGAGTTTATGAAACTTGGAGATGGCAAAGGAAACAAGTACTTCAAGTGCCACTGGAATGCGTATCACTCTAAAGGAGTCGACCCTTGCGCTGGCATGCCGCACGTCTGGGAGGAGAGCCCTAGCTACACGATTGAATATGAACTCGTCGACGAAAAAGGCTTTTATGATGCCCTTGCCACCGACCTGGGCATTGATAAGTCGTGGGTCAAGTTCGGCGACGTGGATAAAGATCTTGGCTGTGCACCCATGGCCGAAGATAATTTCCGTCCGGGTCGCAGCGTCGGCTTCCTATGCCGGAAGCAATTCGACCAAAGACGCAAGTTCCCTTTAAAGGCCGACGATAAGGACATCGAGGTTGGGGATCCAAAAAAGATTATTGAAGCATCAAGGGCCAACATCACAATGCTGCAGAATTCGCTGCTGGCAACCTATGCGGCCGTGGGCTTCCACACATACGGCGAGGGTGGTGACGGAAGTGCCGGTGGTGACGGAAACGCCTCGGAGCTGGAAGCCGTCGTTGCCTACTCCATGCCCGTTCTGCAGCTGAGAGAGGCCGTCGATAGCATGAAGGAGATAAAGGACATCGGGGCCAAAGCCGAGGCCGAGAAGAAGAAGAACCTGATCCTCAAGGTCCTCAGCATTGTCTTCATGGTCCTTCCCTTCGTCGGTGAGGCCCTTGGCCCGCTCGTCGGTGGCGTTACGTCATTGGCTCGCATTGCTCTCCTTATCAGCGAGGTTGGCAATGGAGCCGTCACTATAGCCGACATTGTTGAGGATCCGACCTCTGCGCCGTTTGCTATCCTCGGCCTAATCGCCGGTGTGGGTGGAGGTACGAGCAGATTGTCCAAGACAGAAGCCTTGAAAGATGCTTCTAAGGCGCGAGGCCTCATGAAAACGGAAGACTTGGCCAAGTTTCCACAGCGCTTCCGAGATAAGGATGCTTTGGTCCAGAAGATCGCCCAGAAAGCGAAAGCATGTCCTCTAAAATAGAGCATAGCCCAAATGCTCAGGGCATCATATGTGTTTAGCATCAAGTCTGGGTAGTACAACTGAGTAGTCAGCAGGTATATGCAAGATAATAATCGTGGGCTTAACGTCTGTACATATAGCTGTGTCTTCACATCTCGGGTGGAGCAACGTTCGCATCTCCCCTAGGACGTATTCCTCCGCAGTTAACACTAAAGATCCAAAATGCAGTTTGTCTCCCTAAAAGAAGACGGCTGTGACATTCCTACTCAGCTGAAGGATGCAATCTTTTGCGCAGTGCGAGGAGAGTGGCAGAGGGGAGTAGACAACCAACCCCCCTGATTTGTTCGGCCGGCTATACACCACACCCCTAAGCCATGCCGCCAGCCATGCGTTTCGAGAGTCGTCACTTCGTTACCAGCCCTTATTCTGTGCTTAGCGGTGACCCGAAAATCCGCTCTTTCATACGGAGCCCTATCCACCTCTCCCGTACATGTAACACCTCAGCCGACCCCACTTCCCACATCTCAGTGATGGGCGGCGGCCGGCACCACTACTTCGGTCTGTCACTCGGCTGTTAGGTGCGCAATGTTCCCCCGTCTAAGCAAACTTCCGACTCCATATTGCATCAACTAGCTCCTATTCGAGTGCCGGCAAAATTATTTTTGATGCCGTGCCCGGCGCGCAAGAGTGGACGACATGTCAACCGCAAATACTAAAGCCATAGCTCTAGAGAAAGAGGCTGAAGGTCGTAGTAATTTCCAAGCATCCTCGAAAGCACGAAACGCGCATACCGATCAAGAAGTCCAGAAGGGCGACGAGCATACTCTCGATGTGACTCAAAGCTAAGAAAGACGGGCAAAACCACATATAAGAGTATGGATGATTGTGCATACTGCATTCATCCTGCACACTCGGGAGGTATTTGTCTACTGAGATGACCTACCGCAGCTGTATCAAGCCAAGACGAGGGCATTATGGGTAAGCCACAGCGGCACCCAAGAACTCCGCTCAGATTAAATAGCCTTAAAATAAACTGTTGCCATTCATGACATGGCCTTGTGATCTGACTCGACAGCGCAGCTCACTCCGCTTACCTAGTGTTCTTGTTCTGTGCTTCATCCGCGCAATGGCACATATGCGGCGGGCCAAAGTGCAACCTCGGACGGGATGAGAGGACTGCAGTGCAGGGCCGAAACGAGCCAGTGGAACGAAGTGCTCGCGTCGCACAGGGGCAGCATCTTGCGACAACAACCCCCACACGGAAATGTGGCATGATTTCCACAAGCCAACGCCGGCTTTGTTGACGGCAATATCGATGTGGCCAAACCTGGCGGCACGGCTTGTTCCATATGGGGACAGCTTTCGTCGAGGCTCCCGTCGGCGAACAAATGCATGAGGCGGCGTATGAGAAGGCCGAGGACGGAGACGGGACGAAGCCTGTGATCGGTTGCGGAGATGCACTCGCCTGACGTTGGAAACTGAATCGATGGAGCCGGCGGCGATACCAGCAGCTAAGCAGGGGTGGAAGAGGGGCTGCGGGACCTCGGTCGCGGTAGTCCAAGTAAAACAATCGAAGAGCAAACCAACGGGGCCGTGATGGAGTCTTTTGTCCGCCTCGAGTGGAGACGACTGGCGAGATCGAAGCTAAGCTGATACTATCGTGTGCCGTCCCATTTTGCTGCAGCTGCGGCTGTCGGCCCACCTGTCACGATGTGGGTATGCGTGGGACTCGGGCGACGACAATGAAACCGATGAGGTTGAGCAAGTATAGCTGGATTATGCTTTGGATCGAAGAGAGACCGCATTGTCAAGACGTGCTTCGTCTGATTCTGAGCTCACTGAAGCATGCAGGTGGGTGGATGGTGGATGTAGTTTCATCGAATGCGCGCACTGCAACCGCTGGTCTGAGACACAACAGACGGAACGCACATGGCTTGACATACTCCGTACTAAGACGTTCTAATCGATGCCAGGACGCCCATGGTTTGAGCGTACCAAGATGTGCTGAAGGATATTATGTACCTTAAAGAGACGGTGTCTACGTCTACTTCTCAGCTCATTTCTTACATACAGTAGTCCGTACAGAGCGACGAAATCATGAAACCTAGGATGCAACAAACGTCGAGGATCCTTGCCTCGAAATGTCTGAACCCACGTCAACCCGACCCGAAACGATTTCCGACAAAGCAAAAACGCAGCCGAGACGCCTCATGATGACGGCGACGATGGCTTGGGTCCGAAGCGGTCGATGCCGCTCTTGATGCTCTTGTCGACGCGCTTGGCCATCTTCTCGAGCGGCAGGCGGCTCTCGACACGCTGGACGGCGCGGGCGATGGGGGGCTCCATGCGCTGGACGGTGCGCTCAACTGGGGGCGTGAAGTATGAGATGTTCTTCTCCCAGCGTGGGGCCCATTTGGTCGTCTGCTTGGACAGGCGCTCCTCGGCGCCGGGCATGACGAGATAGAGAGGCGTGAGGACGCCGACGCCGGCGGCACCCATGCAGACAATCTCCGAGGTCTTGGCTCGGGGAAGTCTGGGGACGCGGTGGAGAGGCATGATGGAGAGTGTGAAGGTGGTGGTGGTGGTTGTGGTGCTTTGAGACTGGAGCTCTGTGGGAGACTCGGGTCAATATGACTCTTACTCGGCGCCACTCGGAGTGTCCTTGGAAGAGTGTACTCACATATGCTACGCTATAGCTCGCAACAGGTAGTAGCTGGAGCAAAGACAGTGGCAGTGATGCAACAAGTGTCAGTGTCAGTGCTGGTGATGCAGCAGATGATGGTATGTTGAGCCGAGGATGAACTGCGTGATTAAGAAGCAGATGCGTGAGGGGAAGCTGAGAGGGTGTGGTCACACAAAGGATTGGGGGCTCCTTGTCTTATAACCGTCGAAGTGCTGGTCGGGACGGGTACATGCTCGCCACAGTCGCCTCGACTCATCCACACGGTAACGTGCCTTGCTTGTTATTCTCGGAGCATCTTCTCCCACTAGGGCTGTCAGGCCATCTTGGGTTGCGAGCGAGCGGGGTAGGCTCGCTCACTCACGTAGCGATACCGTGCCGCTGCCGGCGTCCTCACTGTCATGCCGTGTAACGCGAGGGAGGGTGGCGTTGGGGGGGCGGCGTCGTACTGATTGGGCCGTTTGCGCTCGTCCTCGAGGCTGCCGCCGCTGAAACTCAATATGCGTGCCCGCCCGCTGCGTCGCATTGCAACCCGTCCCTGTGAGGCACACTCCAGGGCCTCCTGTCCTCCAGCTGGTCCTCCTCGCCGCTGGTCCACCCCCTCTGCTGTGTTGGAGGAGCTTGTGTTGCAGCCACGGCATTCAATTCCCCTCTCCCGACCCCTAGTTCCCCTCACCTTCGACGACCATCATCGTCACCACCTCGCGCCCGTTTACCTTGCCTTCACTTTTGCTTCTTGCATCTACGTCGCGCCTGCGTATGAGCATCTTGCCTTACCCACCGACAGCAGGGGCGCCTTCCCTCCCCCCGCAAGGATGCCCAGCCCAGCCCCACCCCCAGGATCTGGGCTTGCTGGGCCCCGCCTTCCCCGGACTCTGACTGGGTCCAACGCGCGTCGCAACTGGGGCGCGGCCTCTCTAGCGACGCAGGAGCACAGGAGCTATTCGTTGTCGCCTCCTGCCGTACGGCAGACCCTCTTTGCCGTCTCCACTACTTACGAGGGTAGGAAGGCCCCCAAGGCCCCGTCGCTGAGCCCAGGGAAGGCCCCGGCTCGCTCATTGCTCGTTGCTGGCAGTCGCCAACGGGGCGAAACTCTGTGAAGCATGTCATAGCAAAGGTTGATTCATTACGGGCTTCGGCAGACCGCGCGTACGAAACTCGCTCCTCTGCTCTTTCGATGCAGTCCAATGCCGCGCCCGGATTCCCGACTCTACTCGCCGTCTCTGTAGCCCCCCTTCAGGCTACTACGAACCCCGATGCAATCCCACCGAGAATCCCAACCATCCGCACGACCGTTCAATAAGTGCAATATGAGGGTGCAGGGGTCCCCTTGCCTTGCGAGGGGTGAATGATGCAAGGTTTCGTGATTTGTAGGGCCGTAAAAGGAAGCATGCCCTTTTCGAACGGTCGATATGCGCGTAACGATGCTGGCCATCGAGCCTGTGGACAGTTTATGGATGGTACCTCATCCTTTAAAGGACGCATTCGTGTCCCATTGAGAGACCCAAGAGTTAGCATGGTCGCACAGCATCCAAGTTCTTCTAAGTCTAGTAAGGAACTCTCGCCGAGATGGCTCGCCACAAGTCACACCGGGTTCCTCGGCCCCCTTCCCAAGCCAGAGCGTTGGACAGCCGGAACCTATTTACGATGCCCTCTCCTTCTCGCACATGGTAGCTCAAGTCCTCCGTAACAGTGACCAGGGCCTCTTGGCCGCCGGTCGTGTTGAGAACCATCTGGTACGGTGCACTTTGTGCATACTCAGGCCAATAAAGCTTACCATCCCCCTTGCTAGTCGTCGGGACCGAGGCATTTAATGCGTTAGCCGTGGCATCTACGACGGAGATGATGGGGCTGTCGTTGATGATGAAGTTGCCCAGTATTTTCTGGAAGGCGGAACGGAACTCTACGTTGGGCCACCTGGCGCCAACGGAAAATAAGGCCGTGAGATCTGCTCCATGATACGACGGCGTGACCGAGTACTGGTATTTCCACGTTCTGCGGAAGCGGCTGCTATACGCCTCGGCCAGCCATTGCGCAGGGCAGTCAATCGTTGCTTCGGCGGCCATGTTGAACACAGCCTGTTGGATACCCGTAGCCATATCGGATTGCATCAGTGCTGTTGGGCCATGGTCCCCTGAAGTATCGAAGCGGATGCCGTCATTGTCGGGCGCGGTGTTATTTATATCGTACGCCTTGTTCAGAAGCGCAATATCGGTTGGAGTGAGCAGGGGAAATGTATGTGCTACGAACTTGTCATACTGCTCTTTCGTCTTGACTTCTGGATTGGTAAGGGGAACTCCCTCATTTGCGTTGTTCTAAAAGCCGGACGTCAGCCATTTCAAGGGTTGCGAGTTGGGCTATAAACATGGAGGAGCCAGAATGCGGTAACGTCACTCACGCCAACAAGCAGCCGTTTGCCGCTCACACGGCCAAGAAGTAGCTGCTTCGAGGGCCGGTGTCGTATGAATTCGCCGTCAACGACGGGTAGAAACGCAAAGCTACCAAAGTATCCTCGCGTTGTGGACACCGTGCCGCTAGCGTTCTGAAGAACTGCGGTATCGGCAGCAACGAGACAGTCGAAGACGCTCGAATGCTGGCGCAGCCCGGCACCGTTCTCGCCACAACCGGCGAGCTCGGCGAACTTGTCATAGTTCGCCCTGGGGGCTTCGTCCTTGTAAGAAAAGATTGGGGGCATGTAGGGGCTAGAGACAACGACCTATGCCGACAATGGTTCTGGTTAGCCCATCTTTCTCGTAGAGTTATTGTGTATCCAACGGCATTTGTAATGGCGGGTGCAACGAACATTGTTGAAAAGGCGGGACTCTTTGCCATCCTGCGCCATATCGAGATACATGACCGAGCCGGCACCGGAGGACTCACCTCCCACGGTGACTCGCGTCGGATCACCCCCAAACTTCTCAATGTGCTTCTTTACCCATTTGAGCGCAAAATGTTGGTCGAGGATGCCTACGTTGAGCTGGCCCCATTCTTTCACTTGCCGAGAGGCGAGGAAGCCAAACGCGCCCAGCCTGTATTGGATCTCAACTGTGACGAAGCCATTGTTGTTGGCATTCATCCATTCGCTTGGGTCATAGGTCGCCCCGAACACAGAGTATCCACCCCCATCTGCATTCATATGTAGTCAGTGTCGGCACATGCAACACAACCATGACTTTATGTCGACGGAGCTTACGGATCCAAACCAAGACAGGCAAGCTCGTGGCATTGGCTGCGGCGTAGACATTCAGGTACAGGCAATCCTCATCGCCAGGGCCAGAGTTGAAACCATATACTTTTGGAGTTCCGAAGGCTCCAGACTGCGGACATTTTGGAGGCTGTTGAACCGCAGGGACAGCCCCATCACCACAGTCAATCGCCTGGGGCATCTGGGGAGCCTGCCATCGTAGCTTTCCGATCGGCGGTGCTGCATAACGAACGCTGTGAAAGCGAGTGAGTAGACGCGTCTGGAGCATTGCACTTGTCCGCGTACCTCTTCCAAATATTGAGGCCCGAGGAAGAATTGTGGTACCCCTGGTACCTTGAATACCCGAGATCAACGACTGGGCCAGATGACCCAGACGATGGCTTCAGACCATCCACAGTCCGGAGGAGAGAGATCACAGCCAGATAAGGGCCGCACTTTATCTTCATGCTGTCTTGAGAATTTTTGAAGATTCTGTACCGTTACCTGAATGGGGCCTCTTTTTGCACGGTGCCGCCACTATGACTTGGTTGTGAAAGAATGTGAAGATGCGTTGAGATGGGAATTGGAAAAATGACCAGCCGCCAGCCTCCTAGCCCTCAAACAATGAAGACGGGTAAGACAGGGTACCTAAAAGTGGCGGTGGTGCGAATGATCAAAGACACCGCCACATGTTCTCGTTTCCTCATCTTTGTCATGATGCCGTTGCTTAGAAGTAGCCTCACCCAATGTGCGTGATTGTGATTGTGAGCGAAGCGGTGACGACAACGTGCATGAAAGGGGCTCATAGCATAAGCCGGGCACACTCTGCCACTGTCTCCCAATTACCGAAGGCACATCTACTCTTTGGTCTGGCCCGCCCGCAGACCATGAATCTCTCCCTCAATCGCCTGTCCAAACGTCTTGGTCGTACCGGTTCCACCCATGTCAGGGGTCACAACCGAGGCATCCGAACGCGCCAAAACGTTCTCAATGGCTCGAAGCACAGCTTCCGCCGCTTCCCCGTAGCCCAGATGTTGGAGCATCATCTGCCCGGCCCAGATCATGCCCACTGGGTTGGCTATGCCCTTGCCGGCAATGTCTGGCGCACTGCCGTGGACTGGCTCGAATAAGCTCGGAAAGTTGCGCTCCGGGTTGATGTTTGCAGATGGCGCAATACCTATGGTGCCGGTGCAGGCCGGCCCCAGATCTGAAAGGATATCCCCGAACAGGTTGCTGCCGACGAGGACGTCGAATATTTCCGGTCGCTGAACAAAGTGCGCCGTTAGGATGTCGATGTGGTACCTGTCGACGCTCACATCTGGGTATTTCGCAGCCATCTCGCGCACGCGAGAGTCCCAGTACGGCATCGTAATACTAATACCGTTGCTCTTCGTAGCGCTCGTGAGCCGCTTGCGAGGCCGGCTTTGCGCGAGGTCAAAGGCGTAGCGCAGCACCCGGTCTACACCCGTCCTCGTCATGACCGTCTCCTGCAAAACAGTTTCGCGGTCTGTTCCCTCGAATATCTTGCCTCCGATGCTGCTGTACTCGCCCTCGGTGTTCTCGCGGACGATCCAGAAGTCAATGTCACCCGGCTTCCGTCCAGCCAGAGGACAGGCGACGCCAGGCATCA
Source organism: Tolypocladium album (assembly GCA_024341135.1). Classification (NCBI taxonomy): domain Eukaryota; kingdom Fungi; phylum Ascomycota; class Sordariomycetes; order Hypocreales; family Ophiocordycipitaceae; genus Tolypocladium; species Tolypocladium album. The sequence goes on from JALHCF010000078.1 coordinate 99,052, forward strand.
AGCGGCACGGCCGGAGACTGATGTACTGATCGAACTCGCGGCGGAACTTGAGCAGGCTTCCCCAAAGCGTTACGTTGTCCGGGACCAGATCGGGCATCCCAACGGCCCCGAAGTATATGGCATCAAACTTCACTAGCGTCTCCTTCCAGTCCGGCGGCAGCATGTCGCCATGCTTGTGGTAGTACTCGCAGCTGGCAAAATCGAAATACTCAAAGTGTAGTGGGATGTTAAATCTCTGGGCAGCTGCCTCAAGGCAGCGAACCCCAAAAGGCATCACCTCCGTGCCGATGCCATCGCCCGGCACGACCGCGATATTGATTGTCTTACCAGCCATGGGCCTGCGTTGGGACGGACACGATATGAGCCGCAATATGCAAGACAGGTGGAACAGCTCTGCTTCTCTTGTTGTTTCATTCGGAGTTTCAATCTTTGGTGAAGATATGGAGGTTGATAAGGCGTCCGGTATATATCAGGCTTGAGTGCACACCCCCGTCGGCTAAAGAAAAGGCCGAGCTTACAAAGTGCTCGCCGCATCCATAGCCAGCCCCAGTCTTTCGAGAAATGAAGTCAAGCGTTGTTTTTTGGTTGCATTTGCATGTGACACACCTGCAGCGCAGCCGACTTTGGCCCAAGAATTAAGTTGAGGGCATTCAAGATGTCGGATCCTCAGCACATCGAATACGGCGACGTCAATTCTTGTGTTCACTATATAGATTTACAATGTCACACGCCTTATGCAAAGAACTCGAGGACATTGGCAACAACATCGTGAGGCACTTCCTCCGGAATGTAGTGGCCCGAGTCTACACTCTGTCCCGTAACACGCACCGCGGCGTCAGTGACCGCCTGCCACTCATTAAGTGCATCGAAGCACTTTTCTATGACACCGTGCTTACCCCATAACACCATCAATGGGCATTGAATCTTCCTGCCGTTACTCAGATCCAACCTGGACTCGTCCAGGTCGAGGGTCGCGCTCGCTCGGTAGTCATTGCACATGGCCCGTACCGCGGCAGGGTCCTCCAGGACTTTGACGTACGACTCGAAGCAGTCTTTGTCAAACAAGGCTAGGCCTTGTTGCTGCCGTCCGCCCATGAACATCTCGGCAAACTTCCGCGGGCAAGCCGATATGAGCGTCTCAGGCAACGGTGGCTTTTGGATTAGGAAGAACCAGTGATAATAGGCCTCGGCAAAGGCAAAATCGGTCTTTGTATACATGGCCAACGTCGGGCATATGTCCAGGAACATCGCCTTCTTCACCCGCGCTGGATAGTCTACGCATAGCTTGTGCGCGACGCGAGCGCCTCGATCGTGGGCGCAGACGAAAAAGGACGAATTGAAGCCGAGAGAATCCATGACGGCCAAGCAATCGCGGGCCATGACGCTCTTGGCATACGCCGCTGGGCCGTCGGGTTTCGACGACTTCCCGTAGCCACGGAGATCGAACATAACAACCGTGTATTTGCTTGTCAATTGTGGTGCCACGCGGTGCCATATGTGAAGCGTCTGCGGGAAGCCGTGGAGTAGCAGCAGAGGTGGTCGTGCAGATGAGGCGGCATCGCCACTCTTCAGTCCATGGATGGACACAACAGGGTCATCCTGCGTGGTGATTGCGAAGGGCTCAAATTCGCTGAACATCATATACGAGCAGCTGATTTACAGGTGATGGAGGAAAGATTGTCCTGATGTTGGCAGCTGTGAGCTGGTGGTGTAAGCCGAGCAAGCCGAGCTACAGGACTAGCGCCGATGACATTTCTCGCTTGAAGTTTTAGCCTAAGTCGGCAACACCCTTCGCTAACGCCCTTTAAGTTCGGTAGATTAATTAGCCGACCCGCCCGTAACCCTGGTATCTTTGAAGGATGTCGACTTGACATCATCTCAAGCTCACAAACCGCTCCCGTTTTTTTGGGACAGCCGGAAACCCTGGGCGCCTGCGGTAAGTGTTGCCGTGCGCCCGTGAACGCTCTGCTCGCGCTCATCAATAGGACTGACCCAGGAAACAGACGCCCAGATAAACTGGCGATTGAGGCCAATCTCTCCAACTCATGGGGGCCTGTCGAGGCAGAGCTGCCTGCAATGGCTGTCGTGCGCAGAAGTTAAAGGTGAGAGAACAATTGGTATGCCATACGCGGACTGAAATGCTAATTCTTCCAGTGTGACGAAGCGAAGTAAGTAGCTGCATCCCTGTCCTGTTCAACATGACCAACAGATAGTAGGCCCGTTTGCTCGCGATGTCAGAATCTCGGCCGGATATGTGTATGGCCGACCTTGCGAAAACGGTGGGTACTGCCGATGCTTGTCCTGGCCGGCATAACGCTGACTGCCTTGCTCGATTGCAGGGGACTGGCCAAGGGCTACGTTGAGGCCCTGGAGCACCGCCTAGCAGCCACTGAGCAAGTCCTTCTGAATCTCCTGTCGGTAGTAGGCGACGATGCTGTCGAGTCTGCCTTTAGAGGCGGGAGCATGCTCCGCGACGGAGCCTCTGGAGCCACCACTATCGTTCATGCAGGCATCGCCAGCCGTGCAGAAGTCCAGAAGAGCGACGTGCTTGCCACCTGGCAGCAATTTCCGCTAGAAACGGCGGAACATGTCAGGAAATGGGCCAATTACGCCCGCCGACCCGCAGGAGGGCCATTAGCAGAGGGCTCATATGGCGCTTCGGCTCCCCCAACGCTGCCAGCAACCTTCGACAATATGGACGAATTTGGAGACTCGGCAGTGAACAATGACCTCTCTGGCGCAGAAGAAGAAACTCTATACTCAACGCCATCTCCGGGGCGCCAATTACAGTTAGACCAATCGCGCGGCCTGCATCAGTCGGCAACTGAACTGTCCGATCAGCAGAGCGCTGAAGACGACTCACAACACTTTGCGCTGCCACTCGACTTTAGAAATCAGTATCTTTGGTAGAGTAAATTCCAGGATACCAAGCGCGATTTGATCGCAGGCTATTTCGTATGCCCCTAGGAACCGAATCGCTAGGAGCTGAAGTGATTCCCGAAACTCTGGACATAGGCATCCCACCCATCATGGCTATTCAGCAATCCAGGCGTGAGGTTTGCAGACGGGATGTCTTCGAAGCCGTTCTGGTGAGCAAATTGGCCGGTATCAAATCCGAAATCTGGTCCAGTGTACTCCAAAACCGGCTGCCAGTATGAAATTTCCGAAGTGTCCGGCGCAGCCGGGGCATGCCAGTGATGGCCCAGGTTTGGCGGAGGCTCGTGAGCATCTCCGGTATGCTTTCGCCGCTTGCTGCTGCTGTTCTCTCTTGCTTCAGCCATACGTGCTGACCGCGGCAGATCTGTTCCCGGATCCTCGGAACGCACTTCGACGCTTGCGTCTGATGCAGCGGGAGACGGGCAGGTTGTTGGCCTTTTCGTCGAGCTCCACGTCAACCGGGTACGTAGAATCTGCAGAGCCGCGTGGCAGCGACGCGCGCTGGTCCAGTTCCGACTCATGCAGGCCAACAATTCGAGACAATGGTCCAGATCTCCAGCAGGCTCCTTGTGCGCAGTGGAGTGGTCTGCAGGCCCTTCGAGAAAGGACGGGTCGGCCCACGTCGTAGCTCTCTCTAGGGGTATCTGCTTCAGGAGAGCTGCGAAAGCAATGGTCAGGCCAGCCATCCATGATGCCGAGAGAGTGCCAGGCCAAGCCCTCAGGAACGGATGACGTTCTAAGACGGGTCGGAGATTGCGTACAATAGAACAGCTTGCAACGACAGCCGACTGCAGGCTCGAACGAAACTCTGCCCTATGGGTAGGCAGGGATAGAAAAGGGCGATTCATGAACAAAATGAGATATTGATACAGCATGGCAAAGTACGGGCTCAGCCCGGGCTTGGAGGAGGCCGTGGTGTCTTGAAGCGCCAAGGGCAGGCCATTCCACCAAGAATGAACTCGGGACGTCAGCTCCAAGATCTTGTCCCACGTAACTGATCGACTGTGTATGGACCTGTGGAAAAGGTCGAGAGCTGCCCCGAGGAGTCGTGAGTATGTGACAAGGTGACCCTGGACGGACTCTGGGGAAAGCCCGTTTGGCAAACTCAGTGAGCCACGGTCGGGTTGGGTGCTTTCGTGGTCCACGAAATGCCTCTCGTCGCTCGACCCCTGCTCCGGCTCGGGCCACCTGACAGGCTGATGCAGCTCCGGCTGACCAGGGACGCAGACGTCAATCTCGTCATCCACCAAGGCCACTGGGTGGCCCAGTGCCTGACTGAGATGGCGGTCCAGGACGTAGGCGCACCAGAAGATCCTCTGGCGGATATCGCACATGGGGCGCGTCATCTGGACGTAGCGATGCGGACATCGATGGAAGCCGGCATGATACAGCGTCCGCGTCAAGGCGCCATGGACGGTCGATGCGGCTCTCAGCGACATCATGACCGTCAGGTAGAGCTCTACGGCCAGCAGGGCTTGTAGCGAAGCCGTGTCGTGGCGGCTGGAGATGTAGCCCACAAGATTGGTGAGCGAGGCGACCGACTGGATGCGGGACGAGGGCTCCAGCACATGCTGGGCTTGGCTGCACGCTGCAATGTTGAACAGGCACTGGAAGGTGACAGCTCGACACAGCCTGCCTCGAGGGCTCGCGCTGGCGGCCTGGTCCGCATCGCGGCCGTGGCGATGGCCTTGGTGCTGGCCCTGGCCGACCCCCGGGGGGCCGAAGAAGTCATCCATCTGCTCGAACAGGGTCGGCCCATGAAGAAACGGGAACAGGGGGTGCCAGTTCTGGAAGTACAGCATGACGAGCTTCCTGGCCGCGGCGGGAGACGGGGCGACGCCTAGGCCAGGGGCCGAAATGCCGTACGACGATGGCTCAGCGCGCAACGGGACCTCGGCAAACGGCACATCGTCGTCGCCATAGCCGCTGTCGTCTGGCGCTCCCTGCGAAGGCTCTGCCCCAGCGAGGAAGTTGTGCGCAGTGGCCGGGCACGGAACGGCCGTGGGATCGTCATCCTGGTCTGCCGCAGAGGACGACGGCGCCGATGAGCGGGATGACGCAAAGGCTCGGAAGACGGTGTTTACATAAAACGCACCGCTCGCGCTGCCGATGAACTCGCTCTTGTCCGCCTCTAGGGCCAGGAAAGATCCAATCTCGATGGATGGGATGCTGCCACCGAACCCTGCCGACATGGTGGCGGCTGTGAAGGCAGTTGATAGCTCAGAGCTGCCTTCACGGCGACTCGAGTTAATGAGTAAGGTATGGACGGAAAGAGTACAAGTGCGGTGGGAACTGTACAGGTATTGTACTATCGAGTTAAGCCACATCCAGCATGGTCCAAGCTTGCCTTTACCATACCTTACTCGCAGTAGGGGTCCTCTTCGGCAGTGGCCGATCCCTGCATTAGATCAGCGCGTTTCCTCATAGACGGAAGTGTTGTTGGAGCAAGCTTGACAAAGAGGCTACGGCACGCATCTGTACGGATAGGTAAGGCATGGATAGGATGCTTGCATTTCAGCTTGGGCAGCCGGCGCCGCCCCGCAATGCCGCCTACGGGGCGCCCAACACCCTCAGCGCCGACAACCATTGGAATGGTACCAACCTCATGAACAATCACTCGCAACCTCGGTGTGTATGCGCGTGCCTGCTAGTTTCAACAATCGCCGGACCCTCCGCAATGTGGCATCATGAACCGTGCGCCGACAAATGGTGCTGTTGCATGCGCCGAGAAGATCTCCATCCTTCACCTGCTTCACCAAGTTCCCATCCAGCCCCAGTCCAACCCTGTCGGCGACATAGGCACTCTTCTCTCGGATCGTCACTCTCTATCCTTCGAAAGAGAGCGGAATCTGTGTAGCACGCTTGCATTTCTTTCGAGTACCAAAGAGGACCCGGACAGTGTACCGGCACTCTGTCTACAACAAAGCGCAGATCGCCAGGCTCTACATGTTCTCGTCGCCGTGAATGTGGCAAAGAGCGGCGACGGGCATCAAGCTCTGCAAAAGATCAAAGCAGGCTTTGACGCTATATTCACGTTGCTTTCTCAACGCCTCCCGGGTGAGGGATTGAAGATATGCAATCTGACTAATAAAGCTTACGGTCTAAATAGAAGATGATGTCTTCGCTGCCGTCACCTCTATGTGCGCTGCGCGGATACGTGACCGTCTCCGTCTCGCCGACAGAAAGACTACAAAACAATCTATTGATCGGCTTTTACAGGATGCTATGAAAGCTATCCCCGCTGCCGGCGCGTTGTCGGCGAGGTCAAAGGAATTGATGACGAAAATCCATTCCTGGCGCCGACATCAGACGTTGGCCGAATTGCAAGAGGTAGTAAAAGGCGTCCATAATTTGTCACAGGTGGATCGACTAGGAGATATGCTTGGGTCAATTCCAAACCGGCAAATGGATCCTGGCTCAAGAAGAAGCCTCTTGAACATGATCAGGAAAGTCGCAAGGTATCGGGACGCCGCCAGATATCTTTGCCGAACTGCAAAGAAGTTTGACATTGCCAGGCGGATGGAGGTCCAGCTTGTCAGTCTGCCTCCCGAAGCCATTCAAGCGACGCCGATCGAGCAGACCGCCACAACTGCTGTGTCTACACTTGCCCAACTGCATTTGACCAAGAGACAGCGGAAAGACCTTAATCGAATCTGGCCACTTTTTGATGTTAATGAGGCGACCGCGGTTTCTCGGATTGTCCAGCAGAGGAACGAAACGATGTTGAGAGGCAAAGTTCATGCCGAGGTACAGCTCATATTTTACTGCGAGATGACGCGGACCCAACTGTTTCCGCGAGTCATCTGTTCGAGCAAAGACGCCTGTTTTCTCTGCAACGCATTCATTGCCAGTCATGGAAAGTTCTACGCACCGCGGTCTCACGGCAGACTCTATCCGGGCTGGCGTCTACCCTCTGTTCCCCAACTGAGTCATTTGAACAGATTGTTCTTTCAGAGGTTGGATAATATTCTCCAAGAAAGCGTCAGTACTATAATTTTGAGGCAGAAAAGAACGCTATACCCATATCCCAATGAGAGCACGGCGCCAACGCTCACGATGTCGAAATCGACCCTGGTCAGCTTGAAAGGCAGCGTCGGTACCACTGGGCAAGCTACTAGTGGCGCTCAGGTAACGGGTATCACCTCGGAGGCGTCTCATTCCACTGCAGTTGGATATCAGGTACCCGTTGAGCAAGCTTCCATGATGCATCAAGGGACGAACAAAAGCGAGGATACTCCCTCGCCGTTGATCAAGCCAGTCTTACAGTCTCTAGTTCTGCTCCCTCGCGGTGAAACAGTGGCGGTGGCCGTCGAAGCAAACGATGCATCTGGGCTGTATGAAGCGTGGCCAATCAGGATGCATATCGATTACTCGGCTCAGGCTCAGCTGGGTCTCAACAGCCGGAAAACTCTGCTCTGCAGTCTTGAATGGCTACGAGAGGAAGATGCAGAGGCTGTGAGGCAAACAGAGCCCGAAAGCATTATCGATGCAGATCTCGTCGAGGATTGTGTCGACGTGATACCGAATGAATTGAACGAAGTCTATATCAGCGCGCGGGGCACCTTGCTTCGAATTAGCATAGCTTAGCAAAATTGTCCAGCCATCGGTGGGAGAGGGTAGTAATTAAAATGCCGGTCTCCATCGCCTTTGGTAGATTCGTTTGCAGCACTGCCCTTATGTTCCCCCACGAGAGATCTTGCAAAGAGACCAACTGAACAGATTCCTGGCGTGCTAACTAATGGTACGTGCCCGAAGCAGTGTTATTATTTCCAAAGACCTGCCTTCTCGCCAAACTCACTCTCCCACCCCATTTGCGAAGCAATACTGTAGTTCGCTCTGCATCGATGTGTCGTCAGTTCCGCCCTCAAGAACGATTGACTTTACATTTCTATGCGGAAACCTGGGCAAGCCATCGAGGAATTTCATTCATGCTGTCACCAACCAAGCACACTCGGGCACAATCCTAAATAGAATAACAAGTTAACCACAATTAACCCATAACTGTGTGACATGTCAACAAAGTATTCGGACGAAGCACTGATTCCCATATCCCACATCACCGACAGCCTTGCTGAATGCCTTGCATAATCGGAAATTGGGTTGTCCAATCATGCGGCCCATTGCGCAATTAGACGGGCGGTGCAGGCACAAACCAACGCAAAAATGATCCCTCACGCAACCCCGCTCGATATCATCGCAACGCGCTTTTCCCATCGCAACAATACTCGTCCCAAAATGAACTTCGGTTTCACTGTTGGAGAATTCATGGACTTGGTTCAGTTGGCGAACAAACTACGCAAAGACTTTGTCGGCGCTCCCACCCAGTTAAAAGCTTTGTCAGATGAGTATGTCCACGAGACCAGTTTCCATCCACTGCTGAAGTATGTGCCGTTAGGGTGAGAAGCCTTTCGATCATCATTCAAGACGTCGATGTTGCGTTTCCGGAGTGGGATATTTGCGATCAGGACCAACAGAACCTCGGCTCTGTATTAGTGGGCTGCCGTAATGTCCTGTCCGCTCTTGATAAAGCCCTTGAGAAGAACTTTGGCATAGACACGAGCGGTGGAGGTGCGAACATCCGGGTCAAGCGAGTTTGGAATAAGATACAATGGCAGCCAAACGATGTGTCTGACCTTCGAGGGCGTCTCATCTCGAACATCACAATGCTCAATGCCTTTCTCGGGCGAATGTCTAGGTATGTTTCCGAAGTTGTCGTTCGATGAGGTACAATTATATTTACACCAACAGTGGTATAGCCATCGAGACGAAAAAGGGGGTGGATCAACTGAACCAGAGGCAAGCTTTCCAGGATCAGCGAGACATTTTGAATTGGCTCACGCCGATCGACTACTCTGCACAGCAGCATGACTATTTCAGCCGACGACAAGCCGGAACAGGCCAGTGGCTTTTGAGCTCCTCAGAGTACAAAGAATGGCTACGGGGGTCTGAGCAGACATTGTTCTGTCCCGGTATCCCCGGAGCTGGAAAAACCATACTTTCGGCCATAGTTGTGGATGACCTCAAAACAAGGTTCCGCACAGAGCCAAGTATCGGCATTGCTTATATTTACTGCAACTTCCGGCAGCAGAGCGAGCAGACAATCTCTCACCTTCTGGCTTCTCTGCTAAGACAACTCATTGAGAGCGAACCTCATCCCGGGAAGACCATTGCCGACCTCTCGGACAGGCACGACAAGAGGAGTGATCGCCCACAGCTGAATGACATCGTGAGATATTTGTATGCAGTGTCAGGTGCATATTCCAGAATCTTCATCATCATTGATGCTCTCGACGAGTGCTCAAATTCCGATGGGTGTCGACAAAGGCTTCTGTCCGAACTTTTCCGTCTCCAAACTGATTTCAACGTGAACATACTCGTAACCTCAAGGTTCACTCAGGATATTGAAAAACCAAATAATAGCACAATGCTGGAGATACGTGCTCATGACGCCGATGTGCAATGTTATACTGTCGAACAACTTTCAAGACATCCGGTATTTACCAGATGTCAGCATCCGTTGCAGCAGGAAATTGTCACAAGGATCGTTGAAGCTGCCAATGGAATGTGAGTCAACGCTTCTCTGACCAGTTCCAAGGTTCTAATACTAATAGGTTTCTTCTTGCGCAACTCCATGTTGACGAACTGAGAGGCAAGAGATCGATCAAGGCACTTCGAACTGCCTCGCAGGGCTTAGCTACAGGCTTCGAAGCTTACGACAAAGCATATGATAACGCTATGGAGAGAATAGCTTGCCAATCCAAAGATGAAGAGGATTTGGCCAAGCACGCCTTGATGTGGATAGCTTTCTCGAGGCTGCCACTGACAACATCCGAGCTTCAACATGCTCTTGCAGTAGAAGTCGATGAAAGAAACTTTGACGAGGAAAGCATGGCAGAGATCGGAGACATCGTTTCTGCATGTGCTGGTCTGGTCACAGTTGCTACAGAAAGCAAGATCATTCGTTTAGCACACTACACAACGCAGAAATACCTTGAACGAACGCGAGACCGTTGGTTCTCAGACGTCAACACTCAGATTGCGACCATCTGCATAACATACCTCTCGTACTCAGCTTTTTGCAATGGACCATGCCGCACAAATGAGGAGCTGGATGAGCGTTTACGATCCTACCCCTTCTATGCCCATGCAGCGCGCCATTGGGGTGACTATGTCCGTGATACTACGAACTCACAAGTTTCTAAGAAGGTATTGGACTTTGCTACCAGCAACGCGCATATGCAGGCGTCAGCCCAGGTCCTGTTTAGGCACTATGCCCATAGACCTGTCCAGGAAACCGGCAGTTTCTCCAGACGATTGACTGCTCTTCACTTGACGATTTACTTCGGGCTTGAAGAGCTCTCTCAAATTTTACTCCCTCGAGGCCCCGATCGAGATGTTAAAGACTTCTCCGGCCGAAAGTTCTTGTCGTGGGCTGCTGAATATGGGTCAACCAACATGATTCATCTACTTCTTCGAACAGATTCCGTTGACCTAAATTTGAGAGACCACCTGGGCAGAACACCATTATCTTGGGCGGCCCAGGCCGGAAACACAGCTACTGTTGACCTGCTTCTCACTGAGGGCGCCGAGCCTGATCTTGGGGACAACCGTGGCCGCACACCCCTGTCATATGCTGCTCTAGGAGGTCATGAAACAGTGGTTCGCCGGCTTCTCCTGGAAAACGTCAACGTGAACTCGAAATTTAACAATCTTGGGCCAAATTCGACTTTTACAATATATGCTGTTCGAATGAATGGCCAGCTAAACATGCACATGCTTTTCGGCGAGTCTCCTAAGGTGTATATTCACAAAGGCATCGACTTATACTCAGGAGATTCGGAGCATTTTTTGAAAGTTAGTGATCTGATCGATAAGATGGGCCCTAACGGATGGGGTGGGCTCACATCCGGCAGTACGCCACTTTTTACATCCGTTGATCCCGTGCTAGGTACGGTGGAGCTGGAGCTCGTCCAGGGCATCCGCAACTCAGCAGAGTATGGCGAAACTCCATTGCACCTGGCCGCTTGGCGCGGACATACCAGTGTCGTTAAGATACTGCTCGAAACGGGCGGGCCTTGCCTCATACTAGAAACGAGTTTGGCATGACTCAATTGATGGCTGCCGCTGTGGAAGGAAGACCAGAAGTGGTCAAAGTACTCTTATCCACAGGAGCTGTGGACACGAGATCCGTCAATATTCAGGGCAAGACTGCGTTGTCGCTTGCGATTAAAAGAGGACACCACGAAATAGTTAAGCTCATCGCTGAATACGAAAGCAAGACTCAACCGCCAGAGGTCTGAGTCAACTTTAAGTATTAGGGAAATAGTATCGACAGCGTCAGGTATCGAATATCAAGACTCTTCTGCGGTATTCCAAAGTACGAACTCAGGTTCAGATGTCTCGTCTTCGCCAATCAGTCCACCTGCTGGGTGGTGGTTAGTTTTGCATCGGAAGCTACAGAGTTGAAGAGTGTTTGCGTATAGGAAAGCGAACAGCGACGTCGCTCTCGACTGCACGAGGTCATCCAATTGTGCAACATCATCAAGCCCGCAATTGCGTGGCAGCTGGGTATGATGGCAAGACGGTTCGGGTATAAAGAGAGTACACGAAGGAGGGTTATTACGTTGCTTCATGGATGAAGGCCTACACAATTGGCAATCCACTGATTGTGTCGGCTTGCATATTGGGTGGCGCCCCAGCGGTCGTAGCTGCCAAAGACCGCGAAGGAAGACGCCGATATGGGCAGCCATAGTCGAGGCACTTGGCCATGATTCCAGTAACAATGTGTGCGTACGGGCTTTCTTAAGGCTTACTGGAATCCCGAAAGCGCTGTCTGTCTTGGTGTACCCTTCGTGGCTCTCTCTTGAGACCTTCCAATCACGTGATAGGCTCCCTGCCGCCCCGCCAGCTACACAGCCCTTACTAGAATAGGCATCGCGCCTGGAGTCGCAACGCTGACGTCGGACGGCATCGCGCGAGCCTGGCGAACCTAACAAGCCAGCCATTCTTACGATGGCATACTCCTTCGAGTGACCATGGCCTCGCGACCCGTGTCGAAAAATGGAGGGCAGAGGAATCTCGTCACTTATGGAGGTGCGTCGCGTCGCATGCTCCTGAACCCCAAAGCGGCCCAAGAGCAGGACGCGACCAGCGCTGCTTTACCCGCGAAGTCATACGGCCACGCCGCGAACCAAGCATCCAATCCCTCGTCGATCACAAATGGCTCGCCTCGAATGCCGCAGCCTGGCCCTGAAGGGACGCTCACCGAGGGCAGGGGACATGCTGCGGAACAGCTTAGCGACCGTAAGCGGAAAAGAAACGACTCAGCCGCGGTTCCCATGAAGCCTGCGCCGCGTAACAGAGCGCACCTCGGCAACGATCCGAAGGCCGCCATCGACGCGTCGCAACAGTTAATCGACACGGCGCCTCGCGGTGGCAACGATGTCGGCAGGCAGGCGAACAAGACTGGCGCTGCGACGCGCAATGCGCCACCAACCTCAACGGCTGCGGCCAGGGACGAGGCTGGGACAAACACCGGCGAGAAACGAGGGTCGACCGTCCCGGCGTATAATACGCCATCAACAGCCCGACGCCGTAGGTTGATTGATGCCCTTGCGGCTCAAAGAGCTACAAGCCCAGACAAGGAGTCGAAATACACCGATGATGAGGTCGGCGGCTCGACAGGCGAAGAAGTGAGCCCTTCTTTTCTGCGACGAAGTACGCCTAGTCACGACGCGCGGGCGCGAGCAGCAGATCGCCGGGGTGCGACGCCGACGAGCAGGAAAATCAAGTTCACATACAGTCAGTCCAGGAGCACTTTGAGCGAACCGCAAACGCCGCGCGACACGAGCATGGCCGGCTTCGACGCAGACATCGATGCAGCGCTCTCCGATGCGCAACCGCTTTCCAGTCCCGCGGCGCCTGCTTCGGCTGACGAAGGTTCGGATGGTGACGACGACGACGGCAAATTTAAGCCGGCAATCAAGAGCGTCCATGAGCTCCGTCGTGCTGGCGCAAACGATAGAGTTTCTGATGAGATGGATGATTTGTTGGCCAGGATCGGGAACCCTGGTACTGGCTCTCTGACAATGAGGAGGAACGCTCTCTGTGAGCTGGCGTACCGGTTACGAAAAGAGAGCTTTGCTCGCCAATTTCGCGACCATGCTTCCCGTGATAAAGTCGCCAGGGGCATAGGCCGGGAGGAAGACGTGATCAACAGTTTCGCGCTGGCAGCGGCTCTCGTTATCTTCCTCACCTCTGGCCCTGCACCTCATTTGCTCAATCAGCTTTGCAAGGAAGGGCTGGGCCAGTTACTTGGCCGGCTTTTGAGGGTAGATGAGGACATCGATGCAGTTGCGGCACAGAGACAAACAAACCTGCCGCGAACGACGCGAGCGTCTTTACACAACGTGAAGGGTACGTTGGTACAATTGCCCATCTGGCACGGGTTGGATCCTGCACATCTTTCGCCACGTACGCTTGGCCTACAGCTGCTGGAGTCGGTTTCGCGGTGTTCGGAGGGAGAACTTCTGGAGCAGATGGTCGTAGAGCTGGGACCAGACCTTGTGTCTGTTACTGCCGAGTGTGCAGAGGCGGGAGACGACACCTATGCCGACGTTGACTGCGCCCTCGTCATCTTTGCTCTCGAAGTGCTATCGAGCGCTGGAATCACACCGGAAGTCAGCGGACAGGGGGCTTGGACGGCTGGACACCCTGGCAGCATAGCCAAGTTCCTCGAAACAGCACTACGGCAGCGGCCGGAAAACCGAGGGGAACTGGCATCAGCAACGTTGAAGCTGGCCATCAACACCACGAACACGGCAAGCGGAGCTGCAGCCTTCGACAACACCGAGCTCCTGTCACTTCTCACGAATCAGATTGTAGAAGGCTTCAGACGGGTGCACGACGCCATTAACCGCGACGGGCAGCTGCATAACGATCTATACGACGGTCTGTTGCTTATCCTCGGCGTAATGATCAACATTGTGGAACACTGCCGGTCGGCGCGATCGTCCGTATTGGATGGTGCGTTGGACGAGCTGGTGACCCTCTGGCACGGAAACCAGCTGGATGCAGGTGAGGTACGTGTCGATGGCCGTCCGTGATGCTCATTTCTTCCGGTCCCTTTGCTGACGTGTCTGAGCAGGCCGACTCGGTGGACAAGTCCAAGGTCAGCGTCGCCGTCGGCTACCTGGCAGTGCTTCTCGGCTATCTGTGCTTGACAGCGGCCGGGCGGGAGCGGATGGACGCGCGTGTTGGCGATGGCGAGGGCATCCGCAGCCTGGTCGGGTCCATACGAGATTTCATCGCCATGTACAAGACTGTTGACAGCAAGGTGCACGAGCTAGAAGCGCTCGTGGGCGAGCTTCGCCGGCACGCACGGCGCGTGTGAAAGGAGGAGTCGAGCGAGAGAGGGAGCGACCAGAGGGGGGCTCGCCAGCCGCTCACGGCGTGGCTATGTGTGACGTGGCATGTACGGCGCATAGAGTTTTCAAACGGCTTCATGGATACCTTGGGTAGGCAGGCAATTGTTGGTACAGGAAGGGCACCGGATAAGGAGCATGGAATGTCGGGGATATTAGGAATCCTTGGGTTGACGCTTGGCCAGCCGCTTCAACATATGGCATCGTGATACCTCGGCTCTGTGAGCAGGCACTCAATGCCATGCCGCACGTGGCCATATGGACATGCTGCACTCCAAGCACCTCCAAGATACCGCGGCAAATGGCATCTCGTGCAATGGCGCAGTGTCGTCGATAAATCTCGCACAACTACGAGTAAGGTACGGCGGCGTCACTCGCAGGCCAAGACTCGGCGCAACTCCACTGCCGTAGGCGGAGTTAGGTAAGGGTGCCTTATTAGCCTCCGACCCGCCGCCCTCCACCACGACGATTGCACCACCCACGCCTTGACATCATCGCAGCCGGCAGACGTACCCCAAAAACCGCGCGCGTCCGACTCACCAGCGTAGCGCATTGCCCTCTACCCACGGCGAGACGACTCTATTGACCTGCCGAATCTGAAGGCAGCCGCAGTCGTCGTCGTCCAACCCCATCTCATCCACCACCACCCCGCGCGTCGGCTACTCGGGTCACCGCCAAGCGCCCCAGATGTCTTCCCCCAAGCAGAGAAAGGTTGCCATCGTCGGCAGCAGGTCCGTCGGTAAGAAGAGACGGCCTCCCTCACCTGTGTCCGCTTCCTGCGATGCCGCACAGACAAGGCGCACATCGGCGGGGGTTGCGGCAAGACCAGATGGAAGAGACGCATACTAACAAACATGCCCCGGCACAGGCAAATCGTCGCTGGCGGTGCAGTTCGTCGACGGGCACTTTGTCGACAGCTACTACCCGACTATTGAAAATACCTTCAGCAAGACGATCCGGTACAAGGGACAGGACTTTGCGACCGAGATTGTCGATACGGCCGGCCAGGACGAATATAGCATCCTCAACTCGAAGCACTTTATCGGCATCCATGGCTACATGCTAGTCTACTCGGTCTCGTCGCTGCCGTCGTTTGAGATGGTGCAGGTCATTCGCGAGAAGATCCTCAACCACTTAGTAAGCGCTGTCCAGGCCGTCATTCATCTCCCTTCCTAACGGGACGCGTGCTCGCAGGGAACCGAGTCGGTGCCCATTGTCATCGTGGGCAACAAGAGCGACCTGCGGCCAGAGCAGCGCCAGGTCAGCCCCGAGGAGGGCAAGAAGCTCGCAGAAAAGTTCCAGTGCGGCTGGACCGAGGCCAGCGCGCGCTACAACGAGAACGTCGGGCGTGGGTTTGAGCTGCTGATTGCTCAGATCGAGAAGTCGCAAAACCCGGGGGAGGCGCCCGCGAAGGGCAACTGCCTGGTGATGTAGGTGACGGTCCATGGCTGAAGAGACGGATCGCGGAGCTGCGGGCAGCTAGATGTGCGCCGCGTTGGGTCGGTTCGTGTCGGGGCTGCGTCTACGAACATCCTTCATGATGTAACATGTATGTTTTGGCGCTTGATCAAGTATCTGGGAGGGATGGAATGGCTGGATATGCTCGACCTAGGTATTTACTGACTTTAGACGGGAAAGACACACATAGATTCAAAGGAAACGGCGATGCCATGATGTGCAGTGCGATGTGCTGTGCGCTGTTGATGGTGACTCTTTTGAGTCTCGAACATGTCATGTCGCCTGACTGCCCCGCCACGCCGCCAGCGTCTACCCGAGTCGTCTACCCCGCCACGGCCGCGCCCCCACCACAAGGCACACCACCACCACCGCCCTGGCAAAGCCAATGGCTCGGGCTCGTAGATTTTCTCCTGCATCTGTCGACTCACACCCGCCTGCCTGTGACTCAACCCGCCCGAGCAGTATAAGGACCGCGACTACAACTGCTCAACGGCCCTTCTCCTATCATTCCATCGAAACGAAGTCAAGGCTAGTAAGCGCGCAGCGTCCATCGTCGATCTCTCGGCGCCCCGCAATCGACTCGAACAAACGAACCCGAAGACGACACCGCAACAAAACAGGCAGCGCCAAGGCCAGGGTGAAGCTCAGGCACTAGCACGATGCTCGACGTCAACGACTTCATAAAGGAGCGCGGTGGCGACCCGGAGAAGATCCGCGAGTCTCAGCGCCGCCGGCACGCAAACGTCGAGATCGTCGACGAGATCATTGCCCTCTTTGACGACCACCGCAAGAGTGCGCCTGCGCCCTTCTCCCCGGCTACAACTCCCTTGTCTCATAACCCTTCTCGGCTAACCTCTGTCCTTTCGCGGTGCAGCTCAGTACAGCGCCACCCAGATCAACACCAAGATCAACGATGTCCAGAAGCAGATCGGGGCCAAGAAGAAGGTACACCGGAGTTCATTCCGCCGACCCTACCTACCCCGATTGCCGGACTATTATGCTGACCACGGCGAAATTCGGGTTTGTTTAGGCCAAGGAGAATGCCGATGACCTGCTTCAGCAGAAGATTGAGCTCGAAAAGGAGAAGAAGAGCCTGGTAGAGTCCGCCGCGGAGAAGGATGCACTTCTCAAGCGCAAGGTCAAGACGATCGGCAACATCGTGCACGAGTCCGTCCCTGTCAGCAACAACGAGGTATGTTCGAGGCTGGAGAAGGGTCGATCACAGATACGTCTGCTTCGTGGCTGGCGAGGGGGCTCTTTGGCTGACGTCGCTGCTGCTGGTAGGACGACAACGCGGTCCAGCGAACGTGGGCTCCTGAAGGCGTCACCGTGGAGAAGCGCAACGTCCTCTCTCACCACGAAGTCCTCCTGCGTCTCGACGGCTACGACCCCGACCGCGGCGTGAAGGTCGTGGGCCATCGCGGCTACTTCCTGCGCCAGTGGGGTGTCTTCCTCAACCAGGCCCTCATCAACTACGGCCTCGAGTTCCTCACCCAGCGCGGCTACACGGCCCTCCAGGCGCCGCAATTCATGCTCAAGGAATACATGGCGAAGACGGCGCAGCTCGAGGACTTTGACGAGGAGCTCTACAAGGTGGTTGACGGCGACGCCAAGAACGACAAGTACCTCATCGCCACCTCTGAACAGCCAATCTCCGCCTTCCACGCCGACGAGTGGCTGATTGGGAAGGACCTGCCCATCAAGTGAGTCGGCATATTTGACAGCGAAGGGTGTGTGGCCTCGAAGTTTCTGACCGGCGTGTGTCGTGAATAGGTACGCCGGCTACAGCTCATGCTACCGACGTGAGGCCGGATCCCACGGCCGAGATGCCTGGGGCATTTACCGTGTCCACCAGTTCGAAAAGGTATGCTCCGCCATGACGGTCGATTCGCGAGTGCGCGTCTTCCCATCGATGCTGACTCGCGATGTAGGTTGAGCAGTTCCTCTTGACAGACCCCGAGAAGTCTTGGGAGGCGCTCGACGACATGGTCCATGTCTCCGAAGAGTTCTACAAGTCTCTTGGGCTTCCGTACCAAGTTGTCGCCATCGTCTCCGGCGCGTTGAACAACGCCGCCGCCAAGAAGCTTGATCTGGAGGCCTGGTTCCCCTTCCAGGGGGAGTACAAGGAGCTGGTCTCTTGCTCCAACTGCACCGACTACCAGTCTCGCGCCCTCGAGATCCGCTTCGGTGCCAAGAAGCAGACGGACACGAAGAAGACATACGTGCACTGCCTCAACGCGACGCTGTGCGCCACGACGAGAACCCTGTGCTGCGTCCTCGAGAACTACCAGACTGAAGAGGTGAGCGGCGCCCAGGACCGAGCACCTGGCTGTGTATTGGCAAGTACTGACTGTTTGCAGGGACTTCGCGTGCCTGAGCCCCTGCGGAAGTACCTCCCAGGAGCGCCGGAGTTCATCCCGTTCGCCAAGGAGTTGCCCAAGGAGACCACTTCCCAGAAATCTTTGCCTCAAAGACCCAAGGCTGCCAAATAAGTTGGTGTTTGTCTGTCCCCTGAGGCACATGGTTTGCGGCGCTGCCTCTTGAGCTCTGGACAAGGCCGGAAGCATGTAGATGAGCGTGTGGTATTGCAAACTCGAGGTGCATCTGAGCTAGACTAGAGACAAAATTATAAACGATTGGCCTCTTAACTTTTTTTTTGGCGTCATTAGACCTAGGCTACATACTGTTAGCAGTTTGTAGAAGCGACCGGCTACGAGTGACCGAAAGTTCTTCGACGTCGGGTTGCTGAGCATTGCCTCTGGTTGAGACGCTGCACGCAGGGTGAGGCTCGGCAGATGTGGCTGAGAATTTCGCGTCTACCAGGAGTCATCGCCCGCTCATATGACATCCCTACCCAGCCCATCTCAGAGCCACCCTCACTCGCCCTCATTTCCACTCTCAATCCCACCTCGAGGTGCATTCCCGACTGGGGCGTAGCGGCGACACCGGCCAAGGATGGAACCCTCGGCGCCATCCAGCCGCCGTGGGCCGCGGAAACGCAGCCTGCTGCGCGCCTGGCGAGCTCTCTTTGCAGACTACGTCGATGCGTCGCCGCCGAAACCGCAACGCAAGACTCACAGAGGAAAGGGCTATGCCCGGGCATCGGCGCGCAGCCAAGCCAACGCAGGCACCGCGCCGGGAGGGCAGCAGATCCCAGCAGGGCTCGGGGTTTGTGCTCCCCTTCCCCGAAGCTTGGCCCGGCAACGTCTGCTGACTCTGGATTTCAGACGCCTCATCTAGGGAAGTTCGCTCACGAAAAGGAGATGCCCGGCTGGCTAGTCAGGGTTTTGGATAAGCAAGGCCAGGTGTGCACTGGAGGTACGAAAGGGCCCTCGTAACGTCCGGCACGCGCTCCCTTCACGACGCGGTTCTGACAGACCTTGCGTTTGCGCAGGCGTCCTCCCAGTGCTCCAACAGCTTCTTGAGCAGTGTCCATCGACGAGACATGCCTACCTGTGCCATCCCTGCGTGCAGCACCTCTCCAAGCTACGGCGCGAAGGTGCGGACCCTTCTCCCTGCGTCGTTTTCCGAATCTTGGCTTTACGCACGATTCAGTCTCCATGGGCAGCAAGCCGTGCTAGATGTTGTGTGAAGCTAACCTGGCTCTCGAGAAAGGAGCATTCTGTGGCTACCGCAACATCCAGATGCTCGTCTCGTACCTTGTCGGAACCAGCTCCTGGCAACTCGGGGACACGTTTCCCAGCGTGTTTCAGATCCAAGATCTCATCGAGCACGCTTGGGACATGGGCTTCAACCCCCAGGGCCGCGTCGAGACCGGGGGCATCAGGGGGACGCGCAAGTTCATTGGAACCCCAGAGGTTCGTCCCCGAGTCCGCATCTCCGCGGCCAGCCGGTCGCGGCCCCATTCTTGTTCTATATCCACCGGCTCACCCCAACACTAGGCGCATGCCCTGTTCCGTAGCCTAGACGTCCCGTGAGTTTGTGCCTCTGCGAAGTTTACGGAGCCTCGCTAAGAAGCTTCGACTCCAGGTGCTCTGCCCAGGCCTTTCGCGGCGCGAAGCGCGGAGAAGCAACATCAAAACTGCTTGAAACTATTGAGCAGTACTTCGAGAACGGCTGGCAGGGGGACAGCAGCGCAAAGGTCCGCTCAACAGCGCTTCCACCCATATATCTGCAACACCACGGTACGTTGTTCGGTCCGCCAATAAAAACTCTGCGAGACGATGCTGATACAGTTGCAAGGGCACTCTGTCACCATAGTCGGCATTGAGAGACAACGGGACGATCAAGTAAACGTCCTGGTGTTTGATCCATCGCGCGGGGACTCTGTTTCTATTAAGAGGCTCATTGGCGAACAAGTTGACCAGGGTTTCGCCAGAGCTGGCCAACTGCTGGAGCCGTACCGCTGTGGCATCAAGTACCTAAGTAAGCATGACGAGTTTGAGATTCTCCGGTAAGCATCTCCAGACGCCATTTGTACGCTATATGGTGTTGCTAAGGCCGTCTAATGAGCAGTCTTTCGGACGCTACTATTGCCCCGTGAGCTTTATTGAGGAGGAACGGTAGAGCCTTCGGCGTTGTCCTTGAACCAGTCCTGCAGCTTTTTCAAGGCACGCGCGCGGTGCGAAATGACGTTCTTCTGCGCTCCGTCCATCTCGGCGAACCTAGCGAGCCAGGAATGTCAGAACAGTTTGGAACAGGCAACTCTTAGCTCCAGGAGCTCCGTGTCTCAGGTGCAGAATAGGCAGAAAGCCGGTGCAGCGGAGAGGGGAGGCTGGAGCGATTGGTCAAGGCACAGCGATAGAACACTTACGTTTGGCCTTCATACTCGAAGACGGGGTCCCAACCTATGCGGCAGCCAAGTCAGCGGGGCCTGAGGGAGAAGATTCATTGGCGTTGGCCGCGTCGACTTACCGAAGTTGGTTGGCCCCCGAGGAAGCACGATCTTGCCCTGGACGTGTAGGTGGTCAGTCGGCGATGCTCCGCTTCCTTGAGTGCCGCATAGGCACACCGGAATGCGGCCGTTTCGGGACAGGACATACCGGGCAGCGACCCTGGAAGAGGATGGGCTCGTGGCCAGGTCCGGCGCAGTAGCCAAAGGTGCAGACGGCCTCGGCGGATTTGTCCGTGTAGGCAGCGAGAAGGTTATTAAGGCCTTGGTGGCCGATTCCAGACAAGAACCATTTGCTTCAGGAGGCGGCGCGTGAGCATGCCTGTGAATGAGGTGCGGAGAAGAGCGGGAAGACCAACATGTACGGGCCGGGAAGGCCGCCGAGAGCATTGAAGCAAAGCGCCGTGTCCTCAACCAGGACGGGTCCTCCGACCTGCACCGTTCAGCGTCGTCTCCCAGCAAGCGTAACGCGTGCTTGCTTGCTTGCTTACCATGTCAGCGGCCCTGCGGCACTTGGACTGCGTCACCTCCTCGATGGAGCCCTGGACCTCGTCGACGTCGAGCGGGTTGCTGCGGACCTCAATGGCGGGCTCGAGGATGGCTTTGACCTCGCGCAGCTTGTTGGCGTTGCCGGTCACGAAGTTGACGCACGCCATTATGGCTTATACCTCTGCTGAGAGTATGTGTGGTGAGACTGGTTGGCCACCTCGCGGCGTTTTTCTAAACTCTCCCGTGGGAATCGCGAACCGACCCAATTGAGGTGTACCGTGATTCTCTGTGCAGAAGAGAGAATATGGACAGTCAGAAATGGGACTTCAATGTCTGGTAGTTTGCTGGTGATTCATAAATTAGATGTACGGGTCTCGTCAACTGCGCCTTGGGGATGTCCCAAAGTTGGGCGGTGGTGAATGACGGGCACGCCCCGCTAGTTGCATCCGCCTACCCTGGAGCCATAGTTCGTTGTCAATGAACAATTTCAAGTCATGGGCAGGGCAAGAAGTTGGCTTTGTGTCTATACATGTATAGCTCGCTGACTAGTCCCAGGGGTCATGAGTACGTCGTCTATTTCGTGCTGTATTTTCCCTTCTGCTCTCATGATTCAGATCCGCCATATAAATCCAACCATCTCAGCGCCCGTCACGACGCGTGATCCAGCTTCCACTGCTTCGTCCACGCCTCGATGCGGTCCAGATTGCTGTCCATCTCGTCGGACGTGTTGCTCGTCAGCTCGATGACCATCTCCTCGTCGTACGCATCCCGCGCCTCCTGCAGCAGCACCTCCATGATCTCCGAGTCCAGGTTCTCCTGCAGCTTGGCCTCGGCGTAGTTTCTGTTCGGTTTTCTCCGGTCAGCCAAGTCACAAGAGGGAACGAAAGCCCAGGACGGTCGCGCGAGGGGCGGGCGCATGGGTGGGAGATGCGGGATTCGTTCGCATACCTTGCCTTGAGCCGGTCGTAAAGAGTCGTCGAGTCCACGCGCAGCACGACCACCAGGTCGATCCAGCTGCGGGGGAACAGGTCGCACGCGTGCCAGTCGATGATGCAGCCCCCGGCCTCGACGTCTGCCTCGATGGCGTCTAGCAGCTGTGACATTTGTGTCAGCAAGTGGTGCTCGCGGGGGGCGCACATCGCCGTGCAATCTCATCTCATGCTTCCTCAGCTCTCACTCACCTTGTCCTCGTCGACGATCCAGCTCTGATACTCGTCGCTCCAGCCCTCATGGCACTCCTTGTCCTTGACAATCTGATTGACGGATACGTGCCGCAGGCCCGTTCTTTCGGCCAAGCTCTCGCAGTGTGTCGTCTTGCCTACACCCGGGGTGCCAGTGATGATGATGTTCGGTGACTGCCTCATCGTCGCAAGCTCTTCGCCTTTCAGCTTTTCTGGTAGGGTATCTGCTAAAGAAGAACTCAAGTTGAATCAAATGCAGGATAATGACGGTCAATGGCAGCTTATACGTTCATGAGGCCGACTCGCGAATGGATTGAAGGGCGGCAAAACTTGGGCCTTCCGGCTATGCGTCTACCGAGTCGCCCACAAATTCAAGGCCCACCAGCAAACGGGGTATTGCTCTAAGCCGAGCTTCGTTAAATGCTGCCTCAAGAGACGCCAAAGTGTTTTCCCATGGCCTGTTGTACAAAACAAGCAAGCATGCAGAAGCAAAAAGACCCTCATGACAAGCCGCAACGACAGACATATACACGTAGTACACGTAACCTTACATGACATGCAAAGCACAAATGGGCGCTCTCCTTCCCCGATATGTCGAGTCCACTGTGCTGTCCCCCCTCTGGCTCCTCCCTCCCCGCTATTCCTCCGTTACGTCCGCCTTCTTCTCTTCCGATGGTTGGTGTTTTCTCGTAGGTTCTTCCCATACGTGACTGTGTGATACATGTCGCGGCAAACCATCGTGTGTGAGCTCCTCCAAGATCCGCTCACGTCTCGAGCCCCGCTGCAGCAACAACCGAATACACGGATTTCTAAGCCGTCTAGGGCCCGTCAATGTGCCCTCTATCCCATGCGTGAAATTCGTCCGACCCTGAATGATTGGTCCTCGACTGGCTCTTCTAAGTGCTTGTAATGACATCACTGTTCTGCTTCGGCTTCGGCGTTCTCCTCATCCTCTTCGGTCAAGGTCTCTTGCCCGTTGAAGCCCTCGCCATCGACGTAGTCGAGCTTCTCTTGCTGCGCAATGGCTTGCGCTGAGACAATTTCAGCAAGACGCTTCAAGCGTGGTGTTTGAAGCCCTGCAAATTGTCCATGTCAGCCGCGGATCCTTGACCCCCTGGAAAGCTTGGTTCACTTACATGATGGCGTATATGTCTCGAGCGCTGTGATCGACCTGGGTTCGGCAATCTCGTATGGGCCACTGTCGTCCATGTCGACGGCTTGGAGGAGCAGAACGTCACTCTTCTCCGTCACCCGGGACGCCACTGCCTTCATAATCTCGCCGTTGATGGGTTGTTCGTAGTCGGCCACCAGGTACTGGTTCAGCAGCTTCTGGATCTGGTTGGGCGAGAGCATCCAGCAGATGTCCTGAATAATCTCAATGTCATTCAGTGTCGCCTTCTTGAGTTGGAGCAGCTTCGTCGCCTGCATCAGGTGCTCCAGCTGAAGCGTGCCTTCGGGCATGTCGTGGCTCTTGCACCATTCCTCGATACGCGTGATGTTGTAGTTGATCTGCAGGCCACGCTTCCAAGACAAGAAGTTGCGTCGCATCAGCAAATCGTTGAAAGCTGTCACGCCCACAAGGCGCAGGAGCTCAGTCACCGTCTGCGTGATGATCGAGTCCTCGAGGTAGAACGCCTTCATGGCGCGGAAGACGCTGTTGAGGAGGCTGAGCAGATTGTCCATGCTGTAAGCCGGCGCTGAGTTTGATTGCAGGAGCTTGCCCAGGAACCGGTTGCTCTCATTGGTGATGAAGCCAGGCAGCGACTGCGATTCGATGATGGCCGGGATGATCATCTTCTGCAACTTCTTCTTGAGCACCTTCATCCAAGTGTGGTAGATGTTGAACTCGAGGCTCTCCAGGTCATGCTTGACTATCTCCAGCAGACGGTCGTACTCGTAATTGTCGGTCTTCTGGGTCTCGTACCAATCCTCGGCCAAGAAGACAAACGAGAGCATCTCGTGCACGTTTGACAGCCAGAACGCGCCGGGGTTGATGGCCTCCTCACCGTCGTGCTGCATCACCTCCTGCTGGATTGACTGCATCACGTTGGCCAGGAAGCGCTCGGATTCCTTGACGAAGCCATTGTTCCACATCTCCGAGGTCACCAGGTTGATGAGGTACGACGGGAACAGTACCTCCTTGTCCGAGGGCGGGGGCGTCGTATTCGGCGACGGGATCTTGAGGTTGCGGATCAGGCCCATTGTCACCTCCTCATTGAGGCCGTCCTCGTCGGCGAGCAGGGTCTCTAGTTCCATCTCGATATTGTCAACACCGGGGATGTACGTAGTGCCAGACAGGTTCTGCCGATGAGCCGTGCCCGTCACCGCCATGGAGACGGGGCGAGGGTTGTATGCGGCGCTGGAGCGATCCAGTTCTCGTGGCTCCGCTCCTGCGCTCCTGCGCTTGGGTTTCTTGGACGAGACGAGGTTGATGAGGCCAGTGGCTGTCGACTGTGCGGCGACGCCATTCGTGAGCTCGCCATTCATTGGCGCACTCCTCTTGGCAACTTCCAGCGCGTCTCTCAGCGCGTCGAGTTCCTGTCGCAGACTGACGTTGTCCTTTTCCCGCTCGCCACTGGCCTGCTTCGCTGCCTCCAGTTCAGTGTTGGTGAGGCGAAGAGATTCCCGCAGCTCCCTCTCTTCCTCCTGCATGCGCTTGATGTTGGCCGTGGACTCGTCGAACGCCACCTGCAGCTTCTTCATCTCATCCTCCATTGCCTGGAGCTTGGCTACAGCGATGCCCGCCTGGTTGGCTTCCGTCTGCAGCTCCTTTGTCCGCGCCTCAAGGGCGTTGTGACGGGTCTTCCATGACTTGATTTGGCCTTCGTAGTTCTCCACCTGGGAGGCAAGGCTCTTGTTCTTCTCCTTCATGGACCCAAGGGACTGGGTCAACTCAACAACCTTGTTCTCAAGCTTGTACGAGATTTGCTTCAAATCACGAGCCTCCTCGCGGACCTTCTTGTACTCACGGCGAGCGGACTTGCCGCGCCACAGGGCCTGGACCAAGGTAACCTTCTTCCGGTACTGCCTCCATGTCTGCAGCTGTCTGCGAGACCGCCACGTTCTTTGAATGACAAGCGCAGCGTTGCCCATCCGCGTCTCCATGATCTGCTTTCTGCGCAGATAGCCCTTGGCGGCCGACTCGAACAGAACCATGTCCTTCCTGATGATGAGGAACTTCTTGCGCTGCTTCTGACCGCGCCACACACGCTGTATCGTGGTGGCGGCCTTGATGGTGCGCAGCTCCTGAGCTCGCCGCCTCGCAATGTAGGCTCGAGCGGCCGATTGGGTGAGAACAACAGACTCGCGAGCGGCCAAGTAGCGGCGTCGATAGAACTTGGCTCTAAGATTCTTCTGAATCAGGATGGCGCAGTCGTTGAGGCGATTCGTCCGGAGATTCTCCAGGAAGGCAAGCATGCCAGCCCGGAAGAAGATCTTGGTCAGGCCCAGCTGGTACTTGTCGAGTCCCTTGCCGGTGCTCGTGCCCAGGGCCTTGGTGAGAATGGCGTTGGCCATGTCCCGAATCTCCGAAGTCCATTGATCCGAGTGCACGAGCATGTAGTACCTGAGGGCAAACTCCTCGTACGTCCAGCGCGTCGGGTATCCCGCACAACTAATGCGGACAGTCTCCAGAACACCACAGGCACGGAGCTGGCTGAGAACCATCGGGCCCTCAAACTGCCAGGCCGCCTTGGCTTCGTTGGGCTTTATGCACCTGATGTAATGGACATCCGTGTTGTTGATTGTGTTCATGAGCTCGATCAACGACGACCGGAAGATTCCTCCCAGCGTTGGCTTCCTGTTGACGGCCACGCCGATCTTCCTGCCACCGGCTGGCTTCACGGCATTTGAGGATGCAGACGCGACATCCTTTTCCCGCACGGCAGACGCCGCCTCCAAAACTTGCTTCAAGAATGGATTGCTCGTGGCTCGCAGGACCGTCATGTGCTCATCCGGGACAGTGTCTCGGTTCTTCTCGATGAAACCCTCGGACTCGTACGTGACGTCGATAGCATAATGGCAGACGGTAAAGGCCGATTTCCCAAACCTCGGCTTCTTGTAAAAGGCGTGCGGCTTGTCGGAAACGTAGTTATGGTGGAGTTTCGTGACAAACTGCTCGTCCGATCCCATGGGAAGACGCGACTCCTCATCAAGCAGGGACAGGATGCCCAGCTTGCCCTCGATCAGGTCAATGCAGGGCTGGTTGTCCGAGAAGTCGATAAAAGTCCAGTCAATCTGCTCCCTCAGGTATTCCTCTTGCTCCAGCTTGAAGACGTGTTGGTTGAATTCCTGCTGCAGCTTCTCGTTGGCGTAGTTGATGCAAAACTGCTCGAACGAGTTCTTGGCGAAGTGCTCAAAGCCGTAGATATCCAAGACGCCAATAAAGGATGAGAAGCGGTTCAGCACCTCCTCCGTGGCCAGGCTGTGGTTGATGATCTCGACGAGCCAGTCAAACAGGCTCGAATAGATAAACTTGGCTACCGAGTCACGGACGACAATGGCCTGGGCCTGGCTCAAGTTGGAAGTGATTTTCTCGCCACGGGTAATCAGCTGCTTCTTGACGATCCACTTTGCAAACTCGGCTCCGTTGACCCCCAGAATGGCACAGGCCCTCTCAAGGGAAGGCTCCGTCGGCGCAAGCACGCTGTCGTTTCGAGAGGCAGTGATCTTGACATTACCCAAGTGCAGCAGGCCCGCTAGCAGCTTGAAAATGTCGGCCTGCTGGGCGTCAGACACGCCAATGGTGTGAAGGGACTTCTTGGTGGCCTCGAACTCGGCTTTGTCGTCTACGCCGTCGATTGTGGGACAGTCTCCCTGGTTCAGGTATTCAAATTGCTCGATCGGGAGGATGTCGAGGTCTTGCCGCTCCTTTTCGGATGCGCCGGCAACGAGCTGGTAGAAGATGTGGTAGTTGCGCTCCTTGAGCGGTTGAAAGACGAGTCGCGATCGCTCGAGCAGGTACGTTCGGATCTTGGCACCGATGATATTCGTATTCTCGTCGAACATGATCTCAATGTACTTGCCGAATCGGGACGAGTTGTCGTTGCGCGTCGTTTTTGCGTTGCCGAAAGCCTCCATGATCGGGTTGGTGGCTAGAATCTGCTCTTCGGTCTCGCTCATGGCCTCGAGCCCTCGCTTGGATCGAGCACCAGGATTTTCAGGGGACTCTCTGGTCGCGAAATACCTCATGATGTACTTTGCGCTGACGGTCTTGCCGGCACCAGACTCGCCGGACACGACAATCGTCTGGTTCTTGTTATCTCGAATCATGTCCCTGACGGCCTTGTCAGCACAGGGCTCTCGACGGAACTGGGAGTGGTGAGCACAAACATGAACGCCTCTTCGGCGATCGCGAACAGATGCGGTGCCTGCGTTGCTCTTTGCTTCCCAGCATAGACCTGGACCATGCCGGGAACATAGAGGGAGTCGACCCGTGCGAAGGGATTTGTCGCGATAAGGACGATGCCACTGTATGTGTAGATTTCCTTCTGCATGTAGCGCAGCCGAATCGCCTGTAAAACTATTCACGGAATAGGGGCTCAGCAAAGGTTCCAGCCAGAGATGGCAGAGGGGCAGGCAGAAGAGTCGTACCAGCAGGCTCATTAAGGTGAGAGAGGTTGGTGAGGTCATCGCTGGCTTCGAGCATGGTAGGATTCATCAAGGGCGGTAGGGAGGCGTCCGAGCCGGATTGCAGGGCCTCGACGGGCACCTCGATGGTCTTGGTCTGCAGCACAGAGAACGGCACCCGCGTTAGCAGACAGCCTGACAGACGGGGAAAGAATATGGCGGGAGAGGAGAGCAGCGTACCTCGCCATTGTCAAGCTGGAACACGAGCTTCGCCTTGGAGCCCTCGACGGTCTTGGAGACCAGCTCCGAGGCTACCCAGCCTTCGGCAGCGTCAGGCTGCCACGCTCTCGTGCCAACATCGTAGGTCGATGCCATGGGGGACAGGGCGCCACGAACGGCGGTGTCGATGGAGCGTGACCCGGGGACAGACTCAAGGAAAGGAGAGGTTCGATGGCGTCGGTCGAGAGGCACTCATGAACAGATGCGCATCCACGGCTGTCCTCGTCGGTCTGCGAGAGCCTCGGTCTGTATTCGCAGCTCTCGTCGCAGTCGGTAGCCGGACAGGACACGGAAAGGGGGCCGACGGGAAGGGCGAGAGTCTGGCAGAAAGAAGCTGGATGAGGACGTTCCAGTCCAGGGGGTCGGCTCGCAGACTCGAGCAGGTGTGCGGAAGTGGAAAAGGTCAGAGACTTTTCGACGGTGATGGATGCATGGACAAGGGGCAGCTTGGTGGCTGTCGCCGATGCTGCTGCTGGCCAAGTTGCAATGATGCAGTGGATGCCAGCACGCGTTTTTCGGGGTTCGCCCCCCCCTGGAGCACGGGTATGGGGACGGATAAAGGCCAGGTACCGGTACGCAGGCACCCATCCCAGGGGAAAATGAGTGGAAGCGCTACCCAAACGGGCTGGGCAGCCTCGCTCCGGACTAAGCTACAGGCTGCAGCCGCACCAACTCGGGGCGTTGGGGGGCAGCTGTGGACCGGCTTGACTGGTAACTGGCCTAATGAGGTGCCTCGTTGGCACAAGGACCCAGGTTTGCACCGGGGGAGCGCCCAACTGCCAATGCACCGTGGGAACGCTTGCGGAGAGGACATGGTACCTGGTACCCGTATGTGCTTCACCGCTGCGTGGGCCGCGCCGGGGTGCCGCGCAGTCAAGCGTCAGGCACTCGACCTCTTCGTGATAGCCCCTGAGGGTGTCGTTGCAGACGATGCAGCCAAGGTAGTCGGTACCTGCGCCTCTAATGCAGTGAGGCGACTCGTTCCAGCCACAAAGACCGGGCATTTGTTGACACAGGGCTACTTGGGGCCTTGCGCGAGCACCTTGGTTGGAATAAGGTACATCCACAAATTGTCCCTTAATTTAGGTAGGCCTACGCTGCTCTAGGTAAGGTAGTTGTATGTATCCTTTATCCGGAGGAAGATGCAAGTAGTGACTTTGTAGGGACTTTGTCAAAGGCCCTTCCCCGAACATGAGGCATCTCGCTGCTACAACAAAGGTGCGGACAATGCTCGAAGCTAAACGGCCAGCGGCCCCAACGATGCCGATTGCAGCTGGTAAATAAGTACGACTAGGAGTATCTTCATGGCGAGGAGCAGCTCTCAGACATCTCCACCTCGAGCACTCTGTCGCCGGGACCCATTAGCTTACCCGTCCAAGGGGTTGCGGCCCCGGCTCTGGCCAATGGGTCGTACTTCAGCCCACGGTAACAGCCGAGGCTCGTCACTGCTGGTGCAACATTAATACAATGCTACCCCAGACAGGAGCCATGCCAGATTCCTTTGGGTCGGCTGTCTGAGCTTTGTTGTTTGCATCAGCATCGCAAGGAGGGAGGCGTGGGCCGCCTGCCACGGACCCCATTAAGGTTGTTTATGCACCGAAAGTCAATCCGAGCCGTGGGCGGCGGACAACAAATACAATCGTCCGACTGCTGTTGCTCCTCGAAGGGGTAGTTGGCCAATTGACAGGATTCTGCGGAGCACGGGCAGGACGGGGTACGCGTGGTTTCACACGGTGCTCGCGTGGTTGGATCATCGAATGATAACTGAATTCCCCCGACGGCGCTCATCACACATGCCCGGCCGTCCTGACGTGTCTTGTGAAGCCGACGACTTAGATGTTAGCTTATATCGCCGGGATCATGGATCCTTCTCTGTGCAGGTACTCCTAGTGCTTGACGGCTCGTTGCTCATGCGGAGTTAATACTCTCTTCCGTAAGTACAGGACGCATGGAAACGCAATCAAACACTTGCTCGATTTTTGAATTCCACCCAGTCACCCAGGGCCCTCACCACGCCGGTCCATTTACAAAAGTACTTAGGTATATAACTATAGGTATGGTACTCTGTGGTTGTGTTGAGGCATCCCAGAGTCTAGTAACAATTTCTATTCACGCGCCGAATCCAGCCTCCCAATGAAACGCCGATCATGATCAACTCGCACTCCGTGACGCGTCCTGGCTGCCGTGGCCACGACGCCTCGCGACTTTTCTACATTACCTTCAACTGCGCCCCTCCAGAACGTTGAGTGCCGTGGGAGTCATCCAGTCGGGCGAGCGTCTCCTCCCGACCACTTCCTCGGGCCCAGCCCGTCTAGTACAGCACCCGGGTCATGATACATGCTGCAAACCCTTTCGTCAGCGTGGCACCCAAATGGAGTCGGCTCGACCGTGACTTACAGCTAAGAGCCTCAAGGCTGTCTGAGATATCCTTGATCTCGTTATACCGCACATTGCTGATGTCGGCCATCAAGTAGGCCACCTGTGCCCAGTGTCAGTAAGTGCTGCGGGTTGCACATGGTCCGTGTCTACCCACATCGCCTCTGCTGTCGCTGATCTGCTTGTCGACATTGTGGTCTCCCAGAATCTCGTTGACTGTCTGCTGTTAGCCGCTGTTGCTCCTCGGGCTACGGGCCGTGGACCAGGTAATACCTTTGCGCAAAACGCCAGGAATGTTGCGGTGGATGTAGATGACCTGCCAGCCCAGTTAGAAACGTCATGTCGTGGTTTCGTGAGATGCATGTACGAACCCGTGCGTGGTCGGGCTCGTCCAGGGTGAGCGAGCGGAGCTGGGCCTCGGGCATGTTGACACTGCCCACCGTGATGCCTTGGTTAATGTACCGCACCAGTGCGTCGGCGACTGCATATCGTGTTAGTCGGTGCTCGGCAAACAGCGGCAGGGAGAAGCACGCACCTTCAACACCAATGGCACGCTGCGCCTCCTCGGTGCTTCCACCGATATGAGGAGTGAGAATGATGTTGTTCACGCTGCGGAGGTCCTCGCCCCAGTGGTTCAGGTTGTTATTGAAGTAGTCGCCATTGGCTGCGGGCTCATGGGGATAGACGTCAAGGGCGGCGCCGGCAATGTTGCCCGAGCGCATGGCCTTGATAAGGGCGGCAATGTCGACGACACTCCCGCGGCTCGCGTTGATCAGGTACGATCCGTGCTTCATGCGGTCCAGCTGCGCCGTGGAGATCATGTTGCGCGTCTCAGGGAGATCTGGCACGTGCAGCGTTACAAAGTCGGCCTCCTCGAGCAGGTTGTCCAGGGTGGGAACCTGGCGCGCGGTTCCCAGGGCCATGAGCGTGAGGACGTCGTAGTAGATGACATTCATACCCATGGCTTCGGCGAGGACCGAGAGCTGGGAGCCAATGTGTCCGTATCCCACAATGCCTGCGCGGCGGAGTCAGCAAACGGCAGGGGACAGTCTAGGGTTGCGACACCTACCGAGCGTCTTGCCGCGGATCTCCCAGCACTTTGCGCTGACCTTGTTCCAGGTGCCGCGGTGCATCTCCGAGGAGCGGTCGCCCAGCTGACGAGCAAGGACGATGATCTCGCCGATGACGAGCTCGGCAACGCTGCGCGAGTTGGCAAAGGGCGAGTTGAAGACGGCGATGCCATGACGGGCGGCGTAGTCGAGGTCGACCTGGTTGGTGCCGATGCAGAAGCAGCCGATGACGAGCAGGTTCTTGGCCTCGCGGAGAACGCGCTCGGTGAGCTTGGTCTTGGAGCGGATGCCGATGACGTGGACGTCGCTGCGTCTCGAGCGTCAGACATGCGGCTGTCTCGCGGGCGGAGGGGTGGCTTACCGGATCCTCTCGATCAGCTGGTCCTCGGGCAGGGACGTCTTGAGCGCCTCGACCTGGTAGCCCTGGGCGCGGAGGGTGTCCTGGCCGGTCTGGTTGACGTTCTCGAGCAGCAGGATCTTGATGTCCTGGGTGTTGAAGGGCTTGAGCTGCTTGGGGGCGCCGCGCTGGGCGAGGGCGCCGCCCCAGCTGGACGGCGGGGAGTGGAACGTGGCCGTCGGTGACGTCGACAGGCCGAAGCTGTGTGAGAGGCCTGCTTGCGCCGCGACGGGCGCGCTCGCCTGGATATCTCGCGCGGGCGTCATTGTTCAAGAATTGGACCCGAGAGACGATGAGGAGTTGGGGATGTGAAGAGAGGGAGAGTCAGACGTTGTTGGCGAGGACCTGAACGGGGACCCTTGGTGGGGGAGCACTCGGAGGGTCCGGAGCCACTTTATAACTGCACCGGCCTGGCGGAAGAGGGGCAGCTTATTCTGAGGATCGGGCGATTTCAACTTTATGACAAGCACGCGAGCACGATGGAGCGAGCACCAGTCAAGGCTGCGGTGTTTGCCAATGGAGCAGTTCCCATGGCCGGAGAAAGAGGCCGGAGATGGGGCCGCAAGCTGCATGTGCTAATCCACCGCCACGACCTGTGGTTGGACTGCCCGCCATCCGCACCACCTTGTTGAGGTGTTTTGCGTCTGACTGTTTACGAGTGCATAAGGTACGATACGAGAACAACGGGGTTGGGGAGCACCTTGTTGGGCAGCTCTCCAGTCGCCATACGAACACATACATACCAAGTAACATAATCGTGCTTTCCATTGCACACCTCGTAATACACAATAGGCTGACCCGTGCGTTGCGTTGTCACCTTGGATCTGAGAGAGCTCTGACTCGCCAAAAACTTTTTTCCTTGTGCCCAGTGTCGTCGACATGTCGCCATTCTGGATCCGCTCGGATTGGCTGCAAAATGTCGCGGGCGCTAGGGAAGGCTGCACAGGTACCTCGTTTTGCGCGGATTCTGAGCGTATTTTGCGAGTATCGACTCTGCTGCCAGGCTGGCTGGCTGGCTCCGATGTGCGGAAACGGTGCGATGCGTCACTCGCAGGCGTCCAGGCTCGCCAATCAAGAAGCCGAACGCCGCTGTCTTCCCACCAATGCCGAGAACGGGTCCCCTGTTCCCACGCACGTCCTTGACTGACGCGTTCCCCTTTCCAGCAGTACCGCGTCTCCGTCCTCGAGGTTTGCATTTGCCAGCGGGCCCCTGCAGCGGCGCCGCATCAACCGCCATGTGCTGCTCCGTTCACGACCGCTGATGATGCACGCGTCCATGCGCCCGGAGTGTCTTGTCTGAGATTCCTTGGCCTGAGGGGCGTCCCGACCTGCATGCAACCCCATGCACCCTGCAGCCGCAGCCCCAGACTGGCAGCCAGTTGACAGTTGTACGACGCCGACGTTGAGTCTTGACCGCCATCAGCCTCATAGGGGTAGGTAGGCCCATATGGAGGGGTGCTTGAATGCCCCAAGGTGCCATCTGTGAATACATGCTACAGCATTGCAACTATTTCCAGCTCCTCCGGGTCTTCCCCTACCTTGCCTATCCAAGAGACATGTACTCTCAGTCCCCTCCCTGACCGCGTGGGAAGCTGCACGCACGATTCGCACTCGTCCATATCAGGTAGTCGTAATAGGTACCTCTCACTCACATGCCTTGAAATGCGCGCGACCGGCCCTAGGCCAGAACAAACAGGGCAGCTAGTTGTACGCGTTCACATTGTTCCAAATACCACCATTACTACCTTACTGATTCACGAGACAAAATAAAACACCCACTGTATGCTGACCCGGCAGACGCCCTTTTGTGCGTCTATCAAATGGATCCAGACCTCTCGCCGCTTACAGAGTCATTTCCTTCTTTGCGTCCGAGATTCCGCAGTCGCAGTAGCCACTGCGCCGCGCCCACCAAGCCTGGCTTTCACCGTGCTGCTGCTGCTGCCCTCGTTGTCCACCTTGCTGCTCAGCACCCTAAGGCAAGGATGAAAGTTGTCAGGGATCCTGTCAGAGCTCCACATTGAAGCCGTCTGATTTAGCTCTGCTTGCACTCAGCCGCCTCCTGCTTGGGCTTGCCAGAGTCGTCCTGTAGGTGTTGCGTTAGCCTTCGCTCCTTGATCCCATGACCTCACGGTGTAGACTTACGTCGTCCTCTGACTCCTCCTCCTCGTCGTGGTCCTCGCTCAAGTCATCCTCATCGTCATCCTCCTCGTCCTCAAAGTCGTCACCCTCGAGGTCATCCTCGTCGAGCTCCTCAAACGCCAGGGCCTCGCCGGTGAACCAGTCGATGGCGCGAGGGATGAGCTTCTCCTTGATGTCCTCGCCGAGCTGGTAGTCAAGCTCAAGACGCTCCTCGATGTCCGAGGCGGCATCGTCCTCAGCACCTTCATCCTCGTCATCGTCGGTGGGCGGCTGCGGCGGCGAGAAGAAGTTGAAGAAGGATTCGGTGGGCACAGTCTTCTTCACAATGCGCGTCTGCTTGGTGGCTGTCGGGCGTGTCAGCACCGGTCATCATGGACTCGACAGGTAGAGGCTGGCGTGACTTACTCTTATTCCTCTGCTTCTTGGCCTCGACGCGGACCGTCAGGTCCTTGCCAGGGTACCATTCAATCTTGTTGCCCTCGGCGTGGTCATAGATGAAGTCGCCGCCGTATCCGCTCTCGGTCTGGTAGAAGTACGTCTTGGTGATGGTCTTGTTGGAGAAGAATTCGTTCTGGCCAAACTCGAAGATGAGGCGGAAGCCAGGCTTGTCGAGGTACTCCATGCGAACATCGGTCAGGTGCTTCAGGGCGGCCTCGTCACGGTCCGTAATCATCTCGGCGAGCGTGACCTGGTTCTTCATGGCGGACAGCCAGAACTCGGGGATACCAGCCACGTTCTCGGGTGTCTCGGCCGGCTTGGACTCGGTCTTGGCAGCCGCGCCCTCGTCCTGGGCCTGCTGCTCCTCTTCGTGGTCCGCCTCGCCAGCCTTGACCTCCTCCTCTGTCGGCTCGGCCTTGCCATTGACAATATCGGCACGCTTCTCGTAAAGAGGCGTGAACTTGGCGAAGTACTTCTTCTCCAGCTGGAGGACCTCCTCTTGGAACTCGGCCTCGAGCTTGGAATGCTCCTTCTGAATAGCCCTCAGGCCAGAAACTCGGCGGCGGACGGGGGTGGGGAGGGACTCGATGTATCCGGAAGACCGTCCGATGAGGGAGCCCAGGCGGCCCTGGATCATCTGGAGGAGCTGGGGGTTCTGGGCGAAGACAGAAGCGGCAGCGGCGCGGTCCATGTCCTCTGAAGCAGGAGGAATAGGCGTCAGCTGACAGCACGCGGTGAAGCGGAACGCACGGCACAGGACGAGAGCTTACCCTCTTTGATGCTGGCCACGCCGGGCTGCTGGGCATGGGAGGAGATGGGCGCATTGGTGGCGGGCGTGTTCTGAGGCGTGCTGGACGGAGGTGGGGTAGTCAGCATACCGACCAGAGACGGGAGAGAGATGGAGGCACTCACGGAGCCGTCACGTCGGGACGTTTGCTTCGGATCGGTTCGGCCATGGTGCTTGATCTGCGGGCGCAAGATGATGCAAAGTCTCGCGGTTGGAGGGGATGAGGTCGGAGATGATGGGTGAAGGGAGAAGGGTGCTTGAGGATTCGCCGGTTTTGGCGTTTGGCTAAATTTCGGTGGGGAGGGGGGACAAGCCTGGGCAATCGTGAGCCAGAGCGGTGGCAGAGAAAAAATCTTTGGCGGGTGCCTCGAGCTTGTTGTTGGGCCATCCACTCGGTCCGTGCAGGCGTGGCTATCCGCACGGCATTAGTAAGTGTAAAAGGGGCTGCAGCGCCGCCGAGGGGCTCCCTGCCAGAGCCTCAGTGGGTGGGTGCCCTGTTGCGCGCCACGCGCCGAAGACGAGGCACCTGGGTGCTAGACACTCAAGACCTGCTCTGCCTGGCTAAACCACTCTGCCTGGCTAAACCACGCAGTCGATGCGGACATGAAGGTCGGATCATGTCAATAGTTCGCCTACAAATTGAAGTGACACGCAGAGGGTAGAGAATCACCGCCCCTTTGCAGGCTGCTCGTCCCATGAACTTCCACTGTGCCTGTGCCCGTCCACGACGCGGGTTGGAGCGGCCTTTGCTCCTCGTGTGGTACCGCGGAGCATCAAGAAACGCAAGCCGCGGCGACTAACAAGCCAATGTGCCGCTGTAGGTGCACTTTCATTTTTGAGGCTCCCGTCTGTCAAGACCACCGTTGGGTCCATCGATGACCCTAGGCGCTCTGTGCGGAGTACTCTGTACCTTAAGACACCTGTAGACAGCGCGTGGAACCAGCCTTTGCAAGGGCTGGCCTAGGTACAGATCTGCCGGGAGAGCAGCGACCCTACGTCAGCGGGGACGGGAGCCTCGCTGTGGGTGACTGCACCTCAGAAAGTCAGCCGTCGCGCGAACTGCGCCCTTGGGTTGTCTTTTCCCACCACTGCTCATCAGCTCTCCCTCGTCCCGTCGCCGTCGGCTGCACGTTGCATACATGCGCTGCGCACGCCTGTGTCGTCACTGCAGTACTTCAACGTCGGCGTACTGTGTGTCGTGTGGGCAATGACAACCGCCCAACTGCAGCTGTTGAGGACTCGGAAGAACACCGTCTGCTGACGAGCTTCCACCGAAAACATGGACGATGCTGGGGATCGCCCGGCGGGCCGCCGTCGTGGTAGCCCCTCGAGAGCCAATGCCAACCCGCAGGCGCCCTTGTACCGCCTGAACTCGAACCAGAGCAGCTCGAGCGTCTTCGAGGACGTGGAGATGGCCCATGAAGAGGTCAGCGGCCCCTGCTCACGGCGT
The DNA here is from genome assembly GCA_024341135.1 of Tolypocladium album. Taxonomy (NCBI): domain Eukaryota; kingdom Fungi; phylum Ascomycota; class Sordariomycetes; order Hypocreales; family Ophiocordycipitaceae; genus Tolypocladium; species Tolypocladium album. The sequence goes on from JALHCF010000078.1 coordinate 135,896, forward strand.
AGATATCCTGGCCATGGCTAATTCATGTTCCTTCTTAGCTGTATTCTGGACCCATGGCAGAGAGCCTGCCCACCAGCGTCTCGGCATTTTCTCACCGCAGAGCCCGGGCCGATTCGACGGCGAGCTTTACGTACTACGACGAAGAGCAGGAAGAGCTGGAAGAGGCAGAGGCAGCGCCCTCGGAGCTGCACGGATATCCAGACGAATTTCGCCGTGCGAGCATCAGCGAGAGCTACGTCAGGCGCAGCATCAGCGACATTGGTGACATTGGGGAACTCGAGTTCTCCGTCGTTGAGGACGAGGACTCGGCTGATCGCGAATACCCAGCCGAGGAAGACGACTATGTGCTTCGCCGATGCTCCTCTACGCAGTCGAGGAACTCGGTTCATGCGCGTCTCCTCCGGCGAGACAGTACCGCCACGGCCGCAAGTTCGCGTCCAGCTGGGCGCACCAGCCAAAAGGTATACATGGCCAATGAGGACCTCACCATCGCGGTGGCCGGCTTTCGTACCGGCGTTACGGGCTACACCATCTACGTCCTCGTGTGCGTGCTCACTCTGGGACTCGCATTCCTTCTGCTGCGATGGCTGCCGCGGTGGTATGTCGGTCTCGTGGGGCGGCCGTGCCCTTTGAGAGAGTGCGACTGGGTTGTCATTGAGAACCAATGGGGAGAACTGGCCATTATGACCGTCCAAACCAAGCCGTACGGCCGGCCAGTGTCGAGCGTCTTTGGCCTTCCCGAGAAGATGTTTTCGTACGGGTTCGACGATGACAATGATCCCTTGATGGAAAACCTACGGACTCTTGACTATCGCTATGTTCGCTTGTGCTACCACCCTCTCAAGGACAAGTTCGTTCTGTCCACCGGCTGGAAGGATCCCGAATGGACCGATGTTCGGCTGGTGCGATCTGGTCTCGACAGCGACGAGAAGGCGCTGCGGGAGATTATTTTCGGAAGCAACCTCATCGACATCGAGCAGAAGCCCGTAGGCCAGCTGCTGGTCGACGAGGTAAGTCCTTTACGTCCAGACATGGAACCATCCTGGCATGGCTAAGTCCCTACAGGTTTTGCATCCGTTCTACATCTTCCAAATCGCCAGCTTGGTACTGTGGTCTATGGATTCGTACTACTACTACGCCGCTTGCATCTTCATCATGTCGGTTGGCAGCATCACAGCGACGCTGATTGAGACACGCTCAGTAAGTCTAAGGATTTACTCGCACTACATTGGAACGTGGCTTACGAAATAGACTATGAAACGACTCCGCGAAATCTCTCGATTCGAGTGTGACGTTCGAGTCCTTCGGAATGGCTTTTGTGGGCAGCCCCTCACCTTCGGTTGCTATGTAGTCCGGATCGCTGACCGTCCAATACAGGGAAATACATATCCTCCAGCGACCTAGTACCAGGAGACATTTACGAATTGAGCGATCCCAACTTGACGCAGTTCCCGAGTGATAGCCTTTTGCTCAGCGGAGACTGCATCGTCAACGAGAGCATGCTCACAGGTCAGAACTTAAATGTCCGCGCCCCTGGCGAAGACAGACCACTGACAGTTGCAGGCGAATCCGTCCCGGTTTCGAAGCTCCCCGCTAGCGACGAGACGCTGCGCCTCATGGATCTGGGCGCATCTTCTGTGTCTCCCGAGACCGCCCGGCATTTCTTATTCTGCGGGACCAAGATCATTCGCACACGGCGACCGCCAGAGGACCAAGACGGTGACGCCGTCGCCCTTGCGCTTGTCGTGCGAACCGGCTTCAACACGACCAAAGGGTCCCTTGTTCGCTCAATGCTGTTTCCCAAGCCTTCGGGCTTCAAGTTTTACCGTGACTCTTTCCGGTACATCAGCGTCATGGCCATGGTGGCCATGGTTGGCTTTGTCGCCTCCTTTATTAATTTCATCAGGTTGAAGCTCGAGTGGCATTTGATCATCGTCCGGGCACTGGATCTCATAACCATCGTCGTTCCGCCGGCTCTTCCTGCAACGTTAACCATCGGTACCAATTTCGCCCTCGCACGCCTGAAGAAGAAGCAAATATTCTGCATTAGCCCTCAAAGGGTGAATGTCGGCGGCAAGCTGGATGTCATGTGTTTTGACAAGACGGGCACATTGACCGAAGACGGCCTTGACGTCCTCGGCATCCGTGTTGTCTCGCCCGAGAACCACAAGTTTAGTGATGTGATTTCGGAGGCTCCTCGATTGGAAGGCAGAGGAGTTGCAGGATCGAGATCGAGCTCCTTGCAGGCAGCGCTCTACACGATGGCAACCTGCCACTCGCTGCGCTCAGTGGATGGCGAACTTGTCGGCGATCCGCTAGACGTCAAGATGTTTGAGTTTACGAAGTGGACTTTCGAAGAAGGCAAGCAGAGGATTGCGGATGGCGAGGACGAGGAGCAAAACGGGCTTGCCCCTTCGATTGCCCGCCCTCCCGATGTGAGACTTCCTGCAACCCAACATTTGACCCGCAATGCTGATTACGCCCGTCTAGGAATCCGTGGAACTTGGTGTAATCAAGTCGTTCGAATTTGTGTCTCAACTGAGGAGAGCGAGCGTAATCGTGCGCCATTTCGGGCAGAAGAGCGGCGACATCTTCGTAAAGGGTGCCCCAGAAGCGATGCGAGAGATATGTCGCAAAGAGAGCTGTAAGTATTTCTCACGGTGAGTGGCGGCTCGTTTAGCGCTAACCGGACCAGTCCCGAGCGACTACGATGAGCAACTCTCCTACTACACCCACAAGGGGTATCGAGTCATCGGCTGTGCAACGAGGCATATGCCAAAGCTCAGCTGGGTCAGGGCGCAGAAGCTGAGTCGGTCCGACGTTGAGAGCAATCTCGACTTTGTCGGCTTCATTATTTTCGAGAACAAGCTGAAACCCACAACCGCGGCTGTCCTGAAGGAGCTCCATAATTCCAATATTAGGGCGGTCATGGTGACGGGAGACAATATCCTTACAGCCGTCAGTGTTGCGCGAGAAAGTGGGCTTCTGGACCGCACTGCGCATTGTTTTGTGCCGCGATTCCTCCGAGGTTGGTTCCCTGCCTCGTCAACGGTTGCCTTGTCCCGGGCGGCTAACAGAAAACAGGTGATGCGCGCGACCCTACTGCTGAGCTGCAGTGGGAGAGCATTGACAACAGCATATACTGTCTTGACAAGACTACTTTGTTGGTATGAATACTTTCCTTACCCGTGGCTCATGGAAGAAGGCGGGGCAGTCTGACAGGAAGAACACGCAGCCTCTTCCGGCACCTCCCGAGGGAGACGTCTCTCTCCCGTTCGACATCTCCAACCTAAGGAATTATTCGCTGGCTGTCAGCGGAGAAGCATTTCGGTGGATAGTGGACTATGCGTCCCCGCAAGTCTTGCGAAGAGTGAGTCTGAGCTATCCGAGTGGCAGGGTCTACATATGACTAAACATGGAACAAAGATGCTTGTTCAAGGGGGAGTATTTGCACGGATGTCGCCGGACGAAAAGCACGAGTTGGTGGAAAAGCTGCAGAGTATCGATTACTGCGTGGGGTTCTGCGGCGATGGGGCCAACGACTGCGGCGCATTGAAGGCTGCCGACGTCGGCATCTCATTGTCCGAGGCCGAGGCGTCGGTAGCGGCACCTTTCACGTCGAGAGTCTTTGACATCCGTTGCGTTCCGGCAGTAATAAGGTAAGAGTGGAGAAGCGCAACAGATGGCTGCGAGGAGGATCGGTGAGTGCTAACGCGGAAGCAGGGAAGGCAGAGCTGCTCTGGTGACGAGCTTCAGCTGCTTCAAGTACATGAGCTTGTACTCGGCCATCCAGTTCACGTCAGTGAGCTTCCTCTACGCCAAGGCGTCGAACCTGGGAGACTTCCAGTTCCTCTTCATCGACCTGCTCCTCATCCTGCCCATTGCCGTCTTCATGGGGTGGGCCGGGCCAGCTCCGACGCTCTGTCGAAAGCGGCCGACGGCAGACCTGGTGTCCCGCAAGGTGCTGACGCCGCTGCTGGGTCTCATGGGCATATGCGTCTTCATCCAGGCGGTGGCGTACGTGACGGTCAGGGAGCAGCCCTGGTACATCCCGCCAAAGGTCAGGCACGACGAATCGGGCATCAAGAACTCGGAGAACACTGCGCTGTTCCTGGTGTCATGCTTCGAGTACATCCTGTCCGGCGTGCTCCTGAATGCCGGGCCGCCGTTCCGGCAGCTCACGTCCAAGAACTGTAAGTGGGACATGTGCACCGTGAGAAGTCGAGAGCCAAGCAGCTGACCAGGGGCGACAGGGCCGTTTACGGTGACAATTGCACTTGCGATGCTGTCAACGGTATACATGGTGTCGGCACCGGCGCACTGGCTCAAGAAGCTCATGGAGCTGACGTGGATGAGCTGGGACTACAAGCTGTTCCTCATGGGGCTGGGGCTGGTGTATGTGGGACTAGCATGGGTGTTTGAAAAGCGCTTGGCGGCGAAGCTGGCGCGGGCTCTCGGGGTAGCGCGAGAGCGGCTCACGGGCAAGGCAAAGAAGCGCAAGGAATACAAGGTGATACGGGAGCAGATGTGGAGTGCGTAGGCGGACGAGAGGAGAAGGGACATGCCGGTGGCTCTGTCGAGCGACGGCAATGGAATGTATTTTGGCGAGGTCTGGAGGGATCAGGGAAGCACTGGGTAGCCCGACGCCCCATTGACACTTGAGCGAACGTCCCGGCGTCAAAGTCGTATGTTGTTTTGCCTCGGTGCACATGTGGAGGTATTCTTAACGGTCCAACGTGGCGGGGTTAAACGGCGCCGATGCAGCCGGCAGGGGCGGGCCCGGACTCGGACCCCCACAGCGGCGCGGCGCGGGCACGGACACCTGTTTTGGGGGGTTGCGAGTGCTTCAGATTGGTCTCAGAGTGTTGATGACCTCACCACTCGCAGATATTACCTCAGGATGCTCGGCTTGTATTTGTTTTCTTTGCGCCGCTGGAATTGTCTTGCCCGAGTCACCAGCTGCATCATCGGGGTGCCGTGAGAAGGGACAGACAAGAGCAATTGGACCACGCGAGAGACAAAGAACAAGATGAGCTACGGTGCGTCTCCGCCCGCCGACGACCAACAGAAGCGCGGCTAACCTTGGAATGCCCACGGCGACAGACTGGCTCCTCGACGGCGGCTACCTGCCGCACGCCGTGATCCGGGTGGGGATCCGGCGGCAGCTGCGGGAGCGGCTGGCGGACATCGCGAGCACGTCGCTGGGCGCCGGGCTCGAGGCCAAGATGGCGTACATTGAGCGGTTGCGCACGCGGCCCATGGCCATCGAGACGGACGCGGCCAACGCGCAGCACTACGAGGTGGGCACGGGCGTGCTGGCGGCGTGCCTGGGCCCGCGCATGAAGTACTCGTGCTGCCTGTACCCGAAGGGCGGCGAGACGCTGGCTCAGGCCGAGGTGGCGATGTTGCGCTCCTACATGGACAAGGCCGAGCTGCGCGACGGCATGAGCATCCTGGACCTGGGGTCAGTATTACCGCTCGCGCTGGATAATACCGGTACGCTCCGAGGCTGACGGGGGGCGGGAGACGAGCAGATGCGGCTGGGGCTCCGGCGCCCTCTTCTTCGCAGAGATGCTGCCCAAGGCGCGCATCACGGCCTTCTCCAACTCGCGCACGCAGAAGGAGCACATCGACGCCGAGGCCAAGCGCCGCGGGCTCGCCAACGTGACCGTCATCACGGGCAACGTCGTCGACTATGAGTTCGAGCCCGCGAGCTTCGACCGCGTCGTGTCCATCGAGGCGAGTCTTTCCCACTTCGCCCGCGCGCCGAGGACAGGAACAAAGGAACAGCCGCTGACCAGACTCGGCACAGCTCTTCGAGCACATGAAGAACTACGAGCTGCTCATGGCCAAGGTGGCGCGCGCGCTGCGGCCCGGCGGCAAGCTCTTCGTGCACATCTTCGCGCACAGGACGACGCCGTACGACTACGAGGAGGGCTGGATGACGACGCACTTCTTCAGCGGCGGCACCATGCCCTCGGCCGACCTGCTGCTCTACTTCCAGCGGGACCTCCAGATCCAGCGGCAGTGGTGGGTCAACGGCATGCACTACTCCCGGACATGCGAGGTACGTTGATGTTGGCGGGCGTTCCGGGACGAGACCGGGGAGGGCTGACTCGATGCGATACCAGGACTGGCTGTCGTGCATGCTGGCCAACAAGGCGCAGATGTGGCCGCACCTCGTCGAGACGTACGGCGGCGAGCAGGAGGCGGCGACGTGGTACAACCGGTGGCAGATCTTCTACATGGCGTGCTCGGAGCTCTTCGCGTACGAGGGCGGCGACACCTGGGGCGTGGCGCACTACCTGTTCGAGAAGCCGCAGTGACGCGCGCGGGGGCACGTGTAGTTGGGTGTGATTTCTGCATTGTTGATAGACAGACGATGCGTGGTAGTAGATACAATGATCGGCAGCTCCTTGCTCAATCCATCATCCCCCGACCTCGAGTTCGCGTCGTCTAGTGGTCCCAGGGGTGCTTCCAGCCCATCAGTACGGGGCCTGCGGATGCGTGTCAGTAGAGTAACGGCGGTGGCGGCGGGTGCGCAGGGGCGGGGAGTTCGAGGATATTCGTACCGTCTTTCTTGGCTCTGTACATCAACTGCGCCAGGACTTGTCAGCACCACGCTCGCTTCTCGACCCGTCCTCTCTCGCATGTTAAAGAGACAACGGGAAGACGCTACTCACCCAAAACCACATGCCAGCACCCAGCGCCGTCGCGGTCAGTCGGTAGATGGGGGCCACATGGGGCACGGGAGGCTTGGGGGGACCCATGGCGGCGGCCGGAGGGGTCAGGATCGAGGCGTTGGACGTCCGTCTAGGGTTCACCGACGAGGCGGCTCGCTGCGTGTCGGGCAATGGTCAGCATCTTCTCTCCTTTCGAGGTGCGCTGGACGATGCGGATGGCCTTGGCGACGGCCTGGGGTTGCGTGCTTCAGGTCGCAGCGGCGACGGCAGCGGCAGCCGAAGCGATTGTCACGGCGGCGGGGGCTCGTGGGCCAGACGCACCTGGTGTATCGGAGGCGGCGGTGCTGCGATGAGGCGCCGTCAATGGGTGGACGAGGGTTTATTGCTCTGCGGCGACGACGATGTTCAATTGAAAGGCTGAGAAGACGGCGAGCCGTCGTTGGGCGACAATTTGCGCTGACTAAGGCGGTTTTCCGCCCACGCTCAATGGCCGACGGGGTACGGATACCTACCTGTACATTGGTTGGCTGACTGGCCGGTGGTGACTGACGGCGTACCGCGCAAGTACCGACGCACGCAACCGGCGCGGGGGCGACACTTTCCGGATACGAGCGTCGCCCGATAACGTCCAGAGCTGCGCTACCGCATCTGCATCGGCACTGCACGTTGCCGCTACAGACAGCCTCGCCGCCCCGCCGTTGGCTGACCTTGGGTTCCCAGCTCATCGGCCACGCTGGCGTTTCTGACGACGACTAATACCTTACAACTTCCTTAACCTACCTACCTACCTTGCCTTAATTTACCTTGCCTTACCTCGCGGCGCTTGTTGCTCCAATCCTGCTTCAGCCCTCTGCTTCGTGCCCTTGCGAGTCCGCCCGCCGCAGCTCGCTGGTTGAGCTCGATCTGTACCATTACTCGTCAGAGGCAGCTCCATGATGGCCATGCTATAAGCCGGACAGCACGACGATCCCCCTCGCAGCATCTCACTACCTACCTTTACGCACAACACCCCGGCCTCGTCGCAACCATGGCGGCCGTCACCAACACGACGCCCCAGGTCAGCTCCAAGTCGCCCACCATCCGGCGCATACGTAAGTCGCATCGGCCCATCTCTTCCCTCCCAAGGCGCCCGCCGGCAGCTGACGTCCCCCCGCCCCCAGTTCGCGAGGCGGCCGAGATATCCAACTCGCCGTCGCCCGACTACACGGCCGAGCCGCTCGAGTCGGACCTCTTCGAGTGGCACTTCACGCTCCGCGGCCCGCCCGGCTCGCCCTACGCCCAGGGCCTGTACCACGGCCGCATCGTCCTGCCGCCCACGTACCCGCTGCGCCCGCCGAGCTTCCGCTTCACCACGCCCAACGGCCGCTTCGAGGCCAACCGCGAGATATGCCTGAGCATCAGCGGCCACCACGAGGAGACGTGGCAGCCCGCGTGGGGGATCCGCACGGCCCTGGTTGCGTACGTACCTGTCCTCGCATCGCCGCCCGCGTACCTAGCTGACACCATCGCTACAGTCTGCGCAGCTTCATGGAGACCGACGCCCGCGGCCAGCTCGGCGGCCTCGACACCACCGACGCCGTGAGACGCCGCCTCGCGCAGGAGTCGGGCTCGTACCGCTGCGCCACCTGCGCCCGCTCCAACGCCGACCTCATCGCCGAGTCGGAGCGCCGCGCCGCCGAAGCGTCGTCGTCGGCGGTCGACGAGGTCCAGGTCCCCAAGGAGCTGAGCATGGGGTGGAGGGACGAGATGGAGGCTGCAAAGCCGGCCGGTGACGAGGGCGAGGACGCTGCCGAGCTCGCCGAGGGTTTCATCCAGACGGCGCCGGCTCCCGTTGCCCCGAGCGCGAACCCCCCGAGCATGAGCGCGAGCACGAATACAAATCAGGTACGGCCCCGGCCGCCAGCGGCGTCTGTGCCTACGACTGCCGGTCCCGTCGCAGACCGCATCACCGTCACCGAAACCCCCCAGTCCCACCACGATGGCGTGCCTCTCTGGATGGACAGGGCCATTGTTGGCTTGGTCATCCTCCTGGTTGCGTTGCTCCTCAAGATCTTGTTCGGCCTCTAGTCAGCAGCCTCAACTTCTTTTTTTTTGTTTTTGGTCCGTCTGACCCTCAAGGGATGCATCGGCGTATTGGAGTATCGGGCGCATCACAAGTATTTTGGCATCCCATACCTAGTTTTTTTTTTGTTTGGTTGTTACGGTATACACCTGTTGCACATATCATGAAACGCCCGCGAAGTTGTCGATCCTCGCCGTGGAGCACGTTGGCACAAGTAGCGGCGACAGGGGGCAGGAGTCGCCAGGAGCAAATATGATGGCAAAAACCATTGAGACAATAGACGATAACACGCATCAGTCTCCTAACTTCGGTCCGACCAAGCTTCGTCGGCCTCGTCACCCCCCAGGGTATCGTCGTATCCATATGTGAAAGCCATTCTTCCCATCGCCATTCTTGGGGCCTTAGATCAATCGCCGGTGAATATCGTACAAGCCTTCCTCAACTTGGATCGTCATTCCATTTTCCCTCTCCACATTTCCACCCCAGATCCAACCCCCTTCGTCGGCCTGCGCAGCCATGGCACTGCGAGCCACCACCACTCTCCCACGGTGATGCCGATGCCGTCCACCAGGTCCGTCAGCACCCCCGTCCTCTTGCCCCAGTCCACGATGAGGTGCGCCTCGAACTCTTCCAGCACGGGGCTGAGCGCGCAGCATATGCCGTCCATCGTCATGGATCCCCGCGTGGCAAAGGTGAAGCAGAAAGCCCCCAGGATCTCGGACCACCGTTGCACATTGCGCTCCCCGAAGAAGTCGAGCCATTGCGGCAGCTCGCCTGCCGGCCCCCCTGAAGGAGCCGCGTCGGTCACCACCGACCGGAGCACGTCGATATCCTCGTTGTACTGGTACGTTGCCGTCGGGATGACCTCGAGCCCGAAGTAGTAGTACGACTTGGGATACTTGCGGCTCTCGTAGTTGCCTGGCTCGAAGCCGAAGGGGATGTGCGGCACGTCCACGGGGACCAGCTGGATCCTGCCCGTCGCCTGCAGGTTGGTCAGGGCCATCATGGCGCCGTCGCTGAACGTGTACGGCACTCTCATCGCCTCTTGGTTGCGGAACACGGCATCCAGCTGCGCCTTGAAGGCGGCTGCCTCGTCGTACTTGGGCACCTGGGCCATCTTGGCCAGCGACGACACGTACCACTCATTGAGTCGATACGGCCGGCCCCCGACGTAGGGTCTCTTGCTCCTGCAGATGACCCGCTGTTGCGTCAGCTGCGCAAGGGCGTCGCGAAACAGGGCAGACCTCTGGTTCTTGTTGTCAGGGCACAGCTTCAGGAACTTGCTCTTAATCTGCTCCACTGAGTAGTTGGCTTCCTCGGTGGCGCAGAGCGACTTGATCCATGATTTAGCCACCGTCAAGTTGTCGATGACAGGCTTCTCGCCGGCCGCTGTTGGAGGCACGCCCATGCTGACCACGCCAGGCTCCGAAGTAAGAGCTTCGAATCGAGTGAAGACGGATGTCAGAACGTGAAAGTACTTTTCTCGCCAATCCTCCTGAGCAACCTTGACGTCCTCTAAACAGTACTGTTTGTTTAGCGACTGCCTCCGTCGCGGCATGTGGAACCCTTCCTGAAGCGGTAGCTGCATCGTCCATCGTATCAACTTCTCCCAGTCGTAATCGAGCGGCTTCTCAAAGTCAATCATGGGAAGCTCATCCTTTTCGTAGGCGACGATGAGCTTTTCCTGGAACACGCTGGTGAGGCTTGAGACAAAAGCGCCTCGCTCTTTTCTCGCATTCGTCCAGAACCTTCGCAGGTTTGTAAGCCCAAGTTTGGGGCGAAGTTTCATCATGAGGCCCCAATCAACTTTCTTGTCGGCTCCTCCAAGCAATGAGCGAACAGCGACGAAGGCGGCTAGGAGCTCGTCTGGGTCGTCAATTTCGGCCACCTGCTCGTCCTCGGCTTCCACTGAAGTCGGGAGGGCAGTCAGGGCACGCGTTGCAAGGGCAACGCGTTTCATCTTGGGCTGCCTCGTGCCCGTTGCACTGGGAAACTGTGCAGGCCTTGCAGTTGTCTCTGCCATCATCATCTTGTTCATGTGTAGGGGGAGGTCTAGTCCGTCATCCATCGATGAAGAGTCCGAATCATCCTCCGGCCCTGGCATGGCACTCTTCGCTGACGTTGGCGAAAGCTGTTCTTCAGGCGACCAGAGCAAACTCGGCAGTGAGACGGAGTGGTGGCTTCCGGGCTCCATCAAGAAACTAACAAAGATGTTGTGAGGACCGGCGTCTCCGGGCAAGGCCCAGACAAAGGCTGTTTCCCACAGCCTCTCCACGTCCTTGCATGCCAGCAGTCTGTTGACAAAACGTTTGTGCGCGCACGTATCCGGCGCCGAGTAACGCCTTGCGTGCGTGGTATAGCGTTTTTCAATTTCGTCTACCACGGCTGCCCATCTAAACCATCTCCTGTCTGGAAGCCATCCGCTCAAGGTGAAGCTGCTGCCGAGCCGATCAAGCTGCTGGGAATCCAAAGAGGGCCAAGTTCCATTAACCCCAACAATAGGAGTGACCGGCGTGAAGCCATCGGTATCGCGCGATGCTGCGACTGCCAGAGAGTCTTCATGGCGGGCTTGCTCTTCGTCTGCAGGCAGTGACTCGACGTCACTGAGCGACGAAGCAGCGTCTGGATGAACGCGCAGAGGTTCGTCGTCCAAGTGTGTATTGGGTTCCAGGAATCGGATAGTAACAGGGCGCCCTGTTACGGGTGGTGCAGCGACTTGATCGTCGTCGCCGTAGCCGTCAAGCGCACCGTGGGAAGCGAATCTGACCTTTGGGTCCTTGCGACGCCGGGGAGATGGTGACAGGTCGTCAGTGCTGTCAAATGGCTTCATGGAGTACTTTTGACGCTTGGGGCGGCGTGCGCCATCGTCTGCGCCGTCCGCAGCTCTCTTCGCCGCCACCTGCGCTGCATATACAGGAGCGTCTAGCACTGCGACGTCCTGGGCCAGCAACCGACGTCCACGGAAGCGCGTTGGGTTGCTCGGCGACGAGCCGTGTCCTTCGCCTTCGGTCACCATGACTTGAAAGCGATCCTCCTTCACCCTGTCGATCAGGCGACGAGCCTCTGGTGAAAAGGCATCCAGGTCAGGCCGAGTTATCAGCTGGAGCTTTGCAAACATTCCCCTCTGGTCTCGGAATGCGTGCCAATGCTCGCTCACAAGCTTCTTCCGCAGTAAGCTGCTCAAAGCCCACTGAGAATCTTTTTCAGCAGGTACGGGCGCATCAGGAAATGCAGCTTTCCATTCCGTCGTGATGGCCTGCCAAAGAGCCTCCCCTCCCAATAATGCCCCGTCTTGCTCCTTTACCATGCCCTCGATGATGCTGCAGATGCGTTGGACCATAGCTTTGTCCGGCTTCGCGCGACGTTTACGGCCTTGTGCTCTGCTGTCCGGCAACGACGAGCCATGAGGTTCTTCCTGGGCTGTGCCGTCCTGGTTCTCGGGTTGGCTTAGGGGTTTTGGCTCGGCGGCTTCTCGTCTTGATCCCTCGAGATCAGGGCCGCTCTTGTCATCGACAAAGCCTCTTTTAGGAGTTTCCGAGCGGCTGTGGCTGTTGAATGCCGACAACTGGCGTGGCACACTTGCTTCGTATGGGAGAAGCAAGGCCTGGGGTTGTGGGGAGAACGGTACTGGGTCTGGCCCTCCCAGCATTGTCGTCGGCCGTTTCCAGGACTTCACGGCCAGCGGGCCGGCCTTGAGCGCTTTATCCTTTTCCAATGGCGACTCTTGCTCAATTGGCCTCGATTCCTCGACATTTGGTTGAGCATTTTGGCTGCGGCGGTCGGGTGACGGCGGTGAGCTGCCACCAACTCTGCTTGGGCTGGTGGAAGGGCGCCTAGACGGCAGCTTCGAATCTTCCCTCTCAGACGAGCTCGAATCTCCAGGGGTGAAGAAAACGGCGCCTCTTCTCTTCCGGCCCGTGGGAAGGTTCGAGGCATCGAAGGATGGATTGCACGTCGTCTGCGACTTTTCGAGGTGGTATTTGAGACCGAGATCATTCTTCCAGCTTCCGCCACATTTTTCGCATGTCCACGGTCGCGAGACTGGTGAAGACTCTGCACCTCTAGGTGTGGAGGATTTTCCACCTCGACCGCGACCGCGACCGCGACCGCGGCTAGTACCGGAGCCTGGGGGGCGGCCTCGCCCACGTCCGCGACCGCGGCCAGTCGGCCCGGCCGGAGGAGCCATCGCTTCCTCTTTGACTTCAGCATCGGAAGTGTCCTCAACCGCAGAATCACTTCGCAGGGCTTGCTGTGAACTTCTGCGAAGTTTCCTTGTTCGAAGTCTGGGGGAGTCGTCTTGAGATTGTGCTTCGGAAATGGACTCGTTGTTGCCGATGGCGCCAGGAAATGCCTCCGGCCGAACCTTTAACGTAACGATGAGATTCGGCGCCTGTTTCAAATCAGGTTCCTGCTCCGGTACATGGGGTTCCACCTCATCCACAGCAACTATCTCCGGTTCGACGGATGGGGGTGCCTCGGGCGGTCTGGCTGCGTTTTTCCTCGGCCTGCCTCTCCGCTCAATCTTCTTGAAAGGCCGGTTTTGAGATGTTCCCAGGCCGCAAATATCCGTCAGGGATAGGGGTTTATCGGTATTCGGAGGCAGCGCGGCCGTGGGCTGAAATCCGTAGGGATTGTCGTCAGCAGACGTTGAGGCGCCATCGCCTGCAGAATTGATATTCGACTGATTATATGGACCCCCCGATACGACACTTTGAGGCGCATAGAAGAGATAAGAAGCCACCTTTCCGACGCGGACATGCTCGCTCCTCAGCTGCAAGTGCTGCAAATTGACGGGTTGGATGTCAGGTGTCGACATGGATCCAGTCATGGCCGAGAGGAAGCGATTGAAGGTGGCTCCGAGCGTTAGCGAGTAGATAGCTGGATTGGAAAGCCCCGAGTCTCCGAATGACTGTACCACAGTCGCAACGGAATACGGTAGCGGCTTGTCCATGGTCCATGGGACACACGCGATGAGTCGGGCCTTATTGGCCTGCTGCGTGTCGGTTTGCCCGTCTTCATCGTCCTCTTCGCCGATGGCCATGTCATCGTCCCTGGTCGATTTGCCTGAACGCTTGCCCTTGGACAAATAAATGGACCAATCCTCGGCGTTCAGATCCCGATTGAATCTAAGGCAGTCTTTGAAGACCCTGTTGTCAAGCTTCGCCGCAACATACTGGACAGCACCGCGGGAATTGAAGAATCTGCAAGTCTTGGCCATGATCTTCATCTGCCAGCGCATTCCAAGGATTCCCAGCTTCAATTTGAGGTCGTACATGCGTATAACCTCCCATTCCTTCGCAATGGCCATGATTGTGGTGGCCAAAGCAGCGTAGTCAATATCCACGCCGGTCCAGCTCGTGTGCCAGGGAACCGGGTCAAGGTTTTCGGCCAACGTCTGGCGCGACAAGTTCATCTCGGGCCCGGCTTTGGCAACAGAATCGCTTTCTTTGGGTAGAGGCGGCGCGAAGGATTTGAGCCACATCTTGCTGGTCTTTGTGCCCCGGACCAGAGTGGTTCTCTTGGTGATGTACCCCTTTTTAACCAGAGCATCGGTCCGCTTGGGCACCGAGCGCTTGTCCTGGTCAACCAGGCGGCCAAGATCGCCCTGCAGGATGCCATTTGATTTGCTAGAAGCTATCCCGAGAAGCAAGAGCCATTCCGACCGGGGAACTCGCTTGTGGTCGGGTGCATGGCCGGTGATGGCTTCCCACATGGTCGCCTCCATGGTGTAAATTTTGACCGCATCATCTTGAGTTTTCGCGGAGCCAGTTGAGTTCTCCTCTGATGAACTCTGCGGCTTTGGGTCGTCCTTGTCGTTTGTAGCAAGGGGGCCATTTGCAGGGGACTGAAACTGCGGCAGAGCAAGGAGCTCGGGTAGGGTGAGGTGGTTATACTCTCTCCCACGCCCAACGGAGACGTCATTCCTATCGACCAGCCACTTCCATATCGTTGACGCTGCTCGGTCTGGCTCGCCGTTTTGGAAGTTGCTGGACCGTGAGCCCGAGGGGGCTACAGACTCATTGATGGCTTGCAGAAGCTCTTTCACGGAACAGCCTGTTTGACAAAGTCGTTAGTTTCGCGAGCGACGAGGGCGGCGACTTTACTTTGTAGGCCCCATATGTATATCCCAGTACTTTTCAGCACTCTCGAGGTCATTCCGACGGCTGCTGGGCAGGCACATTCCGAGCTGGTGCTTGAAAACAAAGGTCGTGAACTCACCATGTTCGCCTGCGCATGAGATGAGCATCAGCAGGTGCGCAATCAACCCTTCGAGCTCCCAAGCCATGGCTTCCGACGTATGCGTAGTCCCATTATATGGCCTAGAGGCGACCTGAAAAATATGTCGATAAAAGTGCTTGGTCCGGGGTTTGAACGCGCGACCTGGAGAAGATCCGATGTTTGGATGGTCCTTCAAAGATGCTTTTTGCTGACGGCGCGATGCGAAGTGGGTCCATCGCACTGACAGCTGGTGACGTAATCGCAATCACGGTACGTACCGACGAGCCTTCACACGTCGGAGAGCGCTCGTCACCGCACGAGTACGAGTACAGGTCTGCGACACAGAACGACAATTTGTCGTGCAGAGTTGACGGAAACCACGAACTGCAGTGGACGACTGTTTTCCGGAAGATGCCGGGCACATCGTGCGACGGGCTGCGGGCTAGGCATCGCGCTTTGTTCCTCCTCTCATGTTGACTTCTTCTGCTTGTGCTGGGTATCTGTCTATCCAAGTCATTTTCGCCCTTTCTGAGCGTCGAGCTTGGCCTGCTCGTGCTCTCTAATCTTCCGGTAAGCCTCCACAACATCGTCTCTCACTGCCTGTAGTTCCTCGCGGCGGCGGAGACTGCCAGCCGCCTTGGGTATGTTGTCCACGTCAACGGCCGCGTCCCCGACTCGGAGCTGCTGTCGCATCTTCTTGTGCAGCTCTGGGGGCGCCATCGCCACGTCGTGGAGCCCAACCTTGGCCTCGGCCCTCTTGCGCTTCAGTTGGAGCCAAGGGTCCTCGTCGTCCTCTGCAGCGCCTTTTCCGCGCCGCTTCCGACCCTTCTTCTTGCTGGAGCCTTCGTCCATCTCGCCCTTGAAGGCTGCGGAGGATAATATGCCGGCAGCATCGTTGTCCAGGTCACGCTCCGCTTCCCTTTCCAGCTCCTCCTCTCTCCCCTCCTGTATCTTGCGCTCTTCCTCCCGCCATTGGTCGTAGAGCTTGTGCATCTTGCGCTCCTTGCGCGTGCGTTGCACCTTCATACCCGCCTCGTCCTTGCCGTCCGTGATCTTGGTCTTCTTGGTGAGACCCGCAACGGGTAGCGCGGCATCGACGCGGATCGCGAAGGATCTCATGTCCTCGCCTGGACGAATGCGTAGTGTTTCTCGGGCGTCCTCGTTCGCAGCTGTTTTGTCCTTGGTCTTGTCGGCGGGCTTCTCTCCATCGTCGAGACCAGAACGAATTCTTTTGCCCTGCGCAACGGCCATGAGTCGCCTGAATCCCCGCGGTGCGTCATCGTCGTTGTTGCGGTGCTTGCGTTGCTTCTTCGTGGCTGTGGGAGGGTCTCGTTTCGCGTCCTTGGCCTTGGCGCCCTTTCCATTCGCGCCCTTGCCATTCACACCCTTGCCATTCGCGCCCTTGCTACTCAACGAAACCGGCAGTGAACGAGCTCTCTGTGTCGGGGGTAAATCATGGCTGTGCGGGACGTCAGATACTGTGCGCCGGGACCGGGAGGGCCTGGAGAGGGTTCTTACTCGGGGTCCTCGCCTCGCTTCCTCTTGTGTTTGTGGGGCATTGTACTCGCTCTTGGTTTTTGTGGCGTCCGGATGTGGTTTGGGGCGTATGCTGGCGGCGATTGATGCGTTGTTTTGAGCGTACAGCACGATGCGATCCTGGTGGTTCTGAGTGCGAGTCCTGGAAGAATCTCAAAATTTATCTGGCGTCGGCGCTGCGGTCCGCCTAGCTTGGCTGCCGATGGACCCCACTGCCACCTGATTGGGAGCTGCGCTGCTACCCTACAGGTTGTAGAGATTCCAATGCTAGGTATACAGCAGCTAAGTCCCACGAAATGGGGAGCTATGATATTGTTAAATAGTATCTAATTCCTCTTATTACGAGTAGGGCACTATTTTTGCTGTAGCTACTATACTGTAGTGTAGTAGAGATATGGAAAAGGTATGGCATTCTTACAGGTTCTTACAGCAGCTCCGGAACACACGGCCACTTCGGCCCACTTCGGCCCCGGCAGTCACAGCAGCCTGCGTCTCAGCAACTACAGCAGTCTCTGGGCCTCACGGCCCGGCTGCCTGGGGCTCGTAACAAAGCTGTTTCCGGAAAATTGAAGTGCCTGACGACGGAAGCTGTACTGTAGGGTCCGACTCGTTTCCATGTAGGTACAGTTATCTTTTGGGGAGCTCCCTCCCAGCAGAACTCTTCCTTATCGTACTGCGACTTGGTAGGCCGTTCAATCAACAGCAGGGCGCACAAAGTTATAACGTGACTAGAAACGGGACATGACCGCTTGCGTACCGAACCATGCTGTGTGGCGCGAACGTAAAGTTGGCACTCGCTGGAATCTTGATTTCGCTTTCGGAACCCTTTTAACGAAACCTTCCGGTTCCGTCAGGGCGGCCATCTACAAAATGGCCTCGAGCCCGTTCGCTTTCGTCCTACGCAGGAAGTGTAACAACCTACAGGATAGACAGATACATAAGCCGATATAATACTACCTTACTACAACATGGATGAAGAAGTCTACAACGCCCTGAAGGGAGTGTTCAAAAGCAAGCCTCCGAAGAAAAAGGACCGGGCCAATATCCAGGAAGTCATCAGTGAACATTCCCAGGACGATCAACTATCGACATTGCTTCAGTCATACGGTCTCGAAGACGTCTGCAATAGCGCGCAAAGACTTCTGGTCGACGAAATCTTCGGATCCAAAAAGAAAGCGAAAGCATACTTCGCTAAGACTCCTATGATATCGCTTCCGGCCACACACACTATCACATTTGAGCCGACCAGTGCAGCGACCTCTCAACCCAACGAACCTACCGTACTCAACTACAACAATAACAGCCGAGGAGAGGATGGCAGCCAAGACTGCGCAACCGTAGCTGGTGGGTGATCGCGACACCCAACTTCATGATGCCCAGTGGCTGATATCAATGATCAGAGCCAACCCCGGCAGAGTCGAAGCGAATCGAGGCAAACCTGGGAAACAAGGCATTACCAAACGCCGTGCTATCAGGGCCGGAGCTTTCGACAGCGATATTGAACGTACCTTATGAAGTGCAACACGACCTGTTATGTTATATACAGCGTCTCCTGGAGAGAGCTTGCTTTGACTTTGCTCAGGTCTTTTTACCAACTATGTTGAACGAAAATGCATGGGACTGCGCGGCAGCAATTGAGCTTCATATTTTCGTTAAGGATCTGGGTAAATGCATGCGGAAGAGGCCGAAGAGACTAACGACAGTCAGTCAGTCGCTTGCGGGAAGCCTCTTATCTTCAATTTCCGATATTCGTCACAGCGCCGTCCACCGTCACAAGCTCAGTGCCGATGACATAGACAAGATGTTCCAGAACAGTGTCAAGTTTTTAACCGCTCTCGGAGACGATAAGCGCGCGGCGCGGCTGGAGCAAATGTGGCGAGACGTGCGTAGCACTCTGCTGCAATTCGACAATGACGAGCGGAGTGTGAATTCAGCCCTCAAGATCAAAGAGAAGAAGATAGAGGCTCGCAGGGCGGAGTTAAAGCTTCTAGAAGATGCAGCTCTACGGGACTCAGAATTGGCCATGAAGGCCTTCGGTGGCTCCGCAGCCGCACAAATCGAGCACGCTCTCAATACAGCCGGTCCCGCTACAGATGCGAGCAGATGGAACAGGCGCCGCGGCGCAGGGGCTATTGCAGTAGTCACGGCCGACCGCATCCTATTAACTACCTCGACAGTATGGAATATTCTAAAAGCGGGTGTCATCTTCCTGATATCCGGGGTCACAGTGGTGTTACTGTTTATTTCGAGGCATCTGCTGTGAGAGCATCTTGTGGCGACGTCTCAAATGCTGTACATCTACTACACGCTGACTTCGAGTCGCCAAATCGTCGAATAACGCTCCTGCTTGGTCCGGCAAGATGGGAACACTTTTCCCTTCCGCGGACATCGCGCAAGTGGCAAAGTGCAGGACAGTCTAACGAATCAATTATGAAGTTGCTTCATCAATCACTTGCCAACTATGCTCGCCCATGAGCTCCAGTACACTGCGGTTTCATGCCTCGAACGAAATAATTAGGGAAAGCCATATTATGGATCCGGAATTGTGTCTGTATCGAGTGGCAAACACTGCAGGAGATCGCAGCTGTGCAATATGCGGGGAGAGGCAAACTCGGTGACAACTGTTGCCACAGGACTGCACGCAGGGCAGATTCCCTGTTTGTATACTATCTTTCATTCTCTCCTTTACTCTTTCCCATTTCCTCGTGCCATTTGCTCTCCTTCAGTCGGTCTTGGTTAAGAGCGTCTCGTTGTGCCGTCCAGAGACAACCTTAGTGTCCAGCGATTCTAATTGCTTCCCCGTTTCCTTTCGCGCAACGTAAACAAAGCACCATCCAGCGCTTTACTCTAGAGCGCTTTATGCTGAGCATGGCCCCTCTCCAAGTATGCGCAAGGAAGTATAGTAGAATCCCATCGTGGACCTCTGCTTTGACGACATGGGCCCGGCCTTCTCCATATGACTGCTACGCTGGAGGGCCCTCCAAAGAGGGCCCTGTTTTTCGATTTTCGATTTCCAACATACTGTTACATGCATGTACAGCGGAGTCTGAAGTGACAGTCCGTTATGATGAACTTTTTCATCACACCGTGACAGAGCATCTCTCGAAGCAGCCCTAATTTTTGGCTGGCCCCCGCGGTTGGACGACATTGCTTGCATTACATGCCCAAACAAAACGTATATTGTAATTCACCCCCTCTATAAGTGATACTACCTGCGCCCATGTAGCCTCCTATCTGGCTTTCCCACTTCTAGTGAAATTTATTTACAGCGCATAGCGGAAGCTGGGACCGTAGTTCTCGATGGCGGTGGTGTTTGTCTCGCCAGCCTCACGCTGCTTGCGTTCGAGCTTCTTATTGTCCCAAGCAAGCAGGAGGCGGAGAGTAAAAGCGAGGAGCGTCGTGAAAAACATAAAGGCAGCGCAGATGGACTGGCCCTTGATGAAGCGGGGCCCTTCTTCTTTCGGGTAGATGCGCGAGGAGAGGACAGAACCACACTGGCCAACAACGTTGATGAGGACAAGACCGGCACCACGGCGAGTATCGGAGCCTTGGTTATCTATAGAGCGTCAGCCACATGTAAATTAAAGGGTCTGGAAAGCAAAGACCGTACTTAGGGTCCAGGCGATGATGTTAGGGATTGTGGAGAAAACGCCTGCTGCGGCCAGGAAGACGGCAAAGTAGCGGACTTCAACGGTTTCGACGGTGGCCAAGACGATGTAGCCAACGCCACCAATAATAGAAGTGATCGTGAGCATAAGGCCGCGCTGCTGGGTTCTATCGGCAATGTAGGTAGTGATGAGTGCGGAAAGGAAGGCGACCAAGTAGGGGGGTGCGCTAAGACCCTGGGCGTTGATGCTGCCGTATCCCATGAGCTCCAGAATGCTGGGTAGGTAAACAGGCAAGCTGGCGTAGCTGACATTGGCACCGAAGTACATCAACTTCAGAGGTAAGCCAAGCCCAGTTGTTATGCAGGAGAGGTTAATGACGTACAGCAACAAACCATGCCTTGTAGTCGATCAATGTCAGCATGAATTCCTTGGCGTTCAGACCACCAATACGGAAGCCGGGCTCTGTGCCGACCTGGCGAAGGGCACGAGCCTTGACGATTTCCTTTTCCTTGGCATTGAGAAACCGCGCCTTGTCTGGTGAGTCAGGGATGAAGAAGTAGGCGACGGGAGCCATGATAACGGTGGCAAGGCCCTCGACCAAGAACAGCAGCCGCCAGTTGGACAGATGGGAGTGTCCATTTGTGATGCCATACGCAAGGGCACCAGAGAAGGTCGAGGCGAGAGGGGCGGCGGCCGCGAAGAGACCACATCTAAAGCCGACTTCATGCCTAAGGTAGAAGAAAGAAAGAAGGTACATGATGCCGGGCCTGCTGGGGCGTTAACACAGGGAGGCGTCCAGTTCCCCCGAAGAGGAAAGTCGAAATGGGACAAGACGTACGCATAGGCAGCTTCAAACGCACCCAGCAGAAAGCGGATAGCCATCATGCCCTCCCAGCTCTGGGCAGCGGCCTGTACTGTGCCCAAGAGGCCCCTACGTTTGATTACGTTAGGATACCATGAATACCGATATGTTTGGCAGAATGCGGCCGGGAGATGAGAGGGGCGGGAAACGGTATCTCCCTCATTAGTACGAACCATCCAAATACTACAGTGGCGCCGACCAGATGGGGCGGAAAGATCTTCCAGAAAAGCAGCGAGAACTCGAAGACGATGTAGCTGATGTAAAAGATGGTGGCAAACCAGGCATACTGGCTGCTATCCAGATGGAGAGCCTTGCCCATGCCCGCGACCTGGGCATTGCCAATGTTACCACGGTCCAGGAAGGCCAGCATATCTAGGTGGAGAGAACAGGTGAGATGAACCGCTGCACACAACGGGTGGAGGCGCGCGAGTTGCTACCACGTACACAATACAAAGAACAGTGGCATCATGTGGCGGTCGAGCTTGCGGCGAATGTTCGCGTTGGCGGCGGCATCATGGTCGAGAGCCTCCTTGGTGCCTGTGTCGTTGGCCTCCATATCGCCAACCCGCTCGGGGCCTTTCTCAGTGGTCAGTCCGTCCAGGGCCATGGCTGATCGGCCTGTCATGGTAACACGACAGCAACAAGGAGGGTCTTGAATGCGGCGACACAAGGCAGAGTGAAGGGAAAGGGGGATTCGTAGAAATGGGCACGTAGTAAAGCCCGCAACATGGCGCCCAAATTTTATTTTTGTTCGATGCTACATATAACAAACCTCTGCAGGCATGACTTTATTGCCTCGACAACTACCTGAGCAACCTAGGTCGGCTTGGGGAAACCCCCTGCAGCGTGATCTGCAATTCCTTCCCGCTTCCAGTGGGCCTGGTCTGACCGGAACACACCACCCGACGCCCATCATTGCTCGTTTTGGTGTCCTATGTTGCATTGAGGCCCCAACCGACCCGTGCTGCCAACAGACAGCTTACATGCATGCATGTGATATTTTACAGTACACGGTGGTGATGCTGACTAGGACTTGACCGTCCCGGCCAGTGTGGGCAAAAGTCCGCCCAGCAGTGCAACAACCCCGTTGCCTTGAGTTGCACCCATCCCGTCCCATCGGCCCTTGTTCGGCGTCGAACCAACCAGACTCTACCCGTATAATACACCTGTAGGTGCGGAGCAGATAGACGTTAATATGCGAAGTCTGGCCCATTACTGAACCAGAGGTATCATGGACCGTCATTGTCTTTCGTAGACCGCTGCTGTGATGCTCTCGCTTGCACATCTGGCGCTCGTGGTTGCTGCCCATCATGGTCCACGCTCCGCCCATGAGTGCTGAGCAGTTGGCCCAGTACAGCCAAGACCGCCGCCACGAGCTGTATGCTAGCCTCATCGTCCTCCTCGTCATCAACAACGTCGCGGCTGGATCGCGATTTGTTGGCCAGTGGCGCGCGCACTACCGCCACGACTTCCGCGTCGACAAGATATTCGCCGAGGATTACTTTATTGCCTTGAGTACTGTCTGCATCGATGCCGTCATTGGGAATCTACTGGCCGGTACGCGCCGTTTCACATTGTGGCCAACCTCGCTGACGTCGATAGCCACCCACTATGGGCTCGGATTGCATTCTTGGCGCATCAACGCCGAGGACCCAAACTACCCCCAAAACCTCTCCAACACCTTCAAGGTATGCCCCCTTTCCCCTTTGTTACGCTGTGCTAACTCCCGAGGAGCATGTCTGGGCCTGCATGATCCTCACAGGCCCAACCTTCACAGCCGTCAAGCTTGCCCTCCTCTTCTTTTACCGACGCCTCTTCCTCATTAATCAGCGATGGCTGCGCATCACGTGGTGGATTAATGTCGTCTATGTGATCCTCTGGCTCATCGGGGCCACGGGCTTCTACGTCTTTCAGTGCTGGCCGGTGCAGTGGTATTTCATGCAGTACTACCAAAGGTTCAATAGGCCGCCGCCGTACCCCATTTCTGGCCAGTGCAACGCGACCACGACGATGAACGTTGCCATTCCTCTCATCTTCGGTCTCATTTCAGACGTCATGATCTTGGTCCTGCCCCTGGCTACTATTTTCAGCCTGCACATGTCGAGGAAGTCCAAGATCGGTTTGACACTCGTATTCTCTGTAGGAATAATGTGAGCCCTCTGTAGTCCGCCGCGGACGGGAGCCATCTAACTGATATTCTTCAGTGCTTGCATCTTAGATATGGTACGCATTGTCGAATTAATTGTCGATACTGACGATAAGATCGACCCCAGCTGTGAGGCCTATCCTTCACACTTCTCCCGGCTCGTTCTAATGCTCTCAGATGGAGTTGTTGTGTTCCTTATTCTCTCCGCCGCCACCGAGGTTACCGCCATCGTCTGTGCGTCCATGCCCATCGTCGGGCCCCAAGCGTTCAAGGAGTACAAGCGCTACCGCCACCCCTCGTACAATCGAAGCAGCAAGCTCAGCCTGTCCAGACGCCGCGGCCCCATGAGTAGCGGTTTCGAGCAGCTCGACAACAACAGTGCCGGCAGAGGCCGCAATGAGGATCCGATCTCTCTATGTCCGCTCGAGGCTCACGGCGAAAACGGCCAGACGCAAAACAAGGTTGGCGATGGTATGATCTGGGTCAGGAGCGAGGTCAGCGTCAGGATTAGCGAAGAACGAGGGGCCGCCAACACAACAACACCAACAAACATGGCGCGTGCGACTTAAGTGAACATGCATGGCATATATGCTCGATACACATGGCAGAGACTAGAGTCCCTAAAACGGCCGTAGAGACATGGTAACGACCGAGCGTAATCAGCTTACTATGAATAGAAGATATTAGCTCAATTTGGCCATGGTACGACTAGCGGCCTATTGTTAGCTTCTTGCCGTCGAGGGTGTTCGGAGGGAGCTTAGCTGGCGAATAAAATAACTACGAAAGACGCATGCAAGTTGCATGGAATATCCTGAGCACCATAGTCCAACGCAGAGATGACCTATCAGCGAAACCAATCCTATCAATACTCAAGTAGGCCGAGCTTACGACACCGTTCCGTGCACTCTTGGCGCATAGCTCGGCAGGTGAGCTTTGTGGTCAAGCCGCACGTCACAAATTGGACACTTCATCTCGTCGCCTTCCTGCAAATTTGACGAGTGCTTACGTCGGAAATTCTTGGATAAGTCTCCGGAGGTATAGAAGTCGTGAATGAGATCCTTAACTGCCCCGATATCGGCCGCGAGAGTAAGTGCCTTGGCGACGTAGATGGAACACTTCTCGGTCTCGCCTTGCCCGACTTAACAAAGGCAGATATTAGAGCCAAGTGTTGAGGGCTTTTGTGCAGACACTCAATTCGGACCCCACTGTATCATTACGTCTGAGAAAAGCAAGAGACTTTTCATGTCAATTTCAACTCAATTGAAGCCCTAGTCTTGTGACACAATGCTTCTAATTTTCCTAAGCTCCTCCCACTCGGTTGCTAGCATAGACATATCCACCAAGTCGTACCGCTTGCGGTCGAAGAAGACGCGCTCCCTCTGCCTCCCCTCAATAACAAAACCGAGCTTTTGATATAGGGCAAGAGCACGCTCGTTGTAAGATACTGCGCCAATGGCAATGCGGTGCAGATTCGCGTATCGGAACCCCCAGTCCACAATCCAATTAATGCACTCGGCGCCGTATCCACGACCCTGATACTTGTCTGCGAGAGAAATGACAATACTGGCGCTTCGGTGATGGGCCATATGAGGCGGCCCTGTCAAGCCAACGTAGCCGATAACCTCATTCTTAGGCTTATCCAATTTCGCAGCGTGGTCGTCACTATCATTGGCCTTGTCGTCTTCCGGCGCGACCGGCAAGCAGACAGCTACTACAAGTAAGCACCTGGAGATGCCTTCGATGTAATCTGACGTCTGCTTCTTTGTCGGCGGCTTGGGCAGGCTGGATGTAGCTAGCGCATCGACGACCGGGTCACTTGTGATATTATCGTGGAACCAAGCGCGAAGTTCTTCATCCTTGTCGTCAAATGCCCGATACACCAGCCGCTCTGACTTGAAGACCTTACTGGCCGAGGTGACAATCGCATCCATGAGTGCGGGACTTCGTTTACGTTGATAAATAATGAACAATTGAGCAGAAAACTGGCAGTTGAGCGATACTTGCAATTTGATTGGGTTCAACGTTGCTTAACAATTGTTGGCGCCGACGCCACTATTTATAGGCAGCTCACACATGGTTACGAGTATTGTCGATGCCTGGCATGGGTACAGTTGCCGCCTTGGCCGGTCGAGTCGGTCGCATACGTATTACCTGCCCGATCAGACATGAAAACGGCGAGAGGGCATCTCATTAAGGTAGTTAGCCACGGAAAATGTATTTCCGGCCCCATCTCGCCACGCGTACAGTTGAGTAACTTATAGGACAGCCAATCAAATGTCTCAATTAGAATGCCCCAAGTGCGTCCTAAGAATCGCGAAAGCATGTCGCGTAGAGTAGGGGCTTTCATGATATGGTTTCTTTGAACAAGCCACCTACACCTACCTTCGCCCAGTCGCTTCGCGGGTCCCGCATCTGCAGTATAGACCCATTTATTCATCTCCCCAGATATTCTATCGTGGTATATTACAAGTAGGACTTCAATTGAGTTGAAATTGACATCGAAAATATCTTGATTTCTATCTAGTTGAACGGGGATGTTGATTCCCTTTATCTTGGGCTGTTGGGCCTGTGATTCCGAGGCTGACGACGCTTTCCGACGGTTGGGAGGCACTGCGGCACGGAGAGCAGGGGTCCAGATCCTGCCAAGCCCACCCCAAGCTCCGCTCCGCGGTTACTTAACGGCCGCGCTGTTAGTTGAATATTTCTATTGCTCAATTAAGGCGTGAAATCCACGAAGCCCGCTGATTAATATGTCTGCTAATATAAGGTTGCTAGGAGTTGACAACCGAGAGTGGCGAAATCTAGTGTGAGGAATATCATTGGATCGGTACGAGAGTAATAAGCAGGCAGAGGATGTTTCCCAAGCGGGCCAACTGAACCAACCAACAACCACCCAAGACACTGGCTGCCGCAAGGGCCCGAGACGTCACTGACAAAGACAGCATACCGAGAGAGCCGCTGCGTCATCACACCCCGCTACCCCATGAGGACTCTTTCATCGTCCTCACACCTTCCCGCAATAGTTAGACATCCCAAACACCATGACAACAAGCTGTTCTACATTTCCTCTCTTCTCGAACCTCCCTCCAGAGCTACGCAACCGGATATGGCAGGACGCCTTGCCTGACAAAGACGGACCAGCCGTATACCCCTATGTAAGACGGTGTTGGTGTCCCCGACGCCTATTGGAATCCGACGAGGGGTATGACCCTGACGACAAGTATAATGTGAACATGGAGTTCCGCCACGACTTATTAGATTATGTCCACGTTAAGGTACCGCTAGTCTTCGTCAATCGCGAGGCTCGTGGAATCGCCCTAGCCTGGGTTCGCGAGCAGGGCATCGAGATACGCTTCCGGGAGGAGGCACAGTGCCCTGTCTTCGCGCGCCTATTTGACCCAATACGCGACACGCTATATATTGCGCTTGATAAATTGAACGACTTTTGCTTCGATCTCTACGATCGAATGTCTGAACCGGATCTCTCTGAGCTGATTGTTAATATCACTTCAGACCTCAGCCGCTTCGCCGTGCCGGAGGCACTGCTTCAGAGCGAGCCCGACGCTCTGCCCGAGATGTTTGAGTTCTTCCATCTCGAAAAGTTATTCATTATCGCCGACCCGCAGCCGGATTTCGAGGATAACGACATAAAGGTACAGCGGCGGTGGGAGCTCGAGAGCACAAAGGGAAGGGCTTTCTCGTGGAATCGCCATAATGCCGGCTTTGACTTGGAGGATGGCGAAGACATCAGCGACGAAATCCTATACAAGCGGATAGAGGAGGCCAGCAAAGGGCTATGCGAAACTCTGGTCAAAAACCTCTCCGACACCTTTGAGATCAGGCCCGCCGTTGCCGTTAGAAGATAAACGGGGCTCATGAGTACTTATTGTGTCGCGAAACGGGTCCCGGTTCTCGTGTGTGCTGCCGCTCTTTCCAGGTACGGGAAACGCAGGAAACGCTCTCAACCCGAATAGAGTGAAAGAATGCCGATCCCTAAGTGTCCCTGCTGTATCGCACCGTCGTGCCACGCGCAACCGGTGATCGTGAGCGTACTCGTGTAACGTGCATACGATTAGTATAATGATGACTTTACCTTATGATCCGATTCGCGGCGACTGCTAAACTAATAGACCTGCCATGTGACACTGATTGCAACCGCCTTTGGCTGCAAACACTCCGCCCACGCCGTCCCCTAAAGAGTGTAAGCGGCTGCTAGCTCTCGGGTAATACTACGGTACGAATCTACTTACTCGAGGAAATACCGCTACTTTCGAGGAGTGGTCTGTAAGCCATGTCGCTGCCGAGCATTTGATCCGTCCAGGACTCTATGCTTCGGAAATACCTCGACGTTAGCTGTCACCATTCTCCATCATCTCGTATATGAGGAAGTCCAATACAATCGAGCTAGCAGTAACTTCCAAGACTGAAACCGTGAGACGTTGGCGCAACGCCCTGACTGCGTCTGGATAACAGCCCAATCTACCCGCACATTTTGCGGCACCATGCAGCATCTGCAGTCCTAAAAGCGCATACCACAGCCAGTTATGACCAAAATAGGATCATGCCAAAGCCGATGAACATTGACTGGACCATAGAATCCAGCACGGACCACGGCCAAACGTCTAGATCCCTATGACCTATAATTGTATGCACCTCGTCACGACTAGGTTTAGAATCCCGATCGACAACCACAGTACTTCGTGATAGGATAATATACACTTCAAAATTTGTTGCGTGAATTCTTTATATACTGGTCCCCACGAACTCATGGCCATCAAAATGGGGCCATCACCTCTAACTGGTTCAGCTGATGAAGGCTGCGCTTAGGGTCCAAAGTATTTGTCTTTTCTAAAGGTTCCGTTCCGACGACAAAATGTACTATGAATAGGATAAATAGGATAATGATATAAGAATATGGGTCAGACCGTGGAGATTCATTTTGATATGCTTAAAGCGCTTAAAAAGGCTTCAAGTTTAAGCTTTCAAGATGCGTCTCTTGCATTACAAAGTTCTTTCCTTTACTGCAGTACTGTACCGTGTTCGGATCCTTGGCGCCAGGATGCACCGAGGGGGTGCCTTATCCGCCACAACATGAGAGGAGAGGAGAGGAGATGCGCCTGGTTCAAAGGGCATTGACAAGAGTTTGTCAACGACGTGGTGCATCGCGCCCGGGATATGGCAGGACATATATGATGTCTCCTTGTGTCCAAGCCTCGAATCGACAACACGGGTGGTATGGGCCACCTTGCAATTGCAGTACTGTACGATACAGTAAGGTGGCTTTGGAGAGTCCTCGTCCTCCTTGCCGATCGAGGGCTGGATAATACCTAGTCCGAAGCACCATGTGTCAGAATTCTGTCAAAACTACCTCCCATCTCCACATACTCCTTCATCTCTACCTTCAATCACCCATCTAAGGCCGCAGCTCGAAGCCATCTTCAAAGTAGCCGAGTATCATTCTACTGCACTTGTGTCGTAAAGGAATTATACCAGCCTCGGCTGCTATTCCGTTTGCATATCGCTTCGTCCTGACGATACTCGAGCCGATCTTTACAGCAACCGGCGCTATCAACGTCACCCGAGCTGTCCAAGATTATTTGTTAACAATAACGAGACATAGTGGCACCTTCACAGCCGGTTCAATCTTCCTATACACGGCAATAGGAGGTAGCTGGCTGTACTTCGCGTTTATGGAAGCCTTGGTCCTACGAATCTACGATAACCTGCACCTCTGGCGGCTGCTATGCATCGGCATGCAACTTTCTAATGCGGCGTTCTACCATTTCGCTACGCAAGCCGTTGGCGGGTGGATAGCCTGGGTTGATCTATCAGCGTGGACAACGGATGATTTCGTAGCCTTCTAGAGCACAGCGCCCATGGTGCTTGTCAGAGTTCTGATTGTCCTTGGAATTTGGGTCAAGACGGAGATGAGAGGCCAAAAGTATGAATGATAACATTCAAGAGTGATGATTAGAACAATCGGAGGGAATAAGTATAGCAGGTTGGTGGAGAGAGACAGGGGCTCAACACCGAGCGTTTGGTAACGATTGGAGGCTTACCGACCACCAACAGTCCTGCAAGTCACCATACGCCACAAGAATTCCATCGAATCATAATTTCTTAGCCTGTCAGGTGTTTGCTGTTGCGCGTTGGTCCGCAGCTGGTCCCTGCATCGCCTGCAGCTTGGTTTCGAAGCAAGCAGCGAACCTACAGTACGAGTGCAGTGGCCGGAACTCGTCCTACTGTCACTACTTCGTCCTCGTGGTCGCTCGCCAGCCTCCGATGTTCGCATAGTGATTCTCTCATCCTGAGCATTGTGAGTGAGTGAGTGAGCCGCCACATGCCATGATGCGAGCGTTAGCGGGAGTACGTGAATCAAAACAATGCAAGGAACACGAGAGAGAATGCCTGGCTTGTGGCCCGTGTCCAAAAGCCACTCTCTCGATAACCCAGAGATCCCGGGATCTCGGCCCCAAGGGCCGGGTCAGAAGAATCCCCTGGTACGTTCAGGGATTGGCTCAATTTCGATGCGCCACCAAACTCTATCGAAGAACCGCCATCGTCAGCCCTAGGAGGGGACAATGAGCTGGCTTCCCACAGCGGAGGCAGCGCCGTTGTGCGGAAGCTCGGGGGTCGCTGGAACTTGGCGCGTGGTGGCGCACCGCCGGCGTCGAGGACAATCCGTGCCGCAGCACGAGACAATCCATGGCCGCATCGCGCGACAATGCTGTTTTTGCAAGCCCCTCGCAGGTGCCTGCGGTGCCTGCCGCGGGCGCCAAAGTGGCAGCCATCAGCCGCCCACGCCAATGGCCACCCCTTGGAGAGCTTCGGCCAAGGACGAGGCCCGCTTGACTCGCAGCTCGTGGAGTGGCCAACGCCCATCCAAGAAGCCCCCTTGCCTGAGCCTGGCGAACAATGCTAAGCAACAATGTGAAGCCTGGACAGGTGTGTGGAATACGGCCCATGGTCTTCAAGGAAACCGGGAAAAGGGCCCTGAGAACCCATGGGAACGGCAGCCCGAGCCCGTCGACGCCTTACCATGTAGAATGATATAAGGACTTCAGACAACCCCAAAAAGAGTTGGGATCGTCTCCTCAAAGATCAGCAAGTCACGCTTCAAACAAGTAAACTTTACAGCAACAACAGACCTTGAGCACCTTCATATTTCTTCAAAACCACTCTTCAACATGCCTTCCAACTCCAAGCAGGGAACTTCCACCCAGACCGTCCCCAAGGACGATCCGGCCTACAAGAACCTCGGCTGTGTTATCATGTAAAGGACATAAAGTACCTTGAGCGACGGGCACCACCGCAGGGGCTGTTCCCCATGCAAAGCATCAACCGCTGACCTGCGGGCCCGCTCGACTCCCATGACGGACGGAACTTGCGTTACATGACGGCAGACGACACGAACGGATGAACGAGACACGTGCCACGAGTTCGAACCTTTGTTTCCAACAGCTCTTCAGACTTTTTCTATCCACGGGCCCTTTGGCTGCAGGACGCTGCAGTCGCCGAGAGCTTCTTCTCACGACTCAGACCACAGTTCGACGACCACTGGCGCGGGAATATAACTTAAGAGGCTGGAACCTCCTCTTTGGACGACTACCGAGTCGGGTAATCTTCTGGGTCATAATTTGAAGTGTATTTATTCGGCATACTTTCTTTCAAATACGAGAGCTGTTGGCATGCTTGTTGACCACCCTGGAGTTGCGTGAGACATGTTGTGAAGGAGCCGATGGCTTGCCGCGTACGCAGGCCAAGCTGCGGCGAAGGGAACGAGAGCTGAACCTTGCCTAATAAAAAGATAGGATGTAGCCGTACCCACCCGCAAAGTGCGTACTTGTATTCTCTCACTTACCGCACCCGGTTGATGCCCTGCTTGACGGGCCCAATTTGGCCCCATGTGAACGAGCCTGTCGCTTCCGAAGGCGCCTAGCGCGAACTGATAGTCAAGACGGCCACATATGTGGTTGAGACCCATACGGCACATGTCAGCAATTGATGATGGAGGCAAACGAGCACGCTTCTGTGTAATTTGAGGTGCGCCGCTCCAACTCTCGCTTGCAAGTAGGGACGTCTTTGTGCGTTGCTCTTATACGAGTAACGCAAGTGCAGGCGACCCCTGCATGATTGGCCAACAGCGGCGTGGGGCGATCACGCATACGGCAAAAGCGGTGAGCTGTCAAGCGCGGCAGAACCCGGGAGATTTTTTTGGCAAGAGCCTCTCCAGCGCCTGCAGCGGTTGCCCGTCTCCAACTGAACCTGCTCAAGAAAACCCGACCGAACATCTGCCCACCCGGCGCAAACTACAGCAGAGATGGTGACCAAGAGCAGGCTGCGCATGGCGTTGGCCGCCGAGAAGGGCGTCGACTTCAAGAAGCTCAACCAGAAGAAGAAGCACAAGGCGGCGCTCAAGCTGAAGCGGGCGAAGGAAGACCAAGACGGCGGGGCACCGCTGAACGCGGATGAGGACGAGCTGGAAGAAGCCGTTGAGGACCACGAGGATGATGAAGACGACGAGGACGAGGATGAGGAGGAGGACCAGAACGTGAGTCCAATTGCACGCCTTGCGCACTCGCGCCTGCGAACGACGTCGCTTACCCAATTCCAGCTGAATCTAGACGGCGTCGACGACAGCGACACATCGGAGTCATCCATAGAGCTCGAGGAGAAGATCGTCAGGAAAACAACCCCAAAGTCAAAGCAACGGCCGGACGCGGACGCTGCCGAGGACGACGATGACGACGAGGAAGAGGAGGACGAGGAGGACATCCCCGTGTCTGACCTCGAGGACCTCGACGACGAAGACAAGGAAGACCTCATCCCTCACACACGCCTCACCATCAACAACACGTCGGCCCTCGAGGCCGCCCTCGACCGCATCGCGCTCCCCACCGACAAGTCCGTCCCCTTCGCCACCCACCAGACCGTCGTCGCGGCCGCCGACACGGCCGACTCCATCCCCGACGTCTCCGACGACCTGCAGCGCGAGCTGGCCTTCTACTCGCAGTGCCTCGACGCCGCCCGCCGCGGCCGCTCCAGGCTGCTGGCCGAGGGCGTCCCCTTCTCGCGGCCCAAGGACTACTTCGCCGAGATGCTCAAGGAGGACGCCCACATGGACAAGGTCAAGGCCAAGCTGATCGAGGAGGCTGCCGGCAAGAAGGCCGCCGCCGAGGCCCGCAAGCTGCGCGACCTCAAGAAGTTTGGCAAGCAGGTGCAGGTGGCGAAGCTGCAGGAGCGCCAGAAGGAGAAGCGCGAGACGCTCGAGAAGATCAAGACGCTCAAGCGAAGTGAGTGGTCCAATTCCCCCCCTTCCCCCCCATCTGACGGAGTGAAGCTTTGATGCTGACGCGAGTTTCCCCACCTACAGAGCGACAGGAGGGCGGAGGCGACCTGGGCACCAACGAGGCCGACCTCTTTGACGTGGGCGTCGAGTCCGAGATCGCCAAGCACTCGCAGCGCGCCGGCAAGGGCGACAGGAAGGGCGACAGGGCCGGCGGCAAGCCCAACCACAAGCGCCAGAAGAAGGACGAGAAGTACGGCTTCGGCGGCAAGAAGCGCCACGCCAAGTCGGGCGACGCAGTCAGCTCCGGCGACCTGTCGAGCTTCGACGCCAAGCGGATGAAGGCCGGCGGCGCGAGGGGCGGCAAGGGCGGCAAGCCGGCGGCGCGCCCCGGCAAGGCCAGGAGAAAGGCCATGTCCTCGAGGTAAAAACTGCGCAACGGCCTCCGCCCCCGTCCAGAGAGGTATCTATCTGTACATGGTAAGCTTCTCGGGCCTCCCCCGGACCCGGGCCGCTCGTGGAGCCGCACCCGTGCGGAAGAAAGGACCTACGCTGGGGCACCGCAATGCAAGATTTTGTCCAAGAGAGAAGAAAAAAAAACTTCGCATGGGTTTCGGCGTCCGGTAGCTGTAGTAGGTAGTTTAGCTGCTGCACCAAGTTCCAGGTTGATTGTCCTTTTCAGATTAATAACGCACGTGCAATACTACTGCCTAGACTAAGGTGTGCACTCCTAAACAACTCGTACGTGACTGGGTCCGTAGTACAATGGGACTGTCTCCCGTGCTTCTTGGCATGAGTACTTGTACAGCATGTCGTCTGTCGCACGGGCTTCGCCCCAACTCGCCAAGTTTATTCCAACGCCCAACTGCATGTTCCCATGTACACGCCGGACCAGTGATGTACAGTAGGTATGTATCAGCAACGTTTGTGCGAATAGAAACATATTCATAAGCACGGAACACTCGATTATGACGCTACCGGAAAACAAAAAGAAAAGACGCTTCTGCCTCGGCAGGTCTGTGTAACATCATCAAGTCATTGGTCGATTCGTCTATGATGGGAAATAATTATGTAGAAGATTCCAACTAATCCCCGTCCTTCCATCTTCTGTCGTTGCTACCAAATTGGAGCCGAGTCGTTCAGCCCCTCAGATTTTCTGTAAGCACCTCGCCGGCGCCTTCGACCGTCTTGGTCCGCCAGGGCACGGATTCACCATCAACGATGAAGGTGAGCTGAGCGGGTGCGGGCATACGTGGACATGCAGTTATGTATGAACATGTATGTATGTATGTATGGGCTCGTCGTAGCAGCCGTGGGTGGCCATGAATCCAGGGTGCTTGGAGACGCAGAGCGCGGCCGCGATCGCTTGTCGGGCAGCGGACCGCGACCAGGAAGCAGTAAAACAGGGGAATTCCGTAAGCGGCCATCTTCAAATGCCAGTATCCGACCCTTGGACGCCGTGAAACCCGTGGTATCGAGAGGAAATGCCGCGCGCTGTTCAAACGCTTTGCTTTGCTATGCAGTTGCAAGCTCTTATAAAAGTCAAGGGAAAAACAATCGAAAATCAAGTGACCGTCTTCTCATCAGCCCGGACGCTGCAACGTCGAGGCCTTGGACAGCTCGTCGGAGGCTCATTGCGAGGCTGCCACACACCAATGGCGGTGGAAAGCCCAGGCGCTCTTCTGGCATTCCTTGCTGCAGTATTTGGTACGCCGGCATCGACGACATTTGGCGAATTGCCGTGTGTACTCTTCCCATTTTCCGCATTGGTAGTAAGCGCACTGACGGATGCCGCCACGTGTATCATCCTTGCGGCAGAGATTGCGCATGACAACGCCCGCCCAGTATTGCATGTCCGTGCTGTGGTATCTGACAGTGAATTTCTCAACAAGAGGGAATAGGTTGAAGTCGTTGGGCAAGAGGTATTCTTCGTCAGCAGCGGCGTCGGCCTCTTCGGCATCAGATGCCTCTTCCTCGCCATCAAGAAGATCGAGGTCCTTGCCAATGGTCAGGTTTGGCACGAGATGGCTCTGCTGGAAGTAAGAACGCAGGCCACAGTACTTGGAGACGTAGGCCAGAAGCTGCAACGACATGAGGACATCCTCCTCGCGGGGCATTGCCGTAAGCATCTGCTGATTCGGGACGAAGTGGCGGTCTAGCAGGTAGCGGGGGACGGCGGTGTTGGGTGCCGTTGGCTGCGGCGGCGTGACCATGGCTGGTCGATTCGGCGACAGACCCATGGGCGGCACGGGCGTGGGGTTGGCATTGTTTGCCATGCTGCCATCCATGTGGGCGCGATGGGTGATGTTGAAGGTTCCCGCGTCCTGATGGGTCTCCGACACGGTTGGGTTCGTCAGCTCCAAGGAAGCCCCAGCCAGGATGCTCTCGCCGTCGTCCATGGAAATATCCTGAATCCCGACGGCGGATTGAATATCCGTGGTTCCAGTCATCTCGGCATCCGGGGATTCGTCGGACGGCATACTGTCTGCATTGAGATCGTCCGCCTCGACCGTAGAATTCTGGTGCCTGATGGATGGCCTTCTTCGCGGCCGGTTGGCACCATCCAGGTTTGTCGTCGCCCGCACCGTTGGCGAGCGCAGCTGCGGCGGCGGAAGAGGCGTGGTGGGCGAGGTCGGCTGCGAAGCCAGGTCCGCGTGACCGAAGGGAGCCATTGACGCCAAGCGGTCCACGTCGCGCACGGGCCGGACGAAGGCGTCGATGCTGTCCATGCCCGGCCCGGGGGTGGCCAGAGGCTGCAAGGGCTGGCCGGGGCCGATGGGCCGGCCATCGTTGCCACGGAAGCTGTGACGAGGGCGCGCGGCAGCGATTGGTGGTCGCTCCGGGGTCGCCAGCACGCTCCGTGGAGGAGTCGGGACAGCGGAGTCGGTGTTCGGCGGCATAGCGGCGGTGGATGGGCCGGCATACGTAGCAGAAACATCAATAGACGGAGGAGGACCGGTCCTGCGAAGGGATCTTGGATCAGACTCGGGGCGGGCGGTGCGGTTGGCAAAGGAGGTCGTGGCTTTGGAGGAGCTGCGGTGGTCATGGCCGCGGTGTCGGCGATGGTGATGGTCGTGCAACTGCTTCTGGTTGGCCTCTTCGGCCTTCTCGCGGCACTTGTCGATGACCTTGATGTAGTTGTCGAGGATGGTGGCGATGACGGGCACCATGTCGGCCTCGACAACGCGTGTCCGAACGTTTTCGGTGCCTCGCACACCGATGTTGACGACGCACTGGAAGGCCAGGTTCCACTTCCACATACCCATCATGTCCTTGCTGCGACCCTGCTTGAGGATGCAGACGAGGCGTTCGATGCCTCCATCGACGGTGAGGATGTCGCGGATGCGGGCCGACGAGGTGGTCAGGTAGGCGAGGTGGTTGAGAGAGTTGATGAGAGGCAGGGTCGAGGTGCAGTCGAGGGCCCGGCGGTCGTAGAGGGCCGTGGTGATGCCCACCGAGGCCTTGTTTACATTAGGGATGCTGAAATTAACCTCCCTCATGTTGGGCAGATGAAGCGGGCAAGGGGCGAATCAGGGCGGATTGGTCGACGGTCGGTCGGGGTCGGTGAGCGGAATGCACCGTTGGGACGGGCACGGTGAAGCCGCGGAGCCCCCTCAGGAGAGGGGAGAGCGATGGATTCGAAGCAAGAGCCAGGCCGGAGCACTTTGGCGCGGGAGCACAAAGCGCTGCAGGACGAAGAAGACTGGTGCCGTGGTCGGGAAGGACAACGGCGAGCCAGGCTTTGCCCCCGGGGTGGCCGTGTGACGGATTCCGGCCGGAGGCAGACAGTCGACGCGCGGTGGGCCGACGGCAGAGCAGCGTCAGGAAAAGGCTGCCAGATGACGAATGGTGATGATGGAGATGTTGAGGAGGAAGATGATGGTGCGGCGGCGGTGGTGATGATGATGGGGGGACGGGGAGGATGGCTGGGAAGGGAAGAAGAGTCGAGTCGCTCGAGCGGACGGCGATGGCGCGGGTGTGTGGTGTTTCAGGCAGGGCTTGGGTCAATCAGGACCGAGACAAGAGGAGGGTGGCAGGGCGGAGGCGAGAATAAGCGTGACTGGAGGGATGCCCAATGGCAGATGCGAAGGGCCTCAACGGCGGCAGCAGCGGCACGCGACGTCGGCGGCGGCGAGAATTGCGAATCTGCGAGACGCGCGGGCTGGAGGCGGCAGCGACGACGAGGAGTGCAAGTGAGTAGCAGCGTCGTCGTCGTCGTCGTCGATGCACCGTGATGTTTCTTGTCGTCGATGAATCGGCAGCGGAGACAGGAGGCCAGGAAGGGAGGCAAGGCCAGGCGGCGGGAGTGGAGGGCAGAAAAAACGGCGACGGCTGGCCCCGGCGGTGGTGGCGGCAGAGGTGGTGGTGGTGGATGGCGCCCCAGGCTGCAGCGCCCTTTGCGCGGTGCTGCGCGAGCACCGTACGGAGCCCCCCCCCCTACGGTGGAGGCACCTCTGCGGGACGAGGCCCATGGCCTGCCTGCAGCGCCCAGCCGGGGGCCCGAGGTCGCCAAGGTGGCGGCGGCGGCGAACCGGGGGGCCACTGTAAACGACCTGATCCGCGGGCTCTGGACGGGCCTGGCGCCGGAGATGAGCGCCTGGGGGGCGACTACGGGTTCCGAGATCCAACGGGCGATCCGATGCTTCTCCCTCGCGCGCCGAGCGTGAAGACGACGGCGATGCTCACTCCTATCTAGGAACGTAAGGTTGTCGTCCTCCCAAGGTATACGTCTGCCACGATTGAACCCAGGGGCGGGCCAGCTGCCTTTCGGCCCCCACTGCAACATGCCCGAATATGGCGACCCCGTGTGGTGAATGCCAGCTGCAGTCCAGCATCAGGCCCTCCTCGCCGCCCTTCGCCCGTGCACCGCGCAGCGGTCGTCTCCCTCTCCAAGGTAATTTACCAAGGCAGCCCGTTCTGGACCCTACAGTCGCCTGCTCCGTGACGCACTGTGTCCACTCGCCTCGCCGCCTACGGCGCTCCGACAACTGGGTCCATGGCGCCGCCTCAGCCCGCATCCGGCAGCTCAGGGGGGCCGTCACAGTGCGGCCGCGGGAGGCGAGGAAAGATCGAAAGAAAGCGGAAGCGCCCTGTTGATCTCGGGCCTTCCAGGGCGCTCTCTGATCTGCAAGCCCACAGCGAGTTTTGCTGACAGATGCGGTGTAACAGTGGCTCCGCGATCGATAATCGAGGCCATCGCTCTGCCCGAACACCAAGGGTATGTATGGCAAGGTAGAGGTGGAAATTTGGAAATCTTGGGGAAGGTTGGCTTTATTAGGAGTCGTATCTTTCCCCATGCCTGACAACTGATGTCCTTCACGATTAACACGAGCTACGTAGTACCTGACGAAGCCCTCAACGGCACATGACGCAATGTGAGACCCTGCTGCATCTCATCTCCCGAGATCAGGTGCTTGGCCATTGGAAACATTGTCCTGCCATGCTCTAATTATTTATATTCTGCACCTGCACAGGGCAGATCAAACATGATATTATACATTAGGCCAGTCTGGCGAACATAAGGTTTCCAGCCTTGTCTCCGTGGCTGCATTTGCCGCCGGCCGGAAAGCGACCGCCGCATCCAAGCACCAAGGCCGCTGTGTAGTAGACCTAGAGACGAGACTAGACTTCCATCATCATGGAGCAGGAGCCTTGCATAGTTCTGTGGCTGATTGTCGTGGAGTAAGGTAGACTCTGCCATCACATTGCGTAATGCCGATAGAAGCAGCCGCGCCCTGCAACATTTGACGATGCCGGATCGATCCAGCTCGGATTCTTTCGGAGAAGCATGTTGTGCCGGGCCTCGTCCGACGATACATCTCGGCTCGTGAGCAGGCGCCACGCAGCTGCGGCGTAGCGCCGCCCACATACTCGTCAGATTGAAGGGGGCAATTAGGCCTTTCCAATGCGGAACTCTCCCATAACGAAGAGACGCCCAAGATTCGGGACAATCGGGCGTGTACCACTGGGAGGAGTGCTGCCGTCGTAGGATGGACTCTGTAGAACAGGGAGCGAGCAAAGTCAAACGAGGGCTTAGTCGCCGCTGATTTTGGCGTGCCGAAAGTACTTCATGCCGACCCAAGCCACCACGACCCAGACCCAGGCCATGACGGCGGTCATGATGATGAGCGCCGGGTAGTATCCGACAATGGGCAGCGTT
Source organism: Tolypocladium album (assembly GCA_024341135.1). Classification (NCBI taxonomy): domain Eukaryota; kingdom Fungi; phylum Ascomycota; class Sordariomycetes; order Hypocreales; family Ophiocordycipitaceae; genus Tolypocladium; species Tolypocladium album. Next base: position 174,458 of record JALHCF010000078.1, read on the forward strand.
GGGTCGTCCTCGAGCTCCGGCGGCGCGTACGGCGTCTTGCCCACGTCCCACGCCCAGAGCCAGATGTCGAGACAGGAGCCCATGCCGATGACGAAGACGAACCAGGTGACGGTGAGCACCACCCACCCCCACCACTCCGTCTCCGAGTAGTCCCAGTCCGAGTCCGGCGGGAGCGCGTTCGTAGAGATGCCGCCGTACGACAGCGGCGACTTGGCTTGCTGGAACGACTGCCGGTGCTTCACCGTGCCGCGGTTGCCGAAGTAAGACTCGGACCCTGACGACATGGACAGCCCGGGTCGTGTCGGCTGCGAGGCGGGCGGTATTTGCAGCAGATCCTCCTCGTCCGTGGTCGAGATATACGAGTTGTCGCGTTGTCCGCCTCGATCGGTACCGGGCCCCGCGGCAGCTCCAGTCGCGGAAGCTGACTGAGACGAGCTTGCGTTCGTCGACTGACTGCTGGCTTGGGCATCGCTCGGTGGCTCCTGAGAGGGACCCGGAACTTTGAAGCCCAGGGCGTCGTGGTCGGCCGTGGATGCGCCGTTGGATGACTCCAGATCCACATCTGCTGCGAGCGAAGACGTGTCGATGGTCAAGGACCGGCCCTCCCTCCTGTCGCGCTGCGCGCCCCGGCCCAGCAGCGCCACCTTTCTAAGGGATCCTCTGCGGCGCCGTGTCTTGTGCTGCTGGACCGCGGCAGCGATGACGAGCGCCGAGGCGGTAGGGGAATGCGGAGGAGGAATAGTTCCCTCATCGTCGCCCCCCTGGCGCGTCTTGGTGTCGGGCGAGGCTCGCATGAAGGGAAATCGGGAAAGGAGGCTCGATCCGGAGGAGGCCCGGCGGTGCGCCGAGGCCGGAACCGGAGATTCATGGTGTTGGACGCTGGCCGTGTCTTCGTGCATGGCAAGGAGCGAGACGTACGCTCCCGCGAGGGCGCGAGCAATGCCTTGCTTAACGTTGGAGACTCCCTGGTCGTCTAGGGTCCTGAGGCCAGGCCGGATCAGTGCCGCGGCATGGCGTGCGCTGTTGCAATCGAGACAATCGAGCCGATGACGTCCGGTGCAGCTCGGACGGTCCGAGGCTCGCTAGTGGCTGGGCACGCGGGGAGCTTCCGCAAGGTCGCGAAGAAGGCGCAGTGCGTCCGGAACAAGACGATGGTCGTCGACTTTGAGGCGTTGTTGGAGCGAGTTAGCACAAGTAGGTGGAGGAGCGCGACTGTTAGCGTCAAGTGCCGCCACCGCGCAGCGTCCCTTGGGCCACTGTGGCACTGGCAGCACAGACACCAGACCAGGCTGCCTATCAGGGTGCGAGGGCCACTGGCGCCCACCCTAGACCCCTGGGCCCTGCCTGGCCGTCTGGCCTAAACCCAATCTCACTGGGCCACTCGCGCCCCCCACGAGAGCAACTGCGGTGTGCTCGGTACTTGTCCCAAACAACTGCGCATCGATATTTGCCAACTCGTCCCTTACTCCGTGCATAACGCCAACGCAGTTGGCCTCGATCAACTCCCCATCGAAGCCCATCCTCGCCAGCCAGAGACGAATCGGCACCGCGCGCGTCGGCATGGCCCCGGTCGCGCCGTAGCAAAACCGCCAAGCAACACATCACCGCCTCGACCAGCCCCAGAAGGCACTACTGCTGTGGCTGATGGAGCCGACGGGAGCCTCGTCTGCCCACCACCCTCCCCCGATCCTGATATTCGACGACACCGACGCGTCGGCGCAGCCTCCCCCCGACCCATTGGCCCTCGAGGCGTCGCGCTTCTCCGACTCTGCCAGCCCGAGCCTCCTCTCCCCGTCCTTCGCCATGCCCGCCGACGGCGATGCTGGCGAGACGGCGCCCGCGCCGGCACCCGCGGCCCCGAACCCGTTCAACTTCCAGACCCAGGTCATCTCGACTTCGCCGGTCAAGTCGGTACGTTGCGACTGTCAGGCGTTGGCCCGCGCTCGCTAACAGGCAGCCACGCAGAACATTGGCCAGCGTCGCGGCCACAGGTACAAGCATAGTAGCATCTCGGCCCAGCACCAGATCTTCCAGGAACCGCCGCCGAGACCCCCTCCTGTCCTCCCCGCGTCGCTGCCGATACCCACGCTCGCCGAGGCGTGGAAGAGCATGCGGCGCGACCAGCGCACCCGGCTGTACTGGAGCCTGTGCCACCTCGCCGTTGCCGTCTTCATCTTCTTCCGATCCGAAGGCTCGCTGGCGGCCATGGCCCTGTCGCACCTCGTCTTCTTCGACGCCGGCAGCGCGGCGCTCTGCGTTGCCGTCGAGGTGCTGGGCAACTTTGAGGTCTGGCGCCGAAGCAGCATACGGCACCCCTTCGGGCTCGAGAGGGCCGAAGTCCTTGCTGGCTTCGCCCTGTCCGTCTTTCTGCTCTTTGGAGGCTTCGACCTCGTGTCCCACAACCTCAAGCACTTTCTCGAGACCCTCGGCGATCACGAGGCGCACCACGAGCATGCCCACGATCATGTCTCCGCGGGTTCCATCGACCTGGTCGCAGCCGTGGCCATTGTGAGCACCCTGGTCTCGGCCTACGGGTTGAGGAACCACGCTCGCATTGCAAAGGTCATGAGGGTTTCGTACCTGGCCGCCTTGCCCAGCGTCCTGTCCAACCCCTTCCACTTCCTGACCCTTTTCTTCTCGGCCTTGATAGCGCTGCTGCCGCTGCTGTCAATTTCGCTCTACACCTGGCTGGACAGACTCATCTGCGCAGTCATCTCCGTGGCCATGTTTGGCCTCGGGATGCGAGTCGCCATTGCCCAGGGCCTCATGCTGCTCATGTCGTACGGAGGCAGCAACGGCGACTCGGGCGTGTCATCTGTCCTGCGCGAGATCGAGTCCGAGTCCGCCATCTCCCGCGTCGATGCTGCTCAGTTTTGGCAGGTCCACTACGGCCTGTGCATGGCGAATCTCACCGTAAGCGTGGCAAAGGGCATCGACGAAATGTCCCTCGTCAAGCTGCGCAACCGCGTTTCTTCGCTGATTCAGAACCGCCTCGGCGAGGGCTACGGCACGGGCGGCAGTATCCGATGGGAGGTGACGCTACAGATGAACACGGATGCCGGCGCCTGAGAGATTTGCGGCCTTGTTCTTGGATGCCTGAGTTGGTTCACCTGTGCCACCTTTTTTTACCCTATTTAGCGTTTACAAACCCTCATTTGTCAGCTGGGCATGCCGATACACCATTTCACGAAGTGATAGAAGGGACTCGAGATTATATGTATGCCGAGTTCCAATAAAATATTTGTATGAGGAGGGTATCCTTGAAGCTATAATGACGGCTGTCTATACGCGCAACTGGCCTAGTACAACATGCATATCTGTAAATAGAGAAGAGAGCAGCCTCCGAGAGAACAAAGTGGGCGTCGAGCTTCCAGGAAGGAAGGGCACGTCTTACGCCAGACAAACTGAACAATCCCAAAACAACATGGACAGTGGCGCCGCCAGAAAACTCCTCAAACTTCGTGTCTCATTCAGGCCCGAGGTCGAACGAAGCCTTAGAACAGGCCCCAACGCCCACGGCCCTTTTCTGAGTCACGCCTCCGCCCTCCTGCCCCTCGGTCACGGTCACGCTCCCGCCCCTCCAGCTGCTTCAAGCTTTCCATCTTCTCCAGGACCAGCTCCAGCAGCTCCTTTCGGCGGATGACCTCGAGATGCTTGCGGATCTTGGGGTCCTCCTTGGCGAATTGCTCGACTTCTTCCCGGGAGAGGTGGCGCCCGAGGCGGAGGTCCAGTTCACGCGGAAAGTTGTAGTAGAACTCGGAAAGGAGCTCGACGTTGAGGAAGAGCACCGCCGTGGAAGCCAGCTTGGACGCCGCAGCATCCAAGAAAACCTCTGGGCAGTAGTACTTGTTCTTGATGGAGGCGCATTGCTTGGACTTGATTGCCATCAGCCGCATCTTGATGATGTCGGCTCGGTCGCGGAGGAAGACCGCCTCACGTCCTATTCAGTTTGTTAGCGCAGCTCGTGACTCCGCGTTGGGTTCGGTTTACCTCTGCTGAGGAGAGCGGCGCTGAAGCCGCCTGCGCCGCTTCGCCCGTCGCCTTCGACGACGATATCGCCCTTGCGGGACTTGTCGACAAAGGTCATGACCTCCTTCAGCTTCCTTCGGCCGCCGACGGTCGACTCGAGATTGCCCATGGCAGCCTCGCAATCCTGAAGCTCCTTTTTAAGCACCTCCCCCACGTGCTGTCGGCCTTGAGCCCACTCGCGTTCCTCCACATCGATCTCGAACTTGTACGGCTTGATGCAATTCTCAACCTGATCGCTGGTGCTGTAGAACCTCTCGTTGAGAATGGTCGAAGCCGCCTCCATTATGGCGTTTCGCGCAAAGGGATGGTTTGCGAAATTGGAATTGCTGAGCAACTTGTCGACGTGGCTTTGCAGTGACGTCGAGACAACCGTCGTGGCCAACCGTCCGACGCCCAATTTGGTGAGCGACGAAGCAGACGCGTCGAGCTGCCTGTGCCAGTACAGAGATGAGGGATCTGCCTTGGGAAGGTCGGCAATTTGGTCGGGCTCTAGCTGCACGACCGACAGGTCGGCGATTGGCTTGTTCCAATACCGAGCCGCCAGCAAGTCGAGGACCTTCTGGTCCAGAGCGTCCTTCAGCAGCTCTCGCATTTGGGGTCGTCCAAATTCCTCAGCAAACTGCTTGAAAGAATGCTTGAAGGCATCCAGACTCTCCGCCAGGTATGATTCGGCGGAAAGCGGACGATCGTTGTACTGGACCTTGAACTCATAGGTCGCCTCTTCGAGCTCCTGCCTGATGGCATCGCTCGTAGTCTGCAAGCTGGACGACATTGTCTGCTCCAGCACGTGCATCAGCTTCTTGCGGAGCGTGGTCGTCCCAACGTTCACACCCGCATCCGGGCCGAATTCCAACGGGTGAGACGAGAAGAAAGCGTTCTCGTGCTTGGCAATGGCCGACAGCAGGTTTGTCGGCCCGATCTTGAACAGCCCCTGGGCCTGCGGCGCTTTCGATACCACGCCGACATAGCCGAGCCTCAGTGGATACTGCTTGTCGTTCAGAATAGCCGCGCCTCTCGTCGGGTCGACCAGGTCCATCTTGGTCACGACGCCAATGGTCCGCTCGCCTCGGGGATCGACTCTTCGAGACGCCCGCAGCGCAGTCGAATTGGCGAGATCCACGTCGGCGGCTGATATGGCCAAGATGACATTCGGGGCTTGGATGTACTTGTCGCACAGTTCCGATATCTTCTGCTTGAGCTCGAGAGGCTGGTTCTGACCCACCACTTGGATGTACCCTGGAAGGTCGATGAGAGACAGGTCGGGGACATTCGGCGAGTAGACGGTCAAATGGATGGGGTCGTCGGAAACGCAGTCGGCGTCCGACACGGCAAGATTAAGCTCCGTCAGCGTTCTCTGGATAGAGGAAAAGTCGGTGATGCGCCGCAGGCCGAGGTCTGGGAACTCGCCGTATTCTTCCTTCGATTCAGGCGTGTTGACGAGGGTCAGCTCGATGGGTCGGCGCGTCACCATGTTGGTGCCCTTGGGAAGAAACTCATGCCCGACAATGGATTCCAAGACAGAGCTCTTGCCCGAAGACTGCGAGCCGATGACGACGATGGACGGTAGTGTGAGCGAGCTCGACTGGCCGACCTTCTGCAGGATGCTCCGAATCTCGATCATCTTCTTCGTCAAGACCATCATCTGGTCGTCCCGGGCTATCTCTTCGCCTTCGCGAGGGTCCTCCTCGGTCGACTTTTCGTATCCGTATGCAGCCGCCGAGGCACCAACCGCTGCCGCAGCGCCGACTTTGCTTTGCTTGGGGTCTCCGTCGCCTCCTGGGCCGCCGGACCCGCCGGTGCCGATGTCTTCGTGGAGTCGCAGAACCTTCTGCAACCACTCTGGAACCTGCACCTGCTCTTTCGTATTTTCCCACCCCTGATATGTCTGCTCGGCAACCCCCTTCGCGCTGTCGAATATGCTCGACGCGGTGCTAGAGACGGCATCTTTGGTGTTGGTGAACAGGTCGATTGCGTAGTTGCCCGCTTCTGCAGAGCCAGAGTCGGTAAGCATGGGTAAGCATCTAGACAGAGGCGCGAGGAGCGTACGGGTAGCTTGGTACTGAACCCAAGCGAATGCGCCGATGGCCAAGCCACCGAACATGGCGGGTATTCTGACGAATTTGACCATCAGCTTCGGCAGGAAGCGGGCAAACGAGGCATTCCGTGCTATCACGGCATTGTGGAACGCGTTGCCACCGAACCACATGCGCCTCTGGGTGGCGCGGATAGAAGCATTCGCTTGGAGGAGCCCTCCCGTTGGCGAGCGATGCAGATGTCGGACGGGGTTGACCGAGGCGCGTCGCGTCACCGGGCGAAGCCCAGCGGCGAGCACCCGTCCACTCATGGCGGTGCGAGTCTTCCGCTATGTCAAAGGCTGATGCGCCCCCAGGCCCTTGTCAGAGAGAAACGGTCCGGTTCGTAGAGGCGTTGCATGCACGAGGATGAGAGGGCCGCGGGGGTGGTGAACGATACATCATCCACCCAGTCCGCCGGGTCTGGGTCGTTTCATGGCGGCGGTGGCACAAGCGCATTGTTGAGGCACCGCTGCACTGGAGACGACCCACCCATGGACCACCCATGGGCCGCCCATGGGCCACCCGTCCCGCTATCGCCACGTGACGCGCGCTATCGGCTGCCGTCTGCAACAAAATTTCTGGCATCGTGGGGGACCGGCGAAAGGCTGTCCATCGTCTGTCCGTCTGCACCGCCCACGAACGCCCTTTTCGCCGCCATGGCGATCCAGAAGAAGCACGGCAAGGGCCGTCTGGACAAGTGGTACAAGCTTGCCAAGGAGAAGGGCTACCGTGCCAGATCCGCCTTCAAGGTCATCCAATTGAACAAGAAGTATGGCTTCTTGGAGAAGAGCAAGGTCCTGCTGGATCTTTGCGCTGCGCCCGGTGTAAGTCTCTGCTCTCTGCTCGCGTCGCCGTTACGCCCTGGCTGACAGCGCATACAGGGATGGCTTCAAGTGGCCGCAGAGGTCATGCCGGCCAACAGCTTGATTATCGGTGTCGACTTGGCCCCCATCAAGCCTATCCCCAAGGTCATCACCTTCCAGAGCGACATCACCACCGAGAAGTGCCGTGCCACAATCCGACAGCATCTCAAGACGTGGAAGGCCGACACGGTCCTGCACGACGGCGCTCCCAACGTCGGTGTTGCCTGGGCGCAGGATTCCTTCAACCAGGCCGAGCTGGCTCTGCAGGCCATGAAGCTGGCCACCGAGTTCCTCGTCGAGGGCGGCACTTTTGTTACCAAGGTCTTCCGGTCTAAAGACTACAACCCGCTGCTCTGGGTTTTGAACCAGCTATTCACCAAGGTCGAAGCCACGAAGCCTCCCTCGTCGCGAAACGTGTCGGCCGAAATCTTCATCGTCTGCAGGGGGTTCAAGGCCCCCAAGCGAATTGATCCCCGATTTCTGGATCCGAGGTCTGTCTTTGCAGAGTTGGCCGGCGCGACGCCCAACAACGAGGCCAAGGTGTACAATCCGGAAGTCAAGAAGCGCAAGCGAGACGGCTACGAGGAAGGCGATTTCACGCAATTCAAGGAGCTTCCGGCGAGCGAATTCATCCAAACCACCGACCCGATTGCCATCCTCGGCACCTACAACAAGCTCAGCTTCGAGCAGAAGCAGAACGGGGACGTTGCTCTGGCTGCGCTCGACAAGCTGCCCGAAACAACCCCCGAAATCCGAACCTGCTGCGCCGACCTCAAAGTCTTGGGACGCAAGGACTTTAAGCTGCTTCTGAAATGGCGGCTGAAAGTGAGAGAGATATTCGGTTTCGCTAAGAAGGAATCCGACGGGAAGGCAGAGGCCGCCGAGGAGGTGGCTGAAGTGGAGCCGATGGACGAAGAGCTCAAGATCCAACAAGAGCTGGAGGCGTTAAAAGACAAGGACAACTCCAAGAAGAAGCGCGAGAAGCGCAAGGAGAACGAGCGCAAGCAGCGTGAAATCGTGCGAATGCAGCTGAACATGGTGGCACCCATGGACATTGGCATGGAAGAATCTGGCCCTATTGGCGAAGGTTCCATGTTCTCGCTCAAGACCGTCGACAAGACTGACGCCATGCGTCGGCTAACGCGCGGGAAGATGGCCATGGTGTCAGCAGCGGAAAAGAAAGACCGCGACAACCAGGCCGAAGATGAGGACGACGAGAGCGACGACGAAGAAGACCGGTTGGATAGGGAGCTTGACTCCATGTACGAAAACTATCGCGAGCGCAAATCGGAGGCCGATGCAAAGTATCGCGCGAAGAAGGCAAGAAAGGAGCGTGGCGACGACGAATGGGAGGGGCTATCAGGAAGTGAGAAGTCCCAGGACAGCGACTCGAGCGAGCTGGACGAGGACGACGATTCGTCAGACGACGACGACGATGACGAGCCTTCCAACGGCCTGCTGAGGGATCTCGATAGCTCTGGGCCATCTGGCAACGGTCTCTCCAAGCGAGCGGCGGCTTTCTTCAGCCAGGATCTGTTCAAAGGGATTACGGATGGCATCCCCCAGGCAGAAGATGTCGACGGCGACGGGCTGGACGCCAAGCAGAATGGGGACGTCGCAGAAAAGCAACCGACGCTCAATGGGCGGTCTTCTGGTGAGAAGGAGCCGAAGGCGCGACAGTCTGCTGCCGAGACGCACTCTGTGGATGATAGCTCTGAGGATGAGCAATTCGAGGTGGTGAAGCGGACAAATGAAGACGACGACTGGGAGGACACAAATCGACGACCAGACGGAAAGCTGGGTAAGTTCATGGCCTCATTTCTTGCATTAAAAGACTCCCGCCGCTGACTCCACCAATCTAGACATTGACATCATCACGGCTGAAGCCATGACCCTGGCGCACCAGCTTGCAACTGGACAAAAGACAAGCCACGATGCCATAGACGATGGGTTTAACAAGCGTGCTTTCCGCGATCGCGACGGACTACCGGATTGGTTCCTTGATGACGAGGGGAAGCATGACAAGCTCGCGAAGCCCATCACCAAAGCCGCCGCAGATGCCATCAAGGCGAAGCTGCGGGCCTTCAATGCCCGACCGATCAAGAAGGTCCGGGAGGCAAAGGCTCGAAAGAAGTTCAAGGCCGCGCAGAAGCTAGAGAAGCTCAAGAAGAAGTCGGACATGCTCAACAACGACGAGAACATGACGGAAAAGGAGAAGGCGGACAGCATCTCCCGCTTGCTGAGCAAGGCTGCCAAGAAGAAGCCAACGCAGCCGGCCAAGCTGGTTGTGGCCAGGGGCTTGAACAGAGGTCTCAAGGGCCGGCCGAAGGGCGTCAAGGGGCGTTACCGCATGGTGGATCCAAGGATGAAGAAGGAGCTGAGGGCTCAGAAGAGGGTATCTCAGCGCAAGAAGCGGTGAGCGTGAGGTACTTGTACATTCGAGGAGAGCATTGCGTGCATAGGAGAAACCCGAGCATCTGGAACAGAGGGAACAGATACCCACAGCATATAGAAGCCTCTTCATCTGTCGCTACCTTTCCCAAGAGTCCGCAGAAATGCCGCCAGCGGGTACAACGACCCACCAAATTCCATGTCGTACCTGGTGAAAGTCAGATGCATTGCCCAGCTTCGACTGCATTGCCTAAACAACAAGGCGTGGAGCTTGATACTAACCAGTAATTGATGGCGAGGACGAAACCCTCACCGCCTGGAACACAAGACTGCGTGACCTTGTGGTACCTTTACCAGCGAGGTCAGCAGAAGAACAAACGGTCAAGGTCATATGCTGACGCGGATGCCAGGTATGGGCGCTGGGGGACTAAAGAAGCAACGGTCGGCTTACCACATGGCTGGCAGGTAGAGCATGTCTCCGGGCTCCAGGGTAACGTGCAACGGCCTCGCATGACGAGAGAGAGGTGTAGAGTTGTCCTGAGGGTTGTCTGGGTCCCAGGTCGCAAACGGAACGGGCTCCGCGCCGTCGTCCAGGCGAAGAGACAGGCCTTGGCCTTCCCTGGCATAAGTTGCGGGCGGCAGCGGCTTCTCATTCATACAAGAGTGACACAGCGGGGGCAGGAGAGCAAAATGTTTCCTGCCGATGATCTGGACGAATACGTTTTCGAAGTTGTCCTTGTGCGCCGCTGTGACGGACTTGGAGTTTCCTATCCACAAGTTGACGGCATCGGGCGATTTCTGGAGCGCGATGCGGGCGAAAGGGATGTCTTTCTGGGCGTCGGGGAGAAGTGTCAAGTACTCATCGCGGAGATTGTCGTTTTCTGTCCAGGCCGGTTTTCAGTTCTCGGGTGGTCCTTGAGAGTGGGAAGGATGGGATTCAAGGGCGCGGCTCACGGGTCTGCGCGTACCTCACCTCAGCGTCCGAGGGGAAGTCTGGGTCTGTCTCTTGCCGGGTGACGTATGTGAGGAATTCCTCGAAATCTTGAGATTCTTCATGAGGTTTTGCGAGAACAGTGGTGCCGTGCTCAGGAGAGAAGGTGGGTGAATCGGCGTTTCTGGAGACGGGGTGTTGGCACCAAAGAAGGAAATGCCTGGGGGAAGGGCGGATGCCTACCCGTACGGAGTGACGGCAACGTTGACCGTCTGGCCCTGCAAAGCGGATGTGAGGTATGAAGCGTTCCATCTCTGCACGGCCTTCCAGGAGGAGGCTCCGCGACGGACGACAAAGGGAGTGTTGCGGGCGACGAAGCGCATAAACTCGAGGGGACTGGGCTCCGAATCGAGTTCCTCAACTGAGGGGCTGTTGAGCTCATTGTATGTTGACACGAGCTCCTGGAGGGCCGACTCTATGGCCGAGCCTTGAGCCCTGCTAGCCATGGTGATTCACAGCCAATTACTTAGACTCCCGTCGTTAGGGAAGATACACCACGGACTTGCCCTGGGTTGACGATGAGGTTTGGCGCAGCTCTGTTTCTCTAGTGGGGGCGGGCATTGGTGGGGTCGCTGTGGCGTTTGCAACGCCAAGGGTCCAGCTGCACATCATCTGCATTGCTTGTACGACACATGGGCCTGGGATCTCTTGGGAGCCTCATCCTGGCGAAATACGTGATCGAGGCCCGCTGCCTCGGCGTCTGGGAGCCGAGAGTGAGATTTTCAGAACGGCCGAGCCTGTGACTGATTTGGAGACAATCCTTGCCGGTCTGCTTCACGACCTGCTGGGCCTGACAAGTTGTTGCAATTGATGGGGGCCTTTGTGTAGGAGACCCGCACGTCCGCGAACTCATCTATCGTGCTCCATTCTTCGTGCACCGCTCCTGTCTGTGCTTTCGGAAGGGGCGTTTCAACACGATGCTTCTCTGTGCCAGATGCTCGTGTAGCTTCATCTCGTGGGGGAGCTTGACCATATTGAGCAACCAAGAAATTACGGAAACAGTCGTAGCTGAAGCTTATTCTGCTGGCCCGCTCTGGCCCGTCCGTCGGAACGGAGGGAGGATGCCGCCACCATGCGCCTGCTGTCGACTAAAACGCCCGCGAGACTCTTTGGACGACTCTACGACGTCACCGCGACTGACCTCGGCTCACCACAACTCACCACCACAACGCCAACCCAAACCGCATCTCACCTCTGTCACGTTGCACAGCCGTCGCCGCCGCCGTGCCTGATGTTTCGCCAACTCTGAATCGGCTGGCCTGCTGGCTGAGCCCCAATTGTCTTTTATTCCCTTTCTAGCGTCGCGCGACTCGCAGCGCCTTGCTCGCGGGACCCGGCCACTCACTCCCGTGCAGCGGCTGAACGAGCGAACCCACACCCGTCCACGAGGCACATCGCAGCCGATCGGCGCCCAAGCTTCTCCAACACATGTCTCGGTAGTCGAAGCCGCCTCTGCAAACCAGCGAGACGCGTCCACCGCGGCAATCGCGCCGCCTGCTGGAAGCTTCAGCGGCATCGTCATCCGGTCACGTCACCATGATCTGGTACCTCTTGTATCCGCTGCGCGGGCAAGTCTTCTCTTCTCTTCAGCCCGTCAAGCACAAACGAGCTAACATTCATGGCAGAACCACCGAGGCGCCAATCCTGCCTCCCTCGCATCCGCTGCACGCCCTCTTTGCCCGCTACGGCCGTTATGCTGCCCGTCATGTCGTCTCCACGCTGCTCATCTCAGTGACGGTGGCGACCATCCTTCTCTATCCCATCCCCTTCCTCTTCACAAGCGACTTCATCAACGGCGCGTCCAACCTGCCAAATCATGTCTGGACCGTTGCCCAGCCGCTGGGTTATGATGCCGCCGTGGAGCCCGACATCATCATGCGCTCCATGTGGGTGCACGCCAGCTACATGGAAGCTCTGAATCCTGGCCTGCTCTCTTCGGCTCTGGAGCTGCAGGACGAGCTGCTTGGCGTCACCAAGAACTTCCGCCCAGCCCGTGGCCCCGGCAAGGCTGCGACTGCCGTCTCCTCGCATGACGGTTCTCTGTCGCTGGCTCAGCGAGACGCGTTTCACGTTGCCAACGGGCTGACCAACCAGTCTTGGTTCTTCCACTCGCCCTTGCTCTACTGGAGCTGCTCTCGTGAGCGCATCTTGGCCGACGAGGACATCATGTCCACCATCAACGACAAGAAGAACCAGTCGACGTTTGCCAACGTCACCCTCCGCCACTCCATCGTCTTCAGCGGCAAGCGCTTTGAGGATCGCCGCTTGCTGGCCGCCGATGCTCTCGTCATCACCCTTCTCCATCTCCGCGACTCGCCCGTGGGCCGCGAATGGGAGAGGAGGGCCCTCGCCCTGCCGCAGAAGGTCGGCGACAGATGGGACATTTATCCCCCCGACGGGCGTGCTGCCTCGAGCCAGCTGTACGAGTTCCAGTTTCGACCAATCTCGACGCAGGACATAGCAAGTCTTGCCGTCGCCTATGGTCTCACCTTTCTCTACTTCCTCATGTGTTTGTCGAAGCTGAGGGCCGTCAAGTCCAAGATCGGCCTCATGGTGACCGTCGCCACGCAGATCATCTTCTCCACCATGTCCAGCTTTACTGTCTGTGCCATCTTCAACATCGATCTGTCTCGCATTCCGCGCGTGTCATATCCTCTTGTGATTTTGTCCATGAGCCTGGAACAAACATTCAGGCTCATCAATGCCGTCATACTCACCCCGGCTGAGGACAGCGTAAGCAACAGGATAGGCCAGGCATTCGGTGGAACCGCCGTCGTCTCCTTGGCCAGCAGTCTGCAAAACGTCTTTCTTCTTGCTGTCATGTCACGGCTGGTGTCGCAGGGCGTGTCGGAGTTCTGTGTCTTCGCCGCTGTGGCCATTGTGTTCGACTTTTTCTACCTATCCACCTTCTTCCTCGCCGTGTTGAGCGTCGATGTCCGCAGGATGGAGCTCGGGGACGCGTTGGACAAGGCATCCATGCGGCACAACCGCCGCAGGGCGGACAGCATCAGCATCAGCCGTCGCTCGTGGTGGGACCGAGCTCTCCAGGGCAAGATGGCCATGTCAACTCGCATCGCAGGGACCGTCGTCATGTTTGGCTTCGTGCTTATCGCGCAGTGGCACTTCTTTGGCGATGATACCTTGCTCAGAAAGCTGCTCCGTTTGTTCCGGGGGGGCGACTCCATTCGAGCACCCGACCAGCCAGAAGGGGCTCGACTTGAGAGCATTCACCAGGCGAGGAGCCCGACGTCTTGGCTACGGATGCAAGACCACGAGACTGCTCAGGAGGTCATCAAGATCATAAAGCCAATGGCGCACAGCTACACGGCCCTGGTGTACGAGCCCCTCGTGTTTGTGCAGAAAAATGCGGACCGCATGCCGCATCGCAGAGAGGGCACCCTGCTTCCCGCTGCTTACGATTTCATGCATCACGAGCTGGCTCGATTCGTAGTCATCGTTGTTGTCGTTATTGCTGCCCTCCGCCTGCTGACCAACTTCCTCCTGTGGGAGGAGGAAGCGAGTACCAATGACGAGCACGATTCGGATGAGATCCCGCTGTTGTCAGTCAAGTCCCTAGCACGAGGTCATCGAATGGATGTGGTCTCGATGACGAGTTCTGCGGATGGTCACATAGTCTCCGTCGACCTTGATCGGACCATTCGAGCATGGTCCATTCGCGGGAGAGGAACCAGCTACCTGATTGCAAAGTCGGGGGAGGCCGCAGCGAGCCTGTATCCGGTCATCACAATGTCAATTGACGACAACGCGAAGTGGCTCGCAATCCTGTCGCGGCCCAAGAGCACGGGGCAAGCCATTGTCTCCTTTTGGAATCTCACTGACAAAACCTGGGGGCCAACGGCCCCAGCGGCGAGGTGTAGCCAGAGGCCAGCAGCCTTCTTTTTCGATCCCAGCGCTCCGCGCGATGAACCAAGAGTCCTCATCGTACACCAAGACGGCGCTTTGACGGAAGTCTCAGCGGCGACCACATCGGAGAGCGAGGCCGTCACGCTCTTCCCACAACAGCTAACATGCGCCCGCCTAGTGGCCAGAAAAGGTGCACCAGAACCTCCAACTGCCATCGTGCCCTCCAAAGCAATGGCTGACCGTTCCATTCTTGCAGATCACCGCAACCCAACCCCCCAGCCCGTCATCCTGACGGTGTCGAGGCAAGGGGACGTTCACATGTCAAATCGTAAGGAAGCCTCGTGGCAGTCTTGGCGCCTCGCAATCGGAGACGTAGGGTATTCCGGCGCCAATAATATCGAGTCGGTGTCTTCGCTGAACTTGTTCCTGGTGGCCGCAACCAACCGCGTCCACCTCGTCAGCGCTGAAGACGGACACGTCTTGCGGACGCTGCAAGTTGGCGAGATGCTTCCTCGCCCCCTGAAGTATGCGTTTTCATGCCATCGGCTGTCGCAGCCCGGGTCAACGGGCCTGACGTCCCTCACTCTGGGTTACGTGGAAGCTGACTCCAGAGACTGCATCCTGCGGACCTTTGCTCCGCCAGACGACTGCGACGCCATCTACCTCGAGACGCCGAACGAAAGCACGGGCGGCGGCTGGTGTACGTGGGATTCGGCCAAGGAGACCATCAAGCGAATTGCAGACCCGGGTGTTTGGGAAGTTGTCTCGGACGGCAGTGCCGTAGGGATCAGGCACAAGCAGCTGCCTGGCAAGGGAAGCCGAGGAAGCCCGCCATTGGGTTTGCGAAATAGGCACAGCAAGCGAGGGTCGCAGCCAGACCCATTCGAAGGCTGGGAGCTCTGGACTGCATCGCCAGCCGGCCGACCCGAAGCAGACGAGTGCCAGCGCCTGATCAAAGATGGCGAGCAGGCGCAGCACCTGCTGATCACGGAACTCGGGCCAAAGGTAAAGGTCGGCCTGAATTCTGTCGCTTTCGCCTTTGGGGATATGATCAAGCTCGTCGTCCTTGGCGGATCGGCACGACTCGAGGACGGTCCCGAGGATGCGACTCGGGAATCATTGATGAACACTGGCGGCAGGCGGCGCAAGCCCGGAACTGCGCCTAAAACGAGGACGTTGTCCTAGGTGCCGCCACCGTCGTCGCCGATTTGGGATTTAAACGCAGTCATCACAGGCGATGCTTGCGGCTGGATAGGAACGGATAGCTGCGGTGAGCACCATCACTACCGGCTGGGCAGCCGTCATCTTGGAGAGAACCGTAATGTATATACCCTCAAATGGACTTCAAGCGAGGTGTACGGAGTACGGGTACAAACGCATGCAGGACATGCACGATGTCAATACTACAGAATGGGCGAGCCGGTGGTCTGGGCCGCAGGTTGCCAGGGCGTTGAGATGGCGGGATCAAAGCAGACGAATCTAATGATTGAAATGCCACGTACGGAGTACGTGCAACGAGGTCACCTGAGTTGCTTCGTCGCACACAGTGCCAAAGGCCATGTACATGTATAGTTGACCAGGTCCGACAAGGTGAGGAATGCAACATGAGAGGCTCGTGGCAGCTCCGACAGTGTCTAAGACAACTGGCAGCGGGAAGGGCTTGGGCTGGGTGCGGCTGGCAGTTGCTGGAACCGCTGGGCTGCCCCGTGGGGGCCAAGTCGCAACCTCAAACAAGGACTGGCAACGACGACATTCATGGCGAGTCGAGGGCATAAGCTCGTCCTCACCGCTGTTTTCACGGGCTGGCACCGTCTGCTGATGCGACAGCCAGTGTGGAGTTTGGTCGGAAAGCGGGAGGCTGGGGAAGC
The DNA here is from genome assembly GCA_024341135.1 of Tolypocladium album. Classification (NCBI taxonomy): domain Eukaryota; kingdom Fungi; phylum Ascomycota; class Sordariomycetes; order Hypocreales; family Ophiocordycipitaceae; genus Tolypocladium; species Tolypocladium album. The sequence goes on from JALHCF010000078.1 coordinate 190,539, forward strand.
CCACGATGGCACCACGGGGCGTCAACTCCGAGGGCTGGAAAGGCCGATGGTCGCATAACGGGCCGCATGGCCGTTTCGCTTTGCTGGCTCCAAGCAATTCGCGCACAGGGCAGTGAGCACTTCCACAGCCAGCTAGCCGCTGCAGCTGGAGCTCGACGAGCGTCCGGGCGAGCCACGAGGGGGATGGTGTCCTCGCTGGTGGGACCGCGCCCTGCTGGCGGGCGCAGCGGGCGCTTGTATAAGTGGCGGGGAGCGAGCCAGAAAGTCGGGAGGCTGGGAGCATCGTCGTCGCTGTTGACGATGCGCCAGACCACGACGAAGGTAGGCTAGTCGAGCCGAGGGACGGGCTGGCGGGACGGGGTATGAGTGGACGGTTCGCGCCGGCGGAGCCAACCTTGCCCAACCGCACGCCGGCCTGTTTCTCGTCGGCCACGCCGCTTGCCGCGTGGTCTTGTTGACTGCCATGATAAACAAAGGCCGAAGCATAACGACGGCTAGGTAGAGTTTGAGGTTGCACAGGCTGCCGAGGGCACGCGTGGGCGCTTAAAGCAGTCGCGGCTCGGTGGTCGTGCTTGCCGGTCCTGGCAGCGGCCGTCGCGCCTGGCATCCAGGTGGTGCCTACCAGCGACTGACTGTCCGGCGGTTCGAGTGTTGCTTTTTTCAGTGCTTCAATCCGAAGACGCTCGCATCGTCGTGGCGATACAACCTGCTCGTAGCACGCAGCCGATGCAGCCTACATACTCGTATCAACCGTTCTCGCGCTGTTTCGCCCGCCAGCCCAGCGCCGCTGATACGAGGGGCTCAAAACCGAGTCCGGGCTGGCCAGGTCCATGGCTACGATGCGCGGGCGGAGCCGGCGGCATTTAACCACACAGCGGATACGGAGCGCCTCGCGCCGACTCGTCGTCGCCTGACCCGTTGACTGGAGGCTCCATCATCTCTATCTGGTCGTCCTCCGCTTCCACCTGCCATCGAGACCCGCCGCCGAGCGCCTTGGGGGGTTCGGTTCGCGCAAGTTGTAAAGGCTCTCGCGGCCGCATGGGCTCGCGCCAACCTGTCCGAGCTCACTCCTTCATTGGGTCACGCGTGCGCCTGTCAGCCAGCTGTCTGCCATCCGCCGCAGCCTCTAACTAGAGACGGGTCGAGCAGAGCAAGGGATCTTTCTGCAGAAACACCGCCTTCTTCACTGCGACCCGGCACCGCAACCTTCACCACGCGACATTGTGAGTCGTCTCCGCGCGCGACGGCCTCTGCACCCATCTCCCTTACTGCCTTCACGTGCGCCAGGCAATTGTCGCTGCACGTCGTGTCTGTCTGGTCGAGACAAGGTGCCACAGCCGTCTACGTTTCAGTAGGTTGGACCGCTCTCACTTTTACCTTTATTTGTGCGCACCATGGAAGACGGCCTTGCTCGTATGCACACCTCCCGACCAGTAGGAACTGTGATGCAGCGTTACCGCAACTTGCGTGAAGGTTGGCAGTCCGAGGTGGACCGACAGCTCGTCCTTCAATCTTTGCCTATAGACGTTGATGCTCTTCTGTCGACCAACAGTTCACATCCCGAGGCACGGGTCGCACAGGTCAAAGTTTGGCCGCGCTTTGTTTACACTCATCACGCCCCTCGCTCCGACAGCTCTCATAAACCCAATTGGCATTCCCCATCCTCGCAGTTGGATCCAACATGATGGGCAAGTCGTGGCAAGTGCCCGACTTCATGGCCAGGTTGATCACCATCACGGGTTCTATCCCGAGAAGCTGCCCAGGCTCCGTTGCGGCTCTATCCAGCACGCATTGCGCCGGCCGCTGTTCGTCTTCACCGCCCCTTGTCCTTGACAGCCGGGGAAAGAATGTCGAATAAGAAGCTCTTACTCCGAACAAGGGTCTGGGCAGGGGTAGACCGTCCTGGGATCTACCCAGGGTGGTTGGCGATTGGTGCTGGGGTAGCGTAGCTGGCCAGCTTCCGTTCTCACTCACTCTTTCTACACGACCACCCCGTCTCGCCTTGCATCTCCTCTCACGGCTGGTTGATATTGCTGGTCCCCTACCATCTTCACCACGCTGCCACCTCGGAGACCCCGCCGCCGTGGAATCGGCTCGGCATTGATTACGATACATAGTTCAGTCAGTCAACTCCGCCCCATCCCTCCCCTGGCGCTGGGTTCCCTTACCCCGTGGATGTGGGCATTCGTATGGCCTCACGCCGCCCGTGCCTCAACCGTCATGGCCATCTGTCTTCCCCCACCGCCTGCGGCAGCTCCCTCTCGTCTCCAGGCCCGTCTCTTGTTCCCGGATCTCACCGGTCCGTCTTGACGCCAAGCGCCATGGTCATCCTCCTCTCCTGCATTAGCCGCCATCCTTGTTAACCGGGGCAGATCTTTGCCTCCCCCCCTTTCCCGCTCCAGTTGCCTTGATCCGTCTCTTCTTCAGCCTCAACCTTCACTGCACCCATCAACACCTGCAATTGCTTCCTGGGAAGGCCCAATCACAGCTCGCCAGCTGGCTGGCTGCCCTGCAGCCCGACATAAGCTGCCGTCTGTCGGTCCCTATTGCCCCCTTTCCTCTCTTCATGTTGTTGGACCCATTTCCTGTCTTGTGTCTCTCCATATGCAATCCTACTTGCGCACGCGTCCGTCTTTGCATGTTCTACGCAGGTCCACTTGTGGCTTCCACCGCGTTCTGACAGTACTTTCGATCCCAGGAACCTACGATACTCTCTCGTCGTTGGATTTGGCCGTTGGAGCTGTTGAGCGGGTTATAGGTCGTTTGCTTTGCGCCGAAGCTGAAGGGGAGGGTTGGCCTGGCCACAGCCGGACTGCATGGCGTCCTCCGAGGTGGACCAGAAGTTCTTGGGCAGGCTGGCCAGAGCTGTCGAAAATGACAACCCTCTCCTCTCTTCCATGCTGTTCAAGATTCTCGGGCTGTCGCTCAATCTCGCCGAGCAGCTCGTCGCGGCAAAGAAGCAGCGACGACCGGACCCGATCACGTCCCCTCTTTTCCTCAAGCGCGTCCTACATATCCTTTGGCTGTCTCGCGAGGGCCTCGTCATGCTGCAACAATACGTCATACCCATGGTTGGCAACTACGTTGAGCTCAAGGTTCTAGCCTACAAGCTGCGAGCCAGTTTCCACCACATTTTCGTCCTGTTTCACAACCAACCACCTGTCTCTAGCATGGCCAGCTGGACACCAGACCTGATGGCGGCAGCAGCAGACATGGTGGCCAAGGCAAAGGCGAACAAGGTCGGCATCGCTACCGACGAGGACCCAATATCAAGGCCATCATCCATCCAACCCACGCACCCCTTGGAGGGAGGGCCAGTCGGCCCTCCACCGGGCTTCGAGTCGCACGTCGCCCTGTTGCCACCTTCTTTCCTGCTCCCCGCTCAGGACTATCTGCCCGCGGCCCATCAATACTTCAAGGAAGCGTCCCGCCTAGCCGACCAGCTCCTCTGGGGCTCCCACTCATTACGTCTGTCTGTCAAAACCGAATACTCGGCGTTCCTTTTCGACTGTGTTCACGACGCCGACGCCAGTCGAAAGCTGGCCAAGGATACTATAGCCGAGGTATACGATTCAACCGAGGGTATGGATGACGATATGTTTGCCGACGCCTGCGAATTGGTGACGGTTCTAGGCAAGATGATGAAGCGCGGGCTTGGATCTAACAACACGCTTCGCAGCAAAGGCCAGGGGTCAAACCCGACGCTTGGCGTCAAGACAACACCGCCTCTGGGAATGGAAAATCCGATATGACGCGCCAAGTCGTGTAGAGAGCATGCCGAAGTCCTCTATGTCATCGCAGGCATCGGCAGGGTGATGAGGACGCCAGACGAAGATGCAATGCATCATCTGCATGATCCAGCCGCGAGACTGGGCAGCTCCTGATGCGAGCTCGATTGTACATCATGTGTCTCAGGGCCGCTGTATCTACGCAAGCGTGTTGGTGAGAGCCATGGCAGCTTCCGATGTTTGCCATTTTATCAGGGACATTGCACCCTATCAGCATCGTTATGATGTATTTGTACATGGACAGAAGTCCGGATTGGAGCACGAGGGGGCCTTTTGAGATTTGAGACGGAGCATGTGGGAGGTGGAGACGGCGCCCGTCTTATTTTCGCCATCTTGTGCTTGATACCCCGTAAGCCTCAAGAAGGCTTCCTGAATTTTGTTTCATCGGGTAGATAGAGGGCTGTGCGATAAAGGGATGCTGTGGTCTCGGATGGGGCACCCGTACATAAGGAGAGTCGCATTGGTGCCTGGTAGTAGTCACGCTATTGCGTTGGACCAAGACAGGTCGCGTTGTGTAGCCGAACACGGCATCATATAAGTGTTATCGCCCCATTCAATTCGGCATGAAGCACGAAATATATCTCGCATCTTCCTTGTCCGCTCCCAAATCCCTTGTTGCGATCTTGCGCGTCCGTCCCTCGCCCTCCGATGTACCCCCAACGCCATCGCTGCGACATCCCCCGTGGTAAAATCGTGCGAAGCCACAAGACCATGCTGCGATAGTAAGGGGCTAGCTAGCAAGATAGGCTCAAACTCTCCAATACTCCTCGCAACTGCGCCTCGCACGCACCCGCCTCTCCAAGTTCGCGCCGCCGCACCGCATGTCTTCCTTTCGTCAAACGAGCAAGATGAGTGCTTGAGGTGAAGCACCGAAGTGACAGTTCAATGACCAGCCGCACAAGTCCCTAGAAAAGACGCGGAAACACCGATTCCGCGCAGCTTAAGTGCAGCCGCTGCCGCCACGCGCCCCTTTTCAGTCCCGGAAGAGTGTTCGCGTGCTATGTAACGTAAGAGGGCGCCGTTGTTGCCCGCGCACCACAGCTGTCCAAGTCCCATCAAGAATCGCCATATCCGCCGCGAGACCAGTTGGTTCCGCACGGCACGCCTCCGCCGTCTGAAGTTGGATGACGGCGGACGCCGAGAGCCAGACTTGTCGGGGCAGTGTTAGCTTCCTGATAGGGCGGGCGACGGGCTACGTCTGTTACTTACAATAACGCCACGAAGGAGGAATAAAAGAGAGAGAGAAAAAAGAAATAGAAAAGAAAAATTCCACAGCACAAAATCACACAAATGGCCCATCACGCTTCTGGATCCTGGAGTTCGCCCTTCGGGAGCCCCTCGACCCACCTCTCAACATCCTGACGACGGCTGTTCTCGTCGGGGGCGGCGCGCCGCTGCCGCGCAGCGTCCTGCTCGGCGCGCTCGCACCGGTCGCGGATGATGTGCAGCGGGACCATGCGGCCGGTGACGTTGTAGAAGTTGGCCTGCATCTCGAGCCACTTGCCGCGCTTGTACTTGCTGTCGACTGAAGCGAGGACAGCGCAGTCGCGCTCGCCGAAGAACTCGTCCGGCTCGGGCTGCGTCGTGCTCGGGTACAGGGCCTTGTAGACGTGGTTCTGGAGGTAGCGTATGTCGTGGCGCTTGTGCGGGGGCAGCTGGCAGTAGTAGCCATCGTCGTCGTCGTCGTCCTCATCGTCGTCGTCGAAGAAGATGTAGGACGACTCGGAGGAGGCCTCCTCTCCGGACAGGATGTCGCTCTCGCCGTCGTTTGCCTCTGCTGCCTTGGAGCGCGCGGCCTTGGTCTCTGTGGCAACCTTTTCGTTGCGCTGGCCCTTGTGCCATTTGATAGCTGCGTCCGCGGAGACCTTTCCCTTGCCCTTGGTGTCCGGGGGAGAAGGTTTTCCCTCCTTTGTGCTTTTATAGGTCATTGCTGCGCCAGTAGATTCTTTGGCAGACTGTTTGGCCTCTTTCGGGTGCTTGGACAATGTTTTGGTCTTCTTGAACGTTTTGCCAGAATCATTCATTCCTTTCGCAGCCCCAGCTGTTCCTTCGGCGTCCTTACCGTTGCTCTTCTCTTCTCCAGAATCAAACTGCGGATACTGATCCTTGATGACCTTCCAGCGACCCTTGACATCGTGCTTATCGCGGGAGAGAATCTTACCAATTTCGACCCATGATAGGTTGTCTTCGGACTCCTTGATTCCTCGGAGCATGTAGTCTTCAGAGACTGTCCATCCGGAGCCATTGGCCGCATCTTTCTGCTTGGTCTGCTTCGTGGGAATCTCCTTGGGCTTTTCCTCGTCAGACGCGACTCCCTTGCACGACTCGTCTCCCAGGGTGCTAGCGTCCGTGGAGTGGTTGTCGTTTCTGTCGGAGAATTCGACTTCGTTGCAGCTTTCGCCCCCAGAGCTACTGTGAGCCAGCCAGTCTGCCTCAATGCCACTGTTGTCCGTCGTCGCCTCGGAGTCCTTGCTGGCGTTTGTCCCTTCGCCATCAGTCGGTTGAGCCTCTGCCCCGTTGTGGGGCTCGTCACTCGTGGCCTGTACGGAGGCATCGGACGTCTCTGGCTCGCTGTCGGAGCTGGCCGAGGTGGAGGACCTTTTCTTGGCACGCTCGAGGCACTTGACGTTTTCAAGGTTCTCAACGTCCTTGAGACACTCGACGTCTTTGAGACAAGGGACGTTCTTCAGGCAGTTTTCTGAGGTGGCTTGATCCTTCAAGCAAGGCGAGGCAGACTCATCCGACGATTCGGCGTTGGAGCTGGAAGTGGCTTCGGAGCTGTCATGGACGTCACACCGTGCATGAGCCTGGTTATCATCAGAGTTATGTTCAGATGCATCCGGCAGCGAAGAGTCTGCTGCAGACATTGGCCTGTTAGCGAAGGGGTTCTGTTCATTGTGTGCTGCTGGTGGCTTCTTACGGAAGGTGACGAGTTCCCGACCTAGTATTATGTTGGTTAGGTTGGCTTGCAGTTCAGCAGACGAGTCGGAGTCTCCAGCAGCGCTCTCGCTGTTTCTGTTCTGGGGCGCCATCTCCAACCGCTGAGGCGACGTCAAGCGACGTTGCGAACTTGCGATGAGGTTGAGATTTGGGATGTCAAGATGTCGACGAGGAAATGGCCGGGTTGATAGATAAAGAGAGCTAGCCAACCAAATGTCTGAGGTGGAAGCGGAAGAGTGACTATCAGATGGGAAACTCAAAGTAGAAGCTTGAAGCTGAGGGTTAGTTCCGCACGTGGAGGAGAATGTGTTGGTGCAGTCTCTGGTATAGATGGAGGATTCAACAGGCTGGCACGCACGGCAAAAGAAGGGATGTTCTGTTGGCTGCTGAGCGTCACCCTTTGGGCAACGATAGGGTTTGTCTTTGTCAACTACCCTTGATTCTCAGCGGTCCCTTACGGAGACGAGACGAAGCAGGCTGGCTACGTGGAGGGTGCAGCAAGCGAAAGAGCAATACGGCGGCGCAGCTGCGAGAAAGTAGAAATAGCAACGGCTCGCTCACATGACCTCGCGCCGCGGCGGTCGACACGGCCAGAGAATGACTTGTCCACGACACTCGTCAGAGTTCCAGCAAATCAACTGGGCTTGCGGGGCCGAACAGGTCTGGTACGGGAAGGCGATAGGCTCGAAGCCAGTGAATCGCCTCGGTCCGGTTCATCTATTCACAGCGCGGCGGAGGCAGCGATGAAAAACATCGACGGCAATGAGATGGAAGCCCGAGCAGCAGCCGCGCAGCCGTGAATACGACGAGTGTCTGGTGTCCGAGAGCGAGCTGCACGAGCGAGTCACAGCGATTCACCTCGCTCCAGGCCAACTTGGACTGCGATGGTCGGTCGCTGGGAGCTTGTGTTTAAGTTGAGTTGAAGATGCTCGTCGCCCAATGCAATGGCACTGACTGAAGCAGCTGGGACCCCACAGGTGCACGGGTGCTGTGCGCGCCGCCTAAACGTACGAGCCCCCTATCCAGCGTTACGGCAACATCACAAAATCAGTTGCGTTCAATATGTACCACAACTCTCGGTGTTGTAGGCGATTTTGTTTTCTTGCTTTTTTTTAACTGGCAAGTAGCTACAATCTTTGAAAAGCTCGGGTTAATGTTCCCATATACACGACCTATCCTTTGATATTTTTTCAACGAGGTGTAAGGTATAACAAGACGTCCACAACTTTCCAGAAGCGACCTTCCAATCGTAACATGAAATCTGAAAGCTTATGTGTGCCTGGTTTGTCCTGCTTCCTGCTGTCAGATGTGAGGGATTCAATCTCGTTGGAAGATGACTTTGGTTGGCTTATTGCCTGAGTGCTAGACGGTTGGGATTCCGGCGTGTCGCTTGACTTTTCGAGTTGTCCTTGCCCGCTTTCGCGGTTTACTGAAAAAGATGCAGATTCGCTTTTCTGTTTCGCCACAAGAGTTCTGTGGGTTTTCTCTTGTCGCTTGTGGAAAGCCGCAAGCTGTTGCTTATGTCGCTTGGTAAGGGAGACCATATCTGCCCTCTGAAAGGCCTGTAATTTTACCGTCTCTTCCTTATGCTTCTGTTCGAGTTGCTGCCGTTCATTTGTTTCCTGTTCATCAACTTTCTTTGTATTCTTATTCTTATTTTTCTTTTTCCTCTTTGTCTTCTTCTTTTTCGTTTTGATTGCCTTTCTTTTCTCCTGTTGCTCATTGTGGAGGCTTTGGCGCTCTTTTGACTGCTTCCTTCGGAGCGTTTTGCACACGCCGGCAATCGGTTTCGAGGTCTTGACATCCCTCCACCTGTCCGTACAACTCACATATCCGAAGACAGAGACCCAAGTGGCAACATCGTCCTCTGGCCACAGCTGATAGGAGAAATCTGCCGCTTTTGGCACCCCCGGATGCACAATTTGGATGTACTTTACTGCTTTGTTACCAGGCACTCCTTTAATGATAGGCTGTTCTATAATTTGGAAGCTGGTTGCATCCGAGGGGTGGAATCGGTCCGGAGGTGGTCTCGATAAAACGGTAACGGAGTCGCCTTTGCTAATAAGCCAGGCGAAGATCGCGGACGCTCCATGAACATATTTCGACCATTCCTGGATACTCTTCCGCTTCATGTTCCTGGGGCAAAAAGAGTGGCCGGTATCCATCAAAGGCCCCATTGCTGTCGTCAACGTCTGCATTCCGTGTTTGTCAGCCCATGTCTGGGCGAGTTCACGCCGCATGCCCGTCCACAGAACTTGGCTGTTCGGGGTACATGTTTGCCGAAGCTGCTCAAACACTTGGTGGGTCTCATCGCTTGTAAGATGTTGGTTGATGAATAATTCAACCTCACGCGGCACGTGTTCATCCATTCAGTAATTATTTGATGATGTATCGTTCTTGTAAGTATCAGCCGTGATACTGGGTAATGTAAATCAAAAGCAGATTTGATGTGAGTAGGGGGATGATCTGAGCACCCTCTTATGTGAGCAAGCTGGACCTCGTCCAGTCTTCAGCTCAAGGGTAAGCAAACTTTAGGTTTGTCCTGGAATGCAGTGCCATTCGCATTGCAATCCTAGAGGATCAACACCAGGCTGGCCCATACTTTTAAGAGGCGGTTACGATGGGGCAGTTGCAGCTGTGGTGAGATACCCTTCTTTTAACCTTCGTCGGCCCAGTAAACATCCGCGCCTCATCGCCCGATCAAGCTTAACAGTCCATTAGCTGAAAATCTACTATCCTTCGCAGTGGTTGAAACTGGTCACGGCGCCGGGGTGGTGGGAGCCTCATAGACGTACAGGAGGCAATAGGTGCACGGGTGCCCGTGTTGAAGATGCTCGTCCCCCGATGGGGACACACATTAATGGTGCTGACTCATCGCAGAGCAAGTATCAGCCGTGATCCGGACTTCTGCAAACAACAACAGCAGTTTTGATGTGAGAAGGGGGATGATCTGAGCAACCTCTTATTTGAGCAAGCTGGACCTCGTCCAGTCTTCAGCTCAAGGGTAAGCGAACCTTATATTTGTCCTGGAATGCAGTCCCATTCGCACTGCAGGCCAAAACGTTGCTCTGCGGAAGTCCACGTTGGTGAGATCGCCACCGGCACGTGTCAGCCCCGACTTCCGGACTGAAACTTCTCCAATAATACCTTACTCGATTCATATTAACTCCAAAGTGGTAGTGGCTTTTTTGCCATTAGTCACTTGATTTCTGCCAAGTAAAATACGTCGGATCGGCCGAGCTGAAACCTCAGTCGAGAACTCCATACAACGACCCAACATGAAGCTAACCTAGTCCTCGTCGGCGTCGTTATTCCCAACGGCAATGGATGTCGTTCTTACTACACTTCATTTGTCCACAGCAATCCCCGTCAGATAAACAAACTTCACCTTCCTCCTTGCAGCGTCTCTGGGCGCAGATTTATCGAAAATCGCCTTGTGGTATGATACAAGAAAGCCTGGGGCAACAGTCGTGGTTGAAACGAATGTATCCATTGCCGGCAGCAATACATCGAAGCTGTGGCTTACAAACTTGTTGTATTCCAGGGCCAAGCAGTTAGCTCTGGGTGTCTGCCCATACGCTCAACGACAGTTCCTCCATGGAAATTGCGCCTCCCAGGGCGGCGAGTACTGTATTGTAGCGAAAAAAGTGGAGATTTCATATTTGATAATTACTTCTTGCGAAGATTGTGCTGCGTCGTTGTTGACTGCAAACCAGTGTTTCTCTAGCCTCCTTAGATATCCGCCTCGGACAATTATGAAGTGCGACGTCGAGGTCTGAATCACCTTCGCCATGACTACCATACTAACCAGGGTCTGTCCTTCTCTACATACATGTCATGCAAGGGAGCCCAATCAGCTAGACCGGGAACCGAAAGGATTGTCTCGGCCTTCCACATTTGGTCTCGATCAGCAGAATTCCGTCCAATGCTCTCTCAAGGCTTGTCATGCTAGAGGTCGCTTAAAAGTCACAGCAGCGATCAAATGACTTGGGCGAGGCTCGAATTGACGTTTCTGAGTCTATGCCGCCGACGTGATCATTCGGACACGGATCAGATTATCTTATCTGAGTCAAGTAAGTGTATTCCCACTCTGCAACGAGCGCGTCATGTCTCGGCCAAAACTGTTGCGATGTCACTATGATCTCCCGTGTCATGGCCCTGAACTAACTGAATGCATATTTTCGACGAGAAACCCTTGTGCTTGCGGGACCGGAAGAGGATCCAGCAATTGTTATTTATGCAGATTTCCACATCTACACTAGCGATCGGTTAGCAGCAGAGGTTAGCAGAACACATGACGTTGAAATTGCCTATGTAATGGGTTCCCATGCTATACTGTAGTGGAGTAACTCCGCACACAACCATGGCATTCCTGGGTGGGCCCGAACTGGACCACAATCCCGCCCAATACTCAAGACATGGTCTACGGGAACTTACCCGAGACATTCCCACCGAGTAACTTAGTCCAGACGCGGGGAACAAAGGAGCTGAAACAACGTCGGTGTGCCTACGAGTAAGTACACTTCCCGCGCCTTCGCTTATACAAAATCGCGTGATAAGTACGCAGGCAAGCTCAAGTCATTCGGCCTGCTCGTCTTCCTTTTGGCCACACCTGAGACTTGGGCCTATCGGACTGGCAGGAATCAGCCCGGAGCTCTTTGTACGTAGACGTCCGGACCTATCACAACCCGATGCGGTAGGGTAGTATTTGATTCAGTCCGCACTCACAACCCGTTCGGCAGGGTCACCATTGACCCGGAAAGGTACTACCCCCCAGAGCGTGCCTGCTAATGCAATTCTTCTTACAGAAGATGAAGTTGAAGAACGTTCTTCCGCTTGACCTGTTCGTGACTTCACATACCGCCCCTGCGTCAGACGAGCTGTCAAGGCTCGTGGACATGACAGTATGCCGAATATTCATTCCAGTAGACGCCCGCTCCGCTTAATTGACGACAGACACTGGTGCGGCCTGCTGGGACGGCGCAAAACCTACATAGCCACACCTGCAAGCCAGTTCGTGATTTTGAACCGGTGTCGGTGAGAACGGCACCCACAGGTTACAACTGGCGCTGTCGCAGCCGTGGACGCCTTCTGGCAGCTGAACAAACAGCCGAAACTTGCAGAAGTGGACCCAGATGACACCCGGCGCAAAGCTGCAGAGCGATGAGACCATTGTTGAAGCTGCTACTCTTTGGATTGTGAGCGGTCTGAGTCTGCCAGTGACATTTTCGTTGCTCAACCACCCCGAAAGGTTGGAGGGAAGACCAGTTGAAATGCATACACCGGCACAATCGGCTTCTAGCTCTGTCAGGACCGTGAGAAATATTATCATATCATATCATAGTGCCGCGGCCAAGCGCACACCAATTTACTGCTGGCATTTGACGATCGAGGGTACTGGGTCATGTACGAAAGGATGAGGCGCACGCATGCGCTGCGATTTCCGAATATTCACCGCCTTACGGGTGTCTCACACTTGCAAGGACGCGTCTTATTTCGGGTCATTGACCACGCCGTGAGCTGGCTGAGTCCCAAGCGAACAACTATACCCAATCGTCGAGACAACAAGAAGCCGCCTCTGTGCCACGACCTGGAGCCGGCTCTTGAGAAGCGGCTCAAGATCTTCTCCCCACCCGTTACGCCACGATCGTCACGGGAGAGCGCGTTTTATGTTGCTCCAGCAGGAGGTGCTCGAGTTCGTTCTGGAACGCCTGGCAGGGTTCAATGCGTCCCCGATGAGCCGACCAGAGTCTGGGCATGGCGCAGGGGCACGCAAGTAGAACCGCGCTTACCCAACGCTGCGGCAGACAGACAGGCAGTTTATATGTCTTCTGACCTAGAGACCTTGGAACGCAATTTTCAACTCAGGCAATGAGCCGGGGAGACAAGGGCAACAACCCCCCCCCCCCCCTCCTTTTCCGCCCCTCTGATGCGGGCTCCTGATGATGACAATCGTCTGCGTCAAACCTACAG